>CM060472.1:4290000-4725000 GCA_030544235.1 Lepturacanthus savala | reverse complement strand
CCAAGACTCGTTTTGTGCAAACAAAAGTGCTAATTTCTCTCAGGTTTTGTTCACAACTTTGTCAAATCTGTGTTAGTGAGCACTTTGCTGAGATAATCCATCCACCTGACAGGCGTGACGTGTCAAGATGCTGAACAAACAGTGTTATTTCTGCACAGGTGAACCTTGGGCTGGTCACAATAAAAGGCTGAGGGACGCAGATGGTAGAAACAGCAGATACTGACTGGGTTTCAGGTTTATGGATCATCTTAGAAAAAGAAAAAAACACAATTTTATAGAAATAAGCCTTTTGCATAGAAAAAACATTTCAACCTGTGAAAACTAAGTGTTGCATTTATATTTTTGTTCTCTGCAAAAAACAAAATCTTTTCAGGTGAAACTATATTGTTTTTGGTACAATTGGTCCAATATTGTGTAGAATTATCTTATTCCACTGGCAGATAATAGCTTATTTCAATTCTTTTTTTTCCTGATTTGGTTCAATCTGGTCTTGTTTTAAGAAAACAAGACTAATATTTTCTTTAAAAAATATTAAATTGACTAAAATTGAATATATATTATAATTAATAATAATTAATAATTTCTTTAAAAAAGATCAAATCAAGGAAAAAAACTTGAAATTAGCTAAATTATCTGCCAGTGATATATGATAATTCTACTCAATATTAGGTCAATTTTACAAAAAACAAGATATTAAGATTTTCAAGTTTTGTTGTGTGGATCATCTTGGAAAAAGAAGAAGTTGTCACTAAAGTGGATTTCAACAAATTTGTGAACACAATTTTAGAGAAATAAGCCTTTTGTGCACATGGAAAAACATTTATTTCAACTTGTGAAAAATAAGAGCAAAACAAGTGTAATATATTGAATTTATTGTGTGTGTGTGTGTGTGTGTGTGTGTGTGTGTGTGTGTGTGTGTGTGTGTGTGTGTGTGTGTGTGTGTGTGTGTGTGTGTGTGTGTGTGTGTGTGTGTGTGTGTGTGTGTGTGTGTGTGTGTGTGTGTGTGTGTGTGTGTGTGTGTGTGTGTTTTTCTTTCATAACTGGTCATACCAGCATTTATTTTGTACATGAATATCAGTCAATTTCAGTTCAGTCCTAGAGTTCAACTCGCTGCCCGAGAGCACAAGTAGGTCACAAAGCTGCCGACAGATTCCTTCGTATTTCATGAGAAAATATGAGTGAATTTGTGCTGCACATGCGTTCAGACACTTTGACTGATTTGACCAAAAATAAATGAATAAACAGGTCAAGTTGTACCTGCTTGTTTAAAACCTCAATTGCAATTCACGTGTTCTTATCTCCTGTCGGCGTATTCGCACGGTCTCCCTGGAAACTTCCACCTCCATAACGTGAATGTTACTTTTTTGTGCTTGTTGCAGATCCCCTGGCACAATCAGTCTACAGAAACCCCTCCTTTAGTGCTGGAGCAGAGCCGTGCAGACAACAGACATGTCACGGATCTGAAGGCACTTACAGATATCAGATATCAGGCTGATAACGGCCTGCTGCACGTCCTTCATTCTCTACACTGGTCTCAGTATCTGGATGTAACGTTAGTCTAGAAATGACCTCTTCACATCCTTTATTTATTTTTATTTTTTTTTGCTTATTTGTTTCTGTGTCGTCTACTGACCCTCAACAAGTGCACTCGCCTTCTGCGGGGAAATCAATTCTCTGATACATCAGTTGCACGTTGCTAGGATACTGTTTAGTGGTCGTATTAAATCTCCGCGGCTCTGTTTCTCTCTGCAGCTGCACGTCTTGTTAAATTTGTTAAGGCTCACCCACTTTTAGTGGTTTGATTTAAATCCCCTCATGTAACTGTACACTGCTCAAATAATTTATTTCACCGGGGGGGATATACGTCGCGATACAGGAGCTAAAGACGCCGTAACTTCCATTTCACTGGTGACTTTTAACACCTCCTCACAAAAGCTTTGGGGACTTTTAATGATTTTGGTTTCAGTCGCCTCAGCAGTCGGCTGTGTTTAATTGAGGCCTACGAGTGAGTGGGTGAGACTTTGTCGAGGAGGATTTTAAGTAGCACCTTCAACAACGCCGTCTTTGTTTTTGTTTTTTAATGTTTTCTAGGGTTTTTTTTTTCTCCTGGCCTAGTTCCATTCTCCTGGTACGCTCCCTGTAATGTGGGCTGCAAATATTATCCTTGCTGCAGATATTATTCTTTTTGCTGAATCTGTCAGACAGAAAGGATTTAGTGTTGGCTTTCAGCATAAATGAGGCTTTTTCTTTTTTGTTCGTGGAAAATGGCGTACAACCGGCTCTGGTAGATTTTTTTTTTTTTTTTTCTCCTCGGTGCCTCAGAGAGATGAGCCCATTCCTCTCCCGTTGCACGGGGCTTATTAGTTTTCACTGTCAGCCCCTTTTTTCTGTGGCTGCCGGTTCCTCTCCGTTGAACGGGGGCCTCCTCGTTCTCAACCGCGGCAGCGTACAATTGTCTGTGTGAAACTATGAAGGGATTTCTCCGACTTATCACATTATGTGCTGTCCTGAAATAAGCGCTATCTCCGGAAGCGGGTCTTTATTTGAGTACTCTTGAATCTTGGCCAGCGGGATGCTTCTCTACCAGGAAATCAAGTTGTTTATGAGGTTTATGGCCGTGATTCATGCTGTCAGACATAAGGGCTTCATTCAGAATGTGAAGTGGCTCTAGGTGACTGAGGAGACCTCGTGTCGCGTGTTGGCCTCTGTGGCTTTTGGCCGCTGCAGTTTCTTGTCTTGTTTCAGCTCATGTTTCCTCTCTTTTTTTGCAGCTTTGTTTGGCCGTCTCATCTTGTCTCAGCTTGTAAATTGGGCTTTTTCCCATTGAATCTCCTCTCCCCCGCTCTGCTCCTCTCCTCTCCCACGTCGCTCGAGCCACAGTTCCCACAAGCCCCGGGGCCACAGCTGTGGCTCGTCCAAGTCTCCCCCTGACCTCCCCTTGTAGCGCTGGAGAACAGCTGTTCCCTGTACACACACACACACATGCATACACACTTAACCAGCCAAGTGCAGCGCTCGGAGGGGGGAGGCCTGCAGGAAGGGGCAGTAGGTTTTCATTTGGGTTCATCATCACAGTTACTAAACACACAAAACACACACAAACACACATATGTGGTCTGACAGGAACGTTGGAGCCCGCTGTGTGCACCGTGGCACACACACATACGGTTACACCACTGCCTTTTTGTACACACTTACAGGAACACAGTCTCACACACATACACACACATGCAGCAAGACCCACCCTCCATTAGCCCAAAAAACTACTAAGCCCCCAAGCCCCTTCACTGAAAGGCTTAGTCCTTCCTTTTGTCCCTCTGGGTGGGGACCGCCATGACCTTCGACCTCCGCGTCGTGACCCCGCCCAGCTTTGGAGCCTAAGTTCAGTCACAGGAGACCAGGTTCACCCGCCGGCAGTGTGTCATATGTCTGAGACGCAGCACCTTTAGCTGGAGGGGCCATTAGCTGTAGTGACATAATGGGAGATACAAAGGAATGTAGACAGACTACACAGACACAACACTTGCAGAGGATCATGTGTTATTATCAGGAATTCTTTACCTAAGCTGCTAATAATCTATATGTTTTGTGTTGGATAATCTGTGTATTCAGTGACTAAATAACAAGAGAGATAAAAGACAATAAATAGTTATTAATTAAAGTGGGCGTCAAACCTCTAAATGTGTATGGAGAACAGTAAAGTGTTGAATCTGGCATTTAATCCTTAGTCGGGTTTTTATGGTGTGTTAATGAATGGTGGTGCAATTACATAAAAAGTTTTAATGGGAAGACAGAATTAGATGTGAATTTGTGTAGGCAGCGTTAATTGACAACACCATGAATGTGAATGTATCTCAGGATTTAGGGGGGAAAAAACAGAAAGAACCAGAGTTTCTGAGTTTAGTTAAAGGTACATAGTGTGAGATTTAGCGGTTTCTAGTGAAACAGACTCAGCAGAAATGGAATATAATATTAAGTATGCTTTAATTTGTACTATTGCAGTGCCCGTAGGAAGTATGCATTCTTATAGAAAAGTGGAAACTGTCCTCATAGACAAATTGTACATTGGTTAAGACATGGCCGTACATTAAGATAAGGAGAGACATGCAAATACAGTTATTGTGAGAAAAAGCCTGCAAATGTGGATCTCAATCTACATTTCAAAATATCAGTTTTGAAATTGTGTTGATAGGCCAAGTAAAACAGGACATAATAAATCTCTTACTTTGTATGTTTTTTTCCCAATAATATAATAACCTGGGCAGCTTCCTGTTATATGTGATTTTCAATAAGCCCAGATTCTGTTAGGTTAGGTGATAGTGCCGGGATTTCCTGAGGATCTGTGAACGTGTCTTGGAGTAGGACAGCTAATGGCCAGAGTAGACTGTTAGTGGGAGGAATAAAGTAGCAGCTAATTGGGCTAATGCTTTAGTATGTGATTTTTGAGAGACGTTATATTTTTGTTACGTCAGCTGCACAATCGGTGTAGCAAGAGCTTTAAATTGTAATGAAAGCGCTGGGAAGCAACTTGAAAAACCCATACCCATAAGTTTTCAGATATCAAACATTTCCTAAGTCAAATTATAATTTTGCTGATTTACAACAGCTACTTAGCTTTCTTTTTGATAAGCTTGGCTTATTTAGAGGTTTTTATTGTTATAGTAACAGCCATGTTTACCGTCTCTGTTCAGCGCATTAGCATGCTAACATGAAAAAGAGAAAAAAAAAAGATGAAATAAGTCTGTACAAAACTTCATGACAGTCCCATCACTGTCACCAAATTAAACTGCGCAACATAGCGGCTCTATATGTCCACCGACCTACACCCGTACACACACACACACACACACACACGAACGTGACGGATTCACAGGTCAGCGCTGACAACAGCTACATGGCAGCACACATACAGATAAGCAGACAAATATGGAGACACACACACACATACACACACACACAGATACACACAGATAGCACGGCCTCTGCTCGGATGCAGCCTCGGGAGCGTTGGCAGAATTTGAATGTAGACCTCCAGCTGACATCTATCCATGATTAATGAGAGAGTCCGGGTTAAGTTTTGGCTCCTTAATGAATCCAGTGTGAGGAGTTGAAGAGCCTATCAATATTTGACATGTCTCTTGAATGTGTTTGCATAATTGATGCGGGAATCTAAATTGAATCATAATTGCATCATTGTGGACGTTTCATCCTCCTTTTCTCTCATTATTTTTCTTGTCCTTTGTATCCGAATCCCCATGATTTTTTTCTCTCAAGACCAAATATGCACTCTTTCATGATCATTTTCTCTCTCTCTCTCACACACACACACACACACACACACACACACACACACACGCGTGACAAACACTCACACACAAACACACAGGCACACTCAGATGGGTGCCGACAGACAATCAATGTGATCTCAGGGTATGACTGACACATGGTACTGATGAACCCACTGGGTAGCGTATCGCTTTGCTTGCCTCTCTGCTTCTGATTGACAGCTGTACCTCCTCGCTCTGTCTTTCTCTCTCACGCACGCAGACACGCGCGCACACACACACACACACACACATATTCACACACACCCTGGGAGCATTGACTGTCTCAGACATCATGCTGCTCTCCAGTGTCATGCGGTGCAGGCATACTCTGTGTTTGATGCCGATGTCAAACTCACTCTCAAATGACTGTGTATAACTATAGAGAATTGAAAAAAAATGTGACTGTAGAAAGTCCATCATTGACCGTTTCTTTGTTTGTTTACCCATTTACCTGTTTACAGTAGGTAAACAAAATGTTTTCCTTCTAAGATTCAGGCAAGAGACATGCTTCTACCAAATATTTAAAAAAAAAATCGGTGTGGAATTTATTCTACTTTTTAAAAATCATACTTGTGATGGGTATTTTATTGACTGATTCCAGCATTTTTAGACTGAATATTTATATATTTGAGAACTTTAACAAATAAAAAAGAGCATATTTATACTTCACTTCCTGGCATGCTTTCAAAACAGCTTTTAGACTTTCAATCCGAGACTTAGTGTTTACAGAAAACACAACTTGAGTGAGTTTAGAAGCCAAATAATAATAATAAAAAAGAAATTGGATATCATGTAGTCAGTGTGTCATGGGGGGAAGGCGAAGAAAAGGAGAATTCTGTCAAAAACAGGAAATGTAAAGGAGATAAGATGTGAATAGATCTGTTGCCAAAAAGGAATATGCTTGAAGAGACGGGAAAAAAAAGTCCTATTGTAAAGGTGCAGCTTCAAAAATGCTCCCAGTGAAATAGATTATATGATAATTTTCGGTTGCTCAGGTTAAGTTTTGAGCAACTGGAACTTTTAGATTTTACTTCCAAAGTGGATATATTTTCTGATAAATGGACAAACTTCAATACTTGGCTCAGTCAAGGTGCAGACACTAAACTATTTGAATCAGATGTTTTACTAGCATGCCCAAGCCAGAAATCCAACCGGCTTCATAACTTTTCGTAATAATGTGAACTTCATTCCAACGATAACACATTGAAACTGTGATTAATTGCTTCTCGCCTTGGAGAGACCAGCAAGACAGGAACAGACAGGAGAGGGAAAGCTTCACAAAATTCCACACGATGGGATGTTTTCATTTTTTTTCCCTCCATTTTTTAAAGTGGAAGTTTACATCATCCCCCTCAGAGGTCACCAAAGTCTCAAAATCCAACGATGAAAAGAAGGCTGCTCCTCGGAATTCCTGCAAAAGCTGTCGCTTCAAAGGGCCCAATCTCCTGCTGCATCTCTCCATCTGTCTCTGTGCACCCAGCCATCCATTCACTCTGATAGTTATGGCAGTGCGTGCTCTGGGTGGGCTCAGGATTCTCTGCTCTGAGGGACCCAGGTGGCTCCAGGACTGGCTTTATTTATTTATTTATTTTCAATTCGCAAAGAGTCCCCTTCAGAGGGGAATACATTACAATGCGTTTGCAGGGACCAGAAATTAGAATGCGATTAAGTTTCCTGCTAACCTATTGGTGGAGAGTGGGATCGGCCTTTGGCAGCAGATGGGGCTTCGGGAAATGGTCCATGAGGCTTTGTAAGTGCAGCGTGTGTCACTGTATATTATTGTGGATGCAACAGTGTTCAGGTGTTTCGTTGTGTGTGTGTTTCCTGCCACGATACCACGCTGAAGTGTGTGTAAGGGAGAGAGTGTGTGGTATTTAGACTCAAGATTTTGGAGAATGATTTGACATGAAAGAGCCTGCAGCGTCCATAACGTGGATGGAACGAATCAATGCATTCCTCTTCCACTTGGAGCGTGTGCGGGTGCGTGCGAATCTGTGTGTGTGTGCATGTGCATGTTTGTGTGAGATGAAAGGACATCTCGGTTAGGGGCACCGCCGGCCTCCTCTGGGCTCCTCATTTCAGTGGCTCTGATGACAAAATGTGTCAATGTCTCAAAAAAGAGGCCGCCACAGAGCATGTGCTGACATGTCTAAATCTGAGACCGTCTCACACATACGAATGTTCACACACACACACATACACACACGCACGACCACACAACCAATCATGCACAGCGAGGCGTCCCGAGGGCCATCTGGAAGTGCAGTGCGAGGCACAGCTGGTCTCCAGAGAACATCCACGGAGTCTGGACCCCCTCATCTGCAAGATCACACAGCCAGAGTGGCCAATCACAGGCTGGTGTGTGGTTTTATACGTGTACACCTGTAGCAAACAAACAGCAACACCCCCACCCTCCCAAAAAAACAACATGGCTCTTGTGGCCTCTCAAATTGACCTTGTGCCCTTGAAAAAAAAATATCTGCCAGCAGGCCACAGTGGCCTTGATGCCCTGCCTCAGTTTATTTTATTGTTTTGTAGTCTACCTCTTTTCTGTCGACATGGCATCAACACCAGCGTCTTCTCAGAAAAAAAAAATACATAATCAGTGAGTTTGATTCAGACGGGCTGTGATGACAACTAGACACCATCCATGACACCTAAGACCAGATAATCAAAAGCTAAAGGGTGAAATCATTGAGATACCAGCTTTTGGTCTTTGTGCCCTCAAATAAAGTGACAACACAAAAGGCCAAGTGCCCATAAATTGATTGAATTCCAGGCCTGCTGTTGGGAGTAGGTGCAGTTGACTTCACCTCCATCCGCTGGAGTGTGTGTGTGTGTGTGTGTGTGTGTGTGTGTGTGTGTGTGTGTGTGTGTGTGTGTGTGTGTGTGTGTGTGTGTGTGTGTGTGTGTGTGTGTGTGTGTGTGTGTGTGTGTGTGTGTGTGTGTGTGTGTGTGCAGTTCGGGACTACGGCGTAGACACTAAATGTAACTGAAAAATTGCCTCCATCTGTTGGCAGTGGGAAAAATCCGAGAGGACAAATTGAAAAGATTGCGAGGATAAAGCCGTCATAGTGAATTAGTGGCGCGGCAGGAAGACTTCTTGTTATCGGGGTATTTGTAAAATATTCAGGCTTACACATGTGGGGTTTTTGGGGGGGTTGGGGGGGGTAGCGGGGACTGTAGCTGGAGGGAAGGAACAGGCTGCTGACTAGAACGGATTCACAAGTTTGTGTGAGCATATGATTCTGCATGTATATGAGCCCTATCTTTATGAGTACGGGTGTTTTTTTTTTTTTTATTTAGGCTTATGTGGCTTATATCCACCACCTGCAGCTATACTTACTGCCCAGCTCTCATTTGAATAGTAATAAGGATCCAGCACAGCTTTGCAAACTTCCGTGACATCTTGGAAATTCTTTCATATTCATGCCGCAACACACGAGTTACGGAGACTTTCCCGGGCGAAAATCTAACAAGCGGAGTTCATTTATTGGCGACGTGGAGGGACCTCATGTATGTTAGCATGAGGGCTGCAGGTTACCAGCATGGAGGAGCCTTATATCTACTTATGCACACATTTATTAATGAAACGGGGCCTTTGATCCTTAGGTTTTTAAAGTGAAAAGGGAATTTTAGATCCCTGAAAATGCTTCGGTGCTTGTTATTTCACTGCATTCGCTCTGTATTCACACCTGGTGAGAGAGGAAGTGAGAGAAAAAGGAATAACAGACCGTGGGCCCACCAGTCAGCGTTTCCCCTCAAGAAATTGTTTTGGTCGGGACAGAAAGACCTGTCACATTAAATCCTTTTTTTTCCAGATCTCATACCCAGATATATCCATGTTTTTTTGGAAATTCAATTGAGGGACGGCCTTAAATTTCACACCTGGCGTCAGAACGGCGTGCATATGCTTCTCTGAGAGAGAGGAGCTCGTTCGTTATCAAATGACCGCGTGTGGTGAAATCCGTTTCTATAGAGCAGGGCACGTGACAGGAGTCAAAACACCTGTGATCGTTTTGTCGAGCAGCGCTTCAGAACAACAGCTTCATGTCAGGGAGCTCGGTGGCTGCTGTTGTCGCTAATCGTTCTGACATTTTAGAAAGAGTGAGCACACGCACTTCACAGGCCAACACCGAGGCGTGATCCCAACGCACCCTCGGGTTATTCTTAGTGGCTAATAATGTCATGAGATATGTTACAATCTGTATGTGTGGGTCTTATTTATTTTTAAGTGTTTTTATACATCTTAAATTTTATTCTATAAAGATACATTTCTTTGTCCACTCAAGTCTACTTCTAATGAAACACCATTTTCATTAGTTTATTATTTATTACCCCAAAAATGTATGAAATCCAGTGTCTCGAAATATCCCTGATTAATTGTGAGTAGTGTGTATACATAAAAACTCATATTACATTCTAAAAACATGAAGTTTATTTATAGTCAAAACATTACAGGATATGAATTATTTGAAGAAAAACACTGGTAGTAATTGATATTGCACTGAAGGTGAAACATAGCTTGTGATCCATGATGTATAATTGAATGGACAGATGATTAATCAGTACTTCCTCCAAAAATAAAAATTCAGAAAATCTTTACATAATGTTACCTTAGATATTACTTGATGTAATTATATATATTTATTTATCTGTAATATAGTATCTTTTTATAGAAGTTAGAAGTTGAAATAAAACTTCTAATAAAAGACCTGTATGCTGTAGTGACCTCCATGCATGAAAGGGTTAATTTGATTCATATTCGTTAAAATGATCCAGGTCATGGTGCAATTTTGAAATTTCTGAGTAACAAGTTCCATATATTGATTTTCCAGAACAGGAAAAGTCAAAGGTTCTATTGAGATAAAGCATTTTTTTTTTAGGTTAAGCGGTTTAATCCACATATCAACCAAAACCACTGCCATCTGTGATAGCAAGAAAATAGAATATTTTTTAAAAGAGTTTTAGAATTGATGATCTCTTCGGCCTCAGTGTCTGTGCTTTTCTGGTGCAATTTATTCTGATTCCAGTCAAAAGAGCCACCATGACCATGGCAGAATTTCCCTCACATGCATTTAACCGTTTTCACGTGACAAACCACCTTCAGAATTCTATAGGACGGACTGTGATGGTCTCAGGCCTCAGGTTCTCAAAGTGTTTGACCACATAAAGCCTGTTTGTTTGGCCGGGGCCGACCTCTGGGTCGTTCCATGCTAGAATGCTAATTGGAACTAGCATAAGCTGGCTAATGAGCGCTAATTAGGCTAATGAATTAGTTGCAGAGCGTACAGCAGGCGTTATGGCAGAGGAGGAAGGAGGAAGAAAGAGATGGGGGCAAATTGGACGGGGCGCACATCTGGATGCACTCATACAGATGCTGACGAGGACAGACGTATAGCTGCGGGGGGGGGAGAAGCGCAAAGGGTGAAAGTTAAAGGGGGCAAACAGACACGGAGCATTCTAGTCACACACTTTGCATCTAGAGCTCAAATTTGTCAACTATACGCACGCATGCACACATTATCGTTAAACATTATCCTCAAACATACACACACTCCGCAGTAGCTAGTCAGGAGCCAGAGAGATGCTCCCTTTTCACCCACATGCCCACTTAGGCCGCGCATCTGTCGTGGTCCCACGGGAACAAACACCACAATATGCTTCAACTTAGACACTTGTGTTTATGGCGAGCGTGAGGCCGCTATTCAATTAGCGGCGGGGATCTGTTCGGAGTGTTGTTCACCAGACAAATGAGCACATCTGTGGCAGAGTGTCATCCACAATGACGAATAACTTTTAGAGTCTTTGATGCACGGCCGCTTAATTCCGAGCTTCCTTTTTTCCGTGCTTGTGGGTGCAGGAGGACAGAGCGACAAGGAAACCGGAGCTTTCTTTTTATCGTAAATTAATAATTGGATGAGTCATGAGTTAAAGTCCCTACAAGGCTGATGTTGTATTTTTAGTGCACGCTAAACCACAACACAATGGAGTACAAAAAAACAAAAAAAAAACACTTCCCTGGATTTTGTTCCAGCCATCAGCAGACTCACAAACCTTCTGAAAGACAAAAGGAAACTAGAGCGAGAGTGTCTGAGGCGATAGAAGAGTGGTCCGGGACTCTAATGTAACAACAATAAGTGGTAAATTGAATCTCTTTCTCCCTACTCCCTGGAAGGCACTCGAGAGTGGTTGCGATTTTTGTGTTTTCATCACCCTGAAGTTTGGCGTTGAAGGGACGAGGCGTCCGCCGGGTTCTAACCCGGCACCACAGTGGAACGACCTGGAGGCAGTTCTCCAGCTCTGGGCTTAAAAGACCTGTGAAATGGAGTCTTTTTGTCACTTATTTCCCAGTGAAACTTAATTATTTGAACTTACCGGAGGGATTTAAACCATTCAATTGGGCCAAAAGAAAGTGAGCAGAGCATTTAACCCTCTATTGTATAGCATTGTCATATGGCAACACCATAGACATCTTTTCATAATTTTTGCCCAGAATGCACTGCAATATTCCTGTTCTCAACAAATGTGCCCAGGAGGTTCAGAAGATTTTTGTCAGTCTATGTAAAAAGGAGTGAAAACAGGATTTCCCTGGTCATATGGTTAAAGATTTTTACAAACTAAAGTGGATTTTATATTATGCATGGATTTTTATATTACTGCTCTCTAGTAATATGGAGCCGAAGTATAGCAATAGAGGTTTAACACGCAAAATTGATTGTTGTAGAAGAAGAATCAGGGATTTTGTTCAATTTTGGTGTAAAGATACCATTTAAAAGATATTTGTCATCTAGATACAGGGACACAAGATTAAAACTGCAAAATATATCCTTTTTTATTTTATGGAGCCTTTAACATTTTCTGGAATACTGACCTTTTATACTATTTTTTTCACAGATTTCTTGCGTTATGTACTCCTGGACACATGACTTTTTCTTATTTTACTTACTTATAAATGACTGTTTGATAAAGTATTGCGGTGAGAAAAAAAAAACGGAACAGGTGAAAATATCATGTTTTTGATACAGTTAGCCCAGTATCTTATTCCACTGGCAGATCATTTAGATTATTTCTTGATTTTAATCAAATTTAGTTTTTTTTTTTTTAAAGAAAATGTTAGTCTTGCTTTTTTAAAACAATACCAAATTGACCCAAACCAGGAAAATAAATTAAAATAAGATAAATTGCCTGCAAGTAGAATAAGATAATTCTACTCAATTTTGGACTAATTGTACCAAAAACAAGATATTTTCACCTGTTAAGATTTCTGTGAAGTAAATGGTGTTTGAAATTGAGTCATTTTTAAGAAGGAAATGTCCAAATTCTAGTTGAAATTGAAATAAGATAAATTGTCTGCCAGTGGAATACGATAATTCTACTCAATATTGGACTAATGGTGCCAAAAACTAAATATTTTGACCTGCTAAGATTTCAGTTTTTGCAGTGTGGTGATTGTTCTATCACATCTTAGCAGCTGTTCCACAGCACAACAGACCTGTCAAACGTCAAAGCAGCATGGCGCCATAATGACAGCGGTAATCTGTGTTTCTGTTGGAAGGTTGATTGTTTTTTTCTAAACACTGAAGAACAAAATTGTAGGGAATGAAGTAAACTGTGTGTTTAACTAGTCTAGCATAAGCTGCAAATGTTAGCATGCCCAGCTAACTAGTTTACTGTCCAGTAGAAACCTAGCATTACTCCCTAAGGCGAGGAGCATCTTTTTACTGGACTACATCATTATGTAGAGTCGCAGGTCAGAGAAAAAGCTGCGTTCAAGACGGACGCGTCTGTGCCTGTGTTTAGGTCAAAGTAGCCTGACGTTAGCGGCTCTGTCCTGCTCTTTATTTGTTGGTGTTTTGTTAGGTTTGCCTCGGCTAATCCTGCTATGCCAGTTGGAATTACTTTTTCCCAGAACTCGCTGTTTAGTCTTTCCTCAAAGCCTTTTCACTCATGTAAACATGTTATTTGAACATTCAAACAAAGCAAACAGACAGTCGTCAATTCAGCCGACACAACTGACAGTCGCCAGCTTGAAATGAGAAGCCTGCTCTTTTTTTTTTTGTTCCCTTTCTTGTTCCATCAAACATCCGCTGTTTGTGGAAGACTGCAATAAATCTGTGACTGTTATCACTGAAAACTGCATAACTCAACAGGCATTAACCCATAGGAAGCCACTGTGACACCGGTGTCACTGCCCCTTTAAATGTTCTGGAAAATTCCTCATCCAGCTTTATCCTTAACACAAACTGATGGAAATGATATACTGAACCACCTGGTGTGGTCATGTGACAGTGTTTGACAGGTGTGAGAGGGATGACTAACAAACAGCTGGATTTCTGTTACTAAAGTTAAGTTTCAACTCATTTAACAACTGTAATGGTTTAATAACATGTCCTATATTACATTTAACCTGTTCTGACCACAATTCTTGACAAAACTGATATAAAACAAGTTAGGGAAATATCATGGTGACATATGTCACAAACATGGAGAAATTCATGTGACATATATACCACAATAAGAAAAATGCTAGAGTCTCTCAATTAGCTGATTCACTCATTAAATTTATATAATTTCTGTTGTTCAAATAATGTGTTGTAAAAAATGATTCATTTTAAAATGAGGAATACATTTTCCATAAAGGCCCAATGTGAGAGAATGAGCTGAACATCCTCCTGATGCAGTAGGAAGTGGTTGATCGTGATGTTGACGGGGGACAACGTTTCATTGGTCAAAAGTTCTTTCATCTCCCAACAAGATTAGGCAGATAGTGTATTTATAAACTCACTATTTCCATCCCTCTTCTCTATCACTGCCTTACCCCCCTGTCTGCGTGGATGAAGTGCACATCCCATGTAATTAAGCTGCTGCAAATGAAGGCACTTAATGACAAGTTGCCATGGCGATGGTGTGGGACATCGCCATCAGGCCTGGCGGGAAGAAGAGTTTCTTAACGGCTTCACAGTTGTTGGACATGGCATGTGCACTCGAATACAAAGCACCGGGTAGTACATGCATGTTGTGTCCTATGTCAGGATTCCTTGTTTTCTGCTTCTGTATTTTCCATGCGTTCATATTTTCTGTTCCAATAGGAAGATTTCACACACACACACATGCACACACACATATACACACAGACTTGGCGAGAACGATCTAAGTACACACTTGTGTGCAGGATCACAGCCGCTCAGGCTCAGAGCTCAGCGGTGGTTATTCTCCACCTGCTCAAGGTCACAAGGACAAAACAGAGAGAGATGTGTGTGAAAGCAGGAACGGAAACAAAATTAGATGGCAAAGAAAGGAAAAGATCACCAAAAGCCAAACAAAAAAGGCCTCTGACCTGTGATTTAAGTCCTAACCAGCAAGAGGTTTGAGTGAAGGAAGGAAGGAAAGCAAGGGATTCATGCAGCCTCCTCAGCTCATTGAAATAACCAATAACCCCTTAGTATATTCTTTGCTGTGTCTTTTAATATCTATAATCTGTAATATCCAGGATAGAACACACACTTTTTATGTTCTAGATGCTAGAGCAGTGCAACTTCAAAATATGCATGCATATGCATTTAGAAATGTACAGATTCTTTTTTTTTAATTCTCTTTAAACCTGTTAATACATTTACATATTGAAGGGTTTTTTCAAAACTTCTTGCTGTTGTTAATAGACATTCAATCCTTTTGATTGGCTGACTATACATGGCATTTGTCAACATTTGATGTGGTGTAACACTAAAAACTCAATACCAGATAGTTTGTCTCTATCTCTAAAATCTAAAAATTAAAAACACATGCCAACAACTAGTTTTATATTCTAGGTGGATTCATTTTTCAAAATGCATCATTCTTTTTCAGTTACACCATTTGACTTTTTGTTTTGTTCAAAAAAAAAAAAATGGTACAAAGGGAAGTTCAAAATGACATGAAACCAACATGAACATACAATTTTGAGAGACCTGATGAATGGGTTTAAAACTATACTTTTAAACGTTATTTTTATTATAGTTATTACCATTATTTGTCACTGACACATAAACCGATATCTGCATGTGAATATACAGGGGAGGGACAGGAAACGGTTCCAGTAGTATTCACCAGTTTGAGCAGTGGTTGCCATGGTTGCACGCAAGCGACAAGTCCGTGTGGAGAAGCTGCTCACAGACAGAACCATTAACCAACTGGTGTCTCTGGACCAGCTCATGGCCGATGGGTTCAGGGATCGTTTAACCGCCTCATAAAGAGGGAATGATCTCTGCCGGGTCCAGTGGTCAGGAGGTAGCGCAGCAGGAGGGAGGGTCACCGCCACCCGGTCGCATCAAGTCACATCCCGTCAGCCAGTGGTTCTTAAACTTTTTCACATCACAGACCCCTAAAATCATGAAAACTAGACCACAGACCCCATCTCATAAGATTTAGAAGACGTTTTATTAAAGAAAGTGTCAGAAACCAAAGGGCAAATTATTACGGACTGAAAATGCCATAATCAAGAAAAAACAAATAAAAAATAAATAATGACTCGGTACATAAATTAATATATTCTAGTAAATTTCCATATTTATTTAATTTTTCCATTCAGTTAATAAAAAAAAATCATTTATGTATTATTTTTACATTTATTTGACTTTTCATTTTATTTAGTAATTTATTCATTTATTCACTCACTCCATTCATCCTCACCTCAATATATAAAAAGGAAGTAGTTCATGTGCAAAGGGAAAACATACTACACAAATAGTAGGAAATAAATGTTACTGAATTAAATATTTTTTATTATTATTATAATGCTATAGCAGTCCTCTATTCAAATGCTTCAATATTCTGTTATTATGGAAATTGTAGTGGGAAAAAAAATTGTCTCCTTTTTTCTGGGGACACCTGCTACCTCTTCACTTTGAGAACCACTGTTGTCAACCAACATATTTGCTTGTGAGACATAGTTGAAATTTTCCGTATTGACTGTAACAAATTTAGTATTTCCTGCCTGATATAGTAACTGACTCTCTAATCACTATCTAATAAATGCAGGGACCAGCTGTTTAAATGCAGAAACACGTCTGTTTACACAGTAATATGCTCAAGTGACACCAGTGTTCTCCCTTCCTCTGTCCGTCATTTCAAAATAAAAGCATCTAGCGTTTTTTTTTTTCTTTTTTATATATTTAATTCAAGTTTTACATATTTTTTTATTTAATTTTTTTTTTCCAATAAAATCCTGTCTCTTCTCATTGAGTAACATTTTGGCGTCTATAGGCAACAGCTCTGTATTTAACATTAAGGAGATCTGACACATGCATGTTAGTGGTGTGGTTAGATAGGCCGCCGTGCTTGACATGTTTTATCTTTATGCCGCCACACGGTTCTGACATGTTAATTCCCCACATTGATATTCACTGCTATGAGATGCCGGCCTGTTATGTGGGGTGTGACATGCACACACACACACACACACTTGCAAAAACAGACATGGTCCAGGCAGACAGCTGGTGTGGAAATATGGGCTAAGATTGCTTCTTCGTCTTCATCAACAGGTGACAGCTCTTCTGTTTGCAGGGTGTGCAGCTGTTGTTTGTTCATGCTGTGTGTGTGTGTGTGTGACATTGTCCGTGTGTGTGAACACGTGCATGTGCTGCACAGAATATTATACATGTAAGTGTGAACGAGGGTCTGATTTTTATCGCGGGCTGTCAATGTCCCTGCACTTCATTAGAGCTTGGCTAAAGCAGAGACAACTTAGCATCTCTCACGCAACGTCAGCAGTCGCCATCGTGTGTGTGTGTGCGCACATGCTGTGTGTGTGTGCGCGCACATGCATGAGTTTGTTTGCTTGGCTTCCAGCTTTTTGCCCCGTCAGCTCGATCCAGACTCACAAGTACACGTGCTTACAGAAGGCAGCATCAGCAATCACTGTCACAGTCCTGTACAAGCCACAGTACATCAACAGCATCATCAATATCTGTGTGTGTGTGTGTGTGTGTGTGTGTGTGTGTGTGTGTGTGTGTGTGTCCTGCAGCCTTCACCTTGTATAGACAATGGCTAAATGAGAAATGATTTTCTGCCTCACCACTCTCTTAACCCTCAACCTAAACAACCCTTTGGGGCTCGTCGTTTACATTTTTTTCCCTCACAAAATGCTGAGAAATAGGTCTTGACTGTCTTGACTGTTTAAAATCTCTATGAAAGTTGATTTCATGAAATAACATTGGCACATCAACACTCACTTTTTTCTTTAGAGATTTTCGTGCATCATTTCCAGTTTGTCAATTTGTGCCTTAGTCTCTATTTTTGCCATTAAAGTCCACCTGAAACAAGGACGTCTAACATCTGTATCGTGACGTCGGAGGGATTTGATTGAACCATTGAAAAGTGGACGTTAACTTCACTCACCTTGATTGACAGTCGGATGTAATGATACTGAAAATGTCGCATGAAATGTGTTTTACTGGAAGAAAATGTGATGACTGATTCTAACAGAATATATTTTTCTTTTCTTTTTTTTAATATTTTTAGGTAATGAGCAGGGATGTGATCTAAAAGGATTAAAAAGACATGTTTATTTCATACTTTGACACACACACTTTCTAAGCTGTAAATATCTCAAGATGATCTAATTTAGTGTTAATTGAGGTGATCAGTGTCCTCTCAGAGCAGGAAGAGGAGCAACTTTTGGGTTCATAGGGACCAATATTTTTTCATCTATTTTATTTTTTTACTGAAAATAAGTCCTAATTATGGTTGTGAAAATGAAGCTGTTTATCAGTGGAAATTGGTTAAAAGAGAAAATGATGAGCCCCTGTGTGAGTGTGGGTGGCTGGAGATTCAGCAAATAAATACAGAGGAAGGACCATTGTGACTGAGGGAGAGATCTGATGTTTAATAATTTTAGTGGAGACTAACAGAAGGAAGGAGAATGTAAAAGACCATCTCAGTTATAGTAAACATCTTATCTCTTATCTTTATAAAACAGCACACTTACATATATACACCACTATTACTGAGCCTGTACATGAAAACAAAACCATTTTTAAAACCTACAACTAATGCTTCTCTCCTTTCCTATTGATTGATCTGTCACTTATATTCTCAATCGATCAGTTGTCTCGTCTATAAAATGTCAGAAAACGGTGAAAGACATCAATCACTGTCTCCCAAATCCCAGATGTCGTGTTTAATCTTGACCGACGGGCCACAACACAAAGTTATTCAGATTCCTGTTTAAGAAGTTGGAATCAAAGAATTCAGGCGTTTGTTGTTGTTTTTTTCTTTGAGAAAGAAAAATCGACTAATCAATCAAATTAATGGTTGCAGATCGCAGGGGAAAGCACCATGCATGCACATTAGAACACAGAAGGTTACACATTGTGTCTCTAGTTCTGTCTCTCACACACGCAAACACACACACACACGGATGCCTTTGTACAATCAGAGCCAGTTGTGCGGTAGAAGCAGGTGTCACTCTCCAGCTCATTACCCCCGACTGGGTTGATCCCCCTGTTTGGAGAGCAATAAGACACACCTCAGCGGAGAGATAGAGGGATGAGAGGGCAGGAGGACGAGAACATGTCGGCCTCCTGCTTTACGAGATAGAGGGATTGAGGAAAAGGTGGCGAGGAGAGGAGGAGGTGCAGGCGGGTGTAGGGGAGCATGTGGTGTGCGAGATAGGGGAGTAGTGGGGATGAAGGAGGAGGGAAAAAAAGGAAAGAGGGAGTTTACACAAGAGAGATGAACAGGTGGAGGAAAAAGAAAAAAGAGGCTGACAATGGATAAAGTGGAAGAAGCCGGTGTTGGAAGGAGCTGGTAAATAATTAAATAGGACAAATTGGATTTTATTTTGTAGTTTTAGCTTTCCTCTCTAATGGAATTGCTGGGATCTGGAAGGTTCCTAAGAGGTACAGCACAGAACACCAGAAGTCGGCTTTTAAACATACTGAATATTAGTCAAACATACTTTAACCTTTTAAAATCCAAATCCTCCTGATACAAGGACAGCATTGATTTTTTTATGCATATATTGCATGAGAAAACCTCAGCTACAATATTAAATAAAGTACTTTTTATCTGTAGTAAAACACAATGTTACTGTTACAGCATCAATATATATCATCAATATCCACATCATCAATACAATAAAAATGCTTTAATATAATTAAATTTGAGCTATTTGTGTTATTTAATTGGGTCCTTTATATTCTCATTTTTAAACATCTTACATAATATATTCTTCAAGTTCTGGAATGATCGTCAGTGTGATTTCTATGATTTTATGGATAATTGACCTTTGAACTCTTATTTTATTAATCATAGAACTTTCCATTGTAGATAATTTTGATTATTTAAATTTTCCTGATTTTGGTCAGTTTGGTCTTGTTCTAAGTTTTAAATTAAGTATTTGTATCTGTAGTAACACATTTTTAGACTTTATTTTCAATATTCTAACTATTTTCTCTGTCCCACCAACATAAATTGGCTCTGACTCTTCTGTAGTCACCTCACATGTTGTAGATTTCTTTTGTTTCCTTTGAGGTTATAGAGGGAAAACTGAGAAATAAGTGGTTAAAGGGAATATTATGAAAAAATAATGACACCCATTAGAGTTTACAAACCAAATTGCTGTTTCATCTTTGACCTCCTGTATATTCCTCCGTAGTGTGGGAACACAGTGATTATCTAGAATAAATTAGTATTTACCTGGATTAACTATTGGAATAAACCATAATTTCCCTTTAAAAAATGCACGACAGATGCTGTGAATTTTTCCCCATAGTAAGCACAGCTGAAACCACAGAAACGGGTGTTTCTCTGCAGATTCCTCCCAGAAACCTCATTCTTCCTTTTCTGTTTGGATTCACATCATTAAAAAAAGTGTGAATTCTGACGAGCTGTAAATGTGTGTAAAGACACTTGCATATTCTGATATGTGTGTAGAAATCCATGTGACATTTATAACATTGATATTTGTTGAACTTCACTTCATTAGTCCTTCATCTCTCCAACAGAACCCTGGTGTATGATTTCAGAGGAATTTGCTCTAAACGATATGTCTGTCGTGTCCCTGAACTCACCACACATGCACCCATGTTTTCTCTCTGTAGATACGACTACAAGGAGATGCTCCACAACTCCACCTTCTGTTTGGTGCCTCGCGGCAGACGACTGGGCTCCTTTCGCTTCCTAGAGGCGCTGCAGGTAATCACATGCAACACACACACACAGATATACAGTATATGCACTTCTTTTATGAGAAAGCATTACATGTGCTGTAAATTCATCCAAACCAGTGATATTACTGAAAAAGCAGCGCTGCCTACACTCAACCTCCCAACCTGACATTTCTCTCAGTGGTGCTACATTTAGCATTAAAGGATCACTAAGTCATTACGACCTTCATTTTCAAGTCTCATAGTGTAATTAATACAAACAAACATGACCTTTACTGGGAGGATTAGCTGCCTCCTCCTGCTTCTAAGATGTGTTTTATGTTGCAACACTGGAGGAAAATTTTGAAGATTAACTGTTAAAGGTCTCAAACCTCGGCAAAGTGAGGTTGTAATTGCTTTTTCATTAAAATAAGAAGGTTTAGCTGTTGTATAAATACTG
The DNA here is from genome assembly GCA_030544235.1 of Lepturacanthus savala. Classification (NCBI taxonomy): domain Eukaryota; kingdom Metazoa; phylum Chordata; class Actinopteri; order Scombriformes; family Trichiuridae; genus Lepturacanthus; species Lepturacanthus savala. The sequence continues at coordinate 4,704,085 of CM060472.1, read as the reverse complement.
TTCCCATGTGTGGGAAAGGCACACAGCCGTGTCCAAAGAGTGAGACTTAAAATGGACTTCTGTGAAGCTGTGATGCCACAACTATACAGTCAAATCAGCCAATCAGAGAAGAGATGCATTAATATTAATGACACAGACACAAAACAACCTATTTAAAACAACAATCTAAAGCTGCAGAAAGAAGCGTGAGAGGAGATGTAATTGAGATGATTTTTGGTAAAACGTGTGATGTTTAAATTGAATAATTAAAAAAAATATGTATCGTACAATATCAGGTCTAGAGCTAGCAAATATTTTGATTAATTAACCATTTTTTGTGTCTAAAGTGGTGGATCAGAGTCCAATATGACTAAATATGTATATATGTATATGTCTAAATATATTTGGATGATTTTTGGTTCTTAAAACCACAAATAGTTTGTTATCTTGATATCAAACATATCCATGTTAAATTTAATAATAATTTTGAATAAGTATCAGATAAGCAACTGTTATTTGATGCCGTCAAGCCCTTTTGATTGCAGTCATAATCCTGGTCTCTTCTCGAAGTTAACATTTTAGATTTTTCTATCAAATGCACAAATAAAGGCCCTTTCAAACCTTTACAAATAGAAAAATCAATGACTTTCATTGGAATAGCTGCCATCAGCAGAGTTGCTCATGGGGGAAAAGTAAATCCCTGCAAATCATTCATGTCAAATGCAACTTTGGTGATATTTGAGACACAAATCGCTGCTGTTTACCAATAACAAGCTGTGTGGACATAATGACACTGGCGCCTGCAGAGGGAACAGAGGATCCCAAATGGACGATGAAATCAAGTTTATTAGTTGGGTAGAAATTGCACCACAAAAGAGAACTGGTACAAACTGGTACACAGAGAGCAATAATCCAGGAGGCCTCCTCCAATCATCTCTTTTTTGAATAAACTATGAGTTTATTGTCTTTTTAGCAACAAGCTAACAAACTTGCTTACTAGTTGAGAGAGGCTTTTGTGTCTTTTAAGTAAGTCTTTATTGAATTAAGTGATGTACAATCTTAATAACAGAATGCCGGGGGGACACAGAGAAAGAGAAAGAATCCAGCTTCTAAGATGTGTTTTTATGTTTTATCACTGGAGGAAAATGTTGAAGTACAAAAGGTCTCATATCACAGAAAGTGAGATGGTAATTGCTTTTTGATTATGGGAATGAAGTGTTCAACAGCTACAGTCGCCCTTTAAGTCAGTGCATCATATGCATTTTACTGTAACACCTTTATGATATATGATTAAATGACCAAAATGTATAGCAATAAAAACGTAAAAGTCGTCCTGCAAGTCATTACATCACATGGGTATTACGGTCATACATATCTCAATTTCGCAATTTCTTAAAGAATCATGCATGTGCAATAAATCACGAGCACAAGGGAGCGAAATGGCAGAGGGAGGGTAGAGTAGTTTGGATGAGAAAAAGGGTCAGAAAGGTTCTGTTATATTGGAACACTTCAGGTTCCAAGAATCTGGCGAGTAGCAGAAGCAACAAAGTGTAAGATTGTCTATTAAGGTGATATCTATGACTCTTGGCAACACAACAAAACTGTTTAACCATCTCAAACAACAGCAGAAATTCACTCATGCTTAATAAAGGCATTATATAGCTAAAAAAAATTATCATTTCAATAATCGTGACAATCATTTTTTCCATAATGGAGCAACCCTTGTCGCCATGATGATATCAGGATCTCGACGTGGATTACACACATCTGTGAGACTTTGTCCTTGCAAACTAGTTTCACAAGGTTGAGGGTAGGTCTAATCGGATTAGGAGTTAAAACACTGCATGTGCTTTAGCGTAGCAGCTCGCCGTGCGACCATAATATCCCTTTCCACCTTTTATAGAATAATTTCCACTCCGCCGTTCTCCCGCCTCTCGAGATCTGCACGTTTGAGCGCCATCGCTTCCCCCCCGCTCGCCCATTTCTGTAACTGCACCGCACTCTCCTGCATTACTACTGCACTGTCCTTTACCTCTCCTTACCGCCACAGAGTGTACCCACAAGTGCGCTTATCTCGCTATCGGCTGCCACACACACATTACAGTGCACTTTACTCAGGAGGGAAATAGCCGTCCTCCCCCTCCTTCTACCATCCTCTCTTCCCCTTTCCTATACTCTCATCTATTCTCCTCTTCCTTCTCCATTTGTCTGAGTCACTCCATCCATCGACTCACACCGCCCAGAGGAAGACGGAGGCAGAGTATTTACAGGCTTTGGTCGTGGTGCATGGAAAAGCAATTCCTAATAGAGGTCAACTCTTTGAGAAAGCGAGAGAGAGAGGGAGACTACAGCGGAGCCCGAGGGCCGGTTCTGGTTGAGCTGACACCTTTATGACCTGGGAGTGACAGGGCCGTCATTACATCAAACTCCCACCACTAACACACACACACCCACACACACAGCAGCTGTTCCCTGCTCTTCCTCTCCTCTCATCCCTCCATCCCTCTGCCACTCCTTTACCAAAGGTCACATTCAGCTTCATTACCTTCCCCTCCTTTCATCTCTTCCTTTATATCTATTTATCCACTTTGTTCTGCCTCTTGATCTTTTTTTTAACACCCTCCCTCCCTCCTTCCTCCAGTCAGTCAGTCCTCCCGCTTTTCTCCTTTTTGTCTAATTGTATCTCCTGCACCTGAAGTTGCCATTTTTAATATTGATGTGTCAACAGGTGCAGCTTCACACCAACACCAGTAAATAACAAACCCCAAATGGCCAATAACCACCAAGCGTGCATGCTGGAGGTTCGACTCAAGACAGGCCGAGCGTTGTTGTTTTCTTTGATTTTCAGTCTCATAAATAGAGCACAAACAGAATGGGGAAGAGATTTCTCCGCATTGTGGTTCACATGTGTTGCAGCAGCATGAATAAATGTCTTCTGGCACACAGGAATCCTTTGTGTTTGCACATCTGAAGCTCAGTCAAAAAATTTACACTGTTGTTGTTACTACAGAATGTTTGTGATCTAATCTGCAACAAATGGATTCGGATTGTTGCCACGGTCGTGCAACAAATTATTTTTTACTGTTGATTTATCTGCCCTGAATTCTTTTTCAACATAATCAATTTGCCGTTTTGTCTGTAAAATGTCCAAAAATAGTGAAAAAATCCCTTTATACTTTCCCACAGCTGCACAAAAAAACAAAAGAATATCAGTTTATCATTGAGAAACTGGAACCAGCATGTGTAATGTTTTTGAACATGCACACGTTTCATGTGTGTGTCAATATTATCAAAATATTGATAAACCAGTCAATCATTGCAGCTCATATTTTTAATCAGTCGTTGTTGTATTGCTTTTTTCCACCTGTGACTGAACATAATTTTGCAATTATACTCCAAACAACATGTATGCACACAGTGTTCAGGTCACACCCAAGCTCATATTCTGTGAACTGGTAAAGTGGAGACAAAGTGAAAAACACCTCTTGTTTTTCTTTGTATTCTTAAATCAAAATCCAATCATGTTTTTCTCCCTGTAAAACAGACTGTGTGTGCGTCTGCAGGCAGGAACCAACCAATTCCAACAGATCATTTCATGACATCCAACCATCAATCTTCAGTTTTTAGCAGCACAGACCCACAACACAACACACCCATTTTTTTCCGGGTTATTTCCATTTGGAAATATTTCTATTCGTAAATACGGGTACAGCTGCAGTAAAAAATAATAATGGTGAAATAAATCTACACTGATTCATATTTTAATATTTACTTTAGGTAAAATGACTGTGTGTAATGCAAGTCTTTCCATCATGATGAATCCACTGAGAAGGGGTTTGATAAGCCCTCTGTACACAGCCAAACTATAAATTTAATGTAATGAACTATACTTAGCAGCTAAAGACACAGATATTTCACTCAAGAGGACGTGGAGACTGAAAACCGTAAACAGGAGTGAATGTGATGAATGTTAAAGTTGCTGTGTTTCTGCTGGATGTGTAAATAAGCAACTGTCAACACATTTGGCAGGTGAGAGTGTGTCAGTGTTGTGTTTGCAGCTTGTTCAGCTGCCCACAAGTGATCTAAAAAAAAAAAATCAATTTAAAACACCTTTGAACATATTATATAACTTTCACATTTAACCATAAATTTCCGGAATTTCAAAATGCGTTACACAATCTAGCATGCTGAATGGTTCTTTTGTAAGTTAAACTTAATCATTTTAATTCAAATCTGACACAATGACCATTTAGCTCCTGCTGTCCTTGTCCCTGCTTTTTAAAATTGTCTTTCTGCTCTGAAACAGTGTCTTTTCTGCAGCTCTATAGAGCCACGAGTATTAAACAAAGTTTTAAAATCCAAATCCAATTACTGTGAAATGACTGATACATTACAGGTATGAAATAGTGAATTTAATTGAAAAGGGACAATTTGATAAGCAGGGTCAATATGGAGCAAAGTGATGATGATTGAAGCAGGGCACTGATTGTGTTTGTAAAGGATCATGTCCAAGCTTCTCTCTGCATCTGTGTGTGTGTGTGTGTGTGTGTGTGTGTGTGTGTGTGTGTGTGTGTGTGTGTGTGTGTGTGTGTGTGTGTGTGTGTGTGTGTGTGTGTGTGTGTGTGTGTGTGTGTGTGTGTGTGTGTGTGTGTGTGTGTGTGTGTGTGTGTGTGTGTGTGTCTCAGGCTGCATGTGTGCCGGTGATGCTGAGTAACGGCTGGGAGCTGCCTTTCTCCGAGATCATCGACTGGAACACGGCTGCAGTCATTGGCGACGAGAGGCTCCTGCTGCAGGTAATGACCCACACGCTCGCAAAGAACCACATGATATGTACATTAACACCTGAAAACCAGAAACGTACATACATAGACAAAGAAACAGCAGCAGTCCGCCATTCCGCAATTTCTGCCTTTCAAATATCTCTTTAAAAGATATTCAAGCTGTCGTCTGAGCTGAATTCCAGCTGCATACGAAGTCCTTGACTCGAAGCCTCACATAGTTATATCAGAGGGCAAGTAAATAGAACGAGCAAATGGATTTGGCTGGAATTGCTTGAACTTCATGGGGGAAAAGTAATTATATGCCCATTAAATCTTAATTTGAATGAAGTGTGTAATAATATTGTTTGACATTGAGTTTTATAACGAAGGAGGAGCTTCAATCTGAGCTCAGTGTTCAGCCTGGAACCATCCGGTTCTGTCTTTGGATTTGTGTGAGGTACAACAGAATATGCAGTATAGTGTGTGTGTGTGTGTGTGTGTGTGTGTGTGTGTGTGTGTGTGTGTGTGTGTGTGTGTGTGTGTGTGTGTGTGTGTGTGTGTGTGTGTGTGTGTGTGTGTGTGTGTGTGTGTGTGTGTGTGTGTGTGTGTGTGTGGGATGACTGTAGTTTTCCCATTTAAATATATTTTTTGAAAATGCTGCACTTCAATAATGTTCACAGCTGGAAACAGAGTCTGCACTAAAGAGTTGATAAAAAAGTTTGCCTAAACTGTAGAGGTCTTTGAAGGAAAGTATAAAAGCACCATTCAAACTGGTGCTGGAGCATTTTAACCTTTTCTTCCTTCACACTGTTTGATGACTGACAGTCTCTATTGTTTGTTTCATTCCATTTGACATTCTTTTGTCTACTCTAAAAGCTACATAGCTGTATTTTTCCACAAGGCAGCTCCACCTTCGTATGATTCAGTGCATCTTTGGGAACGGTTTTCCTCCTGTCATCACATTTTAGTTCCCAGCTTGGTATTTAAAAAACGAGCTTCAGGACTGAAGCTGATGGACTGTTCTCTGTGATCTGCAGATCCCGACCACGGTTCACTCCATCCACCAGGACAAGATCCTGTCGCTCCGACAGCAGACACAGTTCCTCTGGGAGGCGTACTTCTCCTCCGTGGAAAAGATAGTGCTGACTACACTGGGGGTGAGATATCAAGATGCACATGCTGTCCACTCACAATCTCACATGCGCACACCTGAAAAATGTCCAGATTTTTATGAGTGAACTCATATTGAAAGAGTGTTACCATAAATATGTCCTGATATGTCACAAAAACACATGCACACACGCACACGTAAATGCCCAATTTGGTAAATTTTGTCCGTTGTTTGTATGAGTGTCCTCATAGTGAAGGTGTGATATCATAAAATGTCCTGATATGTCACAAAATCAAACACACACACACTTAGACACAAACACCTGGTAGTTTGGCCTCTCCTCCGCCTCTCCTCTACCTCGCTCCTACGCCTCCATCATCAATCTTTCTCTCAGAAGGGCTGCTGTGTCACAGCAGATTCGCTGCGAGTTCACAAAGATTTTTCCACAAGCAGCTTTTTGAAAAGTATTGCATTTGTGTCAAGGCCTTTCTTTATATTATAAGGAATCAACCTTGCAGGAAATCAAAGTAAAGTTTAACCATCTATAAACATAAAGGCACCTTATGAGGGAAGAAAATTAATCAAAAATCCTGAACTATAAGTCTCTCAAAGGGAAACATATTCACATAACATTGTCTTACATTATTTATTACAGCAGTATTCAAGATTAATGGTAAACATAAACATAGTAACTAGTAAAGCTGGTAGTTAGAGTAAGAGTAGTTTCTGATATTTCATGTGATATTTTTCATGTGAACCAGACAAACAAGGATGAAAACCTTTCGAGGAAAGAGGATGTGAAACTGCCTGAGTGTAGCCGATAATAACGTGCAAGAAGGAAACTTGATAATATTAATGTTTGCTGAGGATAAGACTGGTCCAGAGGTTCCATCCAATCCAAACAGCCGCTGTTCTTGGTGAAGGACAACAATAAAAAATGTTTTACAGCAGCCTTTCAACTTCTACCGGGTGTGAGTTTTTCATCCTTTAGTATCACCCAGGAGTTCAGGAACCTTTTTCTCTCCAATGACCTCGTGCTGCCACTTTATTAACGACAACCCGGTTTAGTGAATTTGTGACTGTAAAAACAATTCATACATCCAGTCCCCAGTCCTCATTATTCAGTTTAAACAAGTCGTTTATAGAGGAGAGGATAACACAGGCTTAACTTGGCTTCACGTCCTGGTTACAAATGTCTTTGCTGCCACTTCTCTCGTCAGAGTATCACAACACGCATTTAATTTCCTCTTCGACTGCATCGCTAAAGCCTCAGAGCAAGATTCCCTTCAATGCAACAATCGTATTTACTGTAGAATCTCACAAACTGTACGTCTGAACATGATTTTTATACACAAAAAGCACAGAAACTCGCACTCAATACACAATATAATACACATAATCTGTAATCCAGGATGGAGTCTCTTTTATTTTTGCTGCCTCGAGATCTCTGGTTATCAAGTCTGTCACACATACACACACACACACACACTTATGCAAAGTCATAGACATGACCCCTGATTCACTTGGCACCATCCAGGTATAACCTGTTGACATGTTGTCACTTTGCACTAAAGAGCAAGGTGACACGGCCAAAATTTGTGACTCAGTGTATTCGTGCGGGTGCGTGCTGTTTATATGCATGCGTGTGTGTGTGTGTATGTGTGTGTATATGTATGCATGTGAGCATGTTGGCATTGAACACAGTGAGGCCTAAACGCTTAATCCTGACTGACTGTCCTGTAAAAGGATCGGGCAGAATCGAGGTGAGCGGAGGAAGAAAGGGTGAAGAGAAGAAGGGGTGACATATGTAAATGCTATCGCCACGGCAACCCCCTGAGATAACGAGCGACATGGTTTATTCATCCCGTCCAAGCCTGCATCCCCCTCCCCCATCCCCTCCATCACCTCAGATCTTGTGATTATACACACACGCGTGCGCGCTCCGAAAACACACACTCTGACATCTTGACAGATTGAATCTCACTGCACGCCTTCACAAACACACTCGCCACTTTTATATTGACTTTGGATTGCACGTCTACTCCAAAACTCTGCGTGCACGTATGTATGTGTGTGTGTGTGTGTATAGACGGAAAGCTCAGCAGGAAATGCGACTTCATCCCATCACTCGGCATTTCCTGTCAGGAAGCGAGCACGTTTTGACCAATCACAAGGTCAGAGTAGCCGGGCCCCGTGCTGCTGGTGCACCTATTAAACCCACCTATTAAAGCCAGGGCTGGCAGCGCGCTGCCAGAGAGCCAGGATTTATCTATCATGCTCTAATTGGTTGATTGTGGCTGTTCGGAGGCGAGATTGAGTCGTCCATCATGTCCCGACCGAGGGCCCCGCCGACGGGGGCGGAGCCGCAGTCAAGCGAGCAAAATTGCCCCTCATAAGGTGTAAGGGCCCGAGGTTTTTAAGGTGGCAGGCAGTGTTTTTATAGAGAAGTTAACGGATTCCGAGTTAATCTATTCGACTGAGGCAAATGGTTATCGACTGCCCCAGGACAAAGCTTGGGAGAGTTTGGAAAAAAAGAAAAAAACCCTGAGTGGCTTTTTTTCCTCTTTCTCTTTCTTCACCTCCATGACTTCCTATGATGAATTTTTATGTTACTTTGTCAATATTATTACAGCGACCCCCTCCCCTCCCGCACCTTAAAACCCCCCCCGGCTATATTATTAACTTTTTACAATTCCAACAGCTATCAGCCACTCACCCATCTCTCTCTATCACTTCCTCCTATATATCCGTCCTTTTGAGTCACCAAGCCAACAGTCATCACACACACACTCACACACTCCTCCCTCCTGGCGATTCAATAGAGGCCATAAAACACGGCTGCAAACCTGTGTCTGTTTTTACTGAAGCAATTTAGCATGGCTCAAGGGCGCAGCAGCAATATCTCTCTTTTTTTTTTTTTTTTCCTCCCTGGCTTTTCGGCCGAGGCCGGCGGCGTGCTGCGGCTGGGGACAACGGTGTCCATTCTCACGTCTGACCGTTTGACAGACGGCTCTATTTGGTTGCAGGAAGGATGGCGGCGGGCCCGACTCTGACTGCCGCTTAGATGCGGCTGATGACTTTGTCTGCATTTTGGCGGCTCTTTCTTCTTTCTTTTCCTGCCCTTCCCCCGACGCCTTCGAACTGACGCCTTTGACTCGCCGATCTGTCGGCTCTTTTAAAAGAGGGCACAGTTCGGTTTGTCTGCCGAGGGAAATATTACACAATAACATCGATTTATTTCGGGTTCTCTTTGTGCCGCAGCGTTTTCACTCTTTGACACGATCAATAGCTGCCGTCGAGGTGATTCAAAGCAAACATTGGGGAAGCTCAGGCGGCTCCTGAACTTCCATCTCACGCCCACAGACAGTTCCCCTCCTCCTGCTCTAATTCACTGACTGGGTTTTGAATACTCGTCTGAATATAAATCCCAAAAATGCACACGGGGGTTATTGTAAGTGAGAGCGTCGGCCCGTGTTGATATTCATTCACGTTTATGACTTTCTGCTTCCCGGCGTTTTTTTGTGTGAAAACTCATTTTGGCAGCGTGAAATGTTTTATAGGTGCGATCGCAAGGCTCATTGATCAAATCCTTAATATTTCACCCACAATAATCTGAAAGGCACAAGTTATTATTTCAGATTTTTATGATTCTCTGGAGATCCAAGAGAAATATTATTTAAACAGGGTTTTTTTTGTGCGTGTGCAAATTCTGAATCGTCCCTAAAACTGCTGGAATGGCAGGAACGTCAAAGATTACAGAGACTGTGCCGTGACTAAAAGTTCACAAGTTTGATCCTGTGTTAATTAATTATGTCTTTCAAAGTAACACAGATTAATTTTAAGTCCCCACTGTAAGGTATCAGAATAATGATTATAGATACAAATTGTTGGACAAATTTAATATTGCTTACATAACACATATGGTATTTTGTAAAAAAAAAAAAAAAAAACTTTTGCTTATTGTAATAAATCTTTAAAACATAAAAACACAACTGACATTAAGCTGTGGCCACACGTTATGAATTTATTCATGGGTTTGGTCTAAAAGTTTTATGGAATGCCATGCCTGCAGTTCAGTTTAATTAGAAAAACTAAAAGCACAGCTTTGTCTCAGTTTTTTCAACTGAATCTGTTCAAGTTCAGATAAGGAAAAAAAAAGTCAAGAAGGACAGGAAAACAGTTTAATAAAAGACATCAGGGGTTTTTTTGCATAGACTTTTTCCCATAATTAATGGTCTTCTTAGCAAAGACTCATCAACACTGCAAAAACTGAAATCTTAACAGAAGAAGATGTCTTGTTTTTGGTACAATTACTCCAATATTGAGTAGAGTTATTTATTCCACTGGCAGAAAATCTTGCTTATTTCAAGTTTTTTTTTCCTGATTTGGGTTAATTTGGTGTTGTCTAACATTCTCCTAAAAAATATTAAATTGACTGAAATCAAGAAAAAAATGAAATAAGCTTAATTATCTGTCAGTGGAATTAGATAATCCTACTCACTATTGGAATCAATATCAAGACATCTGTAGTTTATGCAGTGTATAAAAGTGCCACCTTCAGTTATTTAACAAGTAAAATCTCACTTAGAGCTGCAACAATTAGCCGATTAATTGATTAGCTGCCAACTATTTTGAGAATCGATTCATTAATTTGACCCATTAAAAAAGATTCAATTCACTAAAATAAACAAAAATCTTGAAATAAGCTAAATTATCTGCCAGAGTAATAAGATAATTCTACTCAATACTGGACTAATTGTACCAAAAACAAGGTATTTTCACCTGTTATTATTTCAGTGAATGACCAAAGTACCAAAGAAAAATGTCAATGTATAAATCTACTCCACATATAAATATGACATGCATTTCATACTTTATGTGTTTTATTTGCAATTTAATATGTGCTTCTCGCTGTCTGTGTGCAGATCATCCAGGACCGGGTGCTGGAACACGGCTCCAGGAGCAGCCTGATGTGGAACAGTCACCCTGGAGGACTCTTCGCCCTGCCACAATACTCCGGCTACCTGGGAGATTTCCCCTTCTACTACGCCACGCTGGGTCAGTCACACACACACACACACATATATATATGATCTGGGCAAAGTGCACCTCTAATACACACCTGTGCAGCTCTGAACTGAACCGTAACGAGCGGTCCCAAGATTCTCTGAAGATTTCCTTGTTATCCCTCTGCCTGGTTTCTGTACAGGAGGAAGCTTTAGCATAGATTCCTGTCAGAGCTTGTCTGAAAAAAAAGCCGAAATACGGCAGTGGCTGTGTCTAGCAGCAAAGTGAAGTGCAGGAATGAGGCTTTGACAGATGTTTGTATTAGTCCTGCTGACACCTCGGCCCGTCCATCATTCCTATTGAGTCAGCATCGCCATCACTGCCGCGGCCACCGCTGCTGCTGCTGCTGCAAGGCCTATTCCTCCCGCTACGGTTCAGCGGAGCCGAGTTCTCCTGTGTCACATATCCGTGACCCCGGGAGCCTCCATCCCTCACTCCTTCACTCCATCATCATGCAGCGCTGCAAACATCCACACACACACACCCACACACTCATACAGGCACCGGCGGCGATGGTACAAGCACAACTGTATGGATTCAGTCGAATGGAGCGTTCGGAGGTGGAGAGATGATGATGCTGCTGCCACTGAAATGGACGTGGGCAGCGTGACATGCTGAGACAACAACAACAACAACAACAATGCACATTTGTTTGTCAAAAAGGAAGCAATTAAACCCAGGACTGATGGGCTTTTAGGAGACAAGGCGGCATGTTGCTGATGAGTAAAGGAGTCAAATCAGAGGAGGGAGAGTTTGTTTGCAAGTGACACTTCCTCTTGTTCTCTAAGAGCCAATATCAACACACAAACACACACACACACAGATACACACTCATCATGCAAATTAACAGTCAAACACACAGCAGGAGCAGGATTCGATTTTGTTTCATTTTTGATTTACATAAACAAAGATGTACAAAGGCAAAGATGTTTCACAGTTGACGAATATAATTTTAGCACCAAAGATAGTAAAGTTTGAATAGCTAATTTAACTTTAATTAATTTTAATTAGAACTATAAACATAAAACAAAAACTCAAATAATTGCTCTGCACTGACAATGTGTCTCTGCTGATAAAAAACACATGGGAAAACCAGACCACCTCTGCCACAGGTGATTATTGAACAGCTTATTGGACGTTTCTGGAACGTCTTTCCTCAGGATTCTGGAACCACTCGAGTCACAAGAGGATCCGTGAGGTCAGGTGCTGATGCCGGGTGATGAGACCTGTTCGTCAGTTGGCATCCCAATTAAATTCCAAAGGTGTTGAGGTCAGAGTTTTGTGCAGGCAGGTCAGCATCTTTAAAAAAAAAAAAAGAAAGTCTGACAAAGTAGAAACTCAGAAAAACATTTCTGCATGAACCTGGTTTCATACGAAACAGGAGGAAATCTTCCCTTCGTTCATGAAAACCAGGTTCTGATCCTAAAAGTTTGGGGTCTCAATGAATCTGAGGGGTTGTGAGGTGATTAACAGGAGTGGAAAAAGTAAAAGTTCTGAGTTTTTTATTTGGAGTTTTTTAACAGCTTAAGCCCCAGGCCTATTTTTCAGTTTTCAAGAGTTCAAAGATCGATTGTTTGTCCATAAAATCATATAAATCCCACTGGGGATCATTACACAACGTGAAGAATGTATTCTGTAAGATGTTTAAAAAGGAGATTATAAAGGAGCTAATTAAATAATCAGCTCAAACCTTAATTAAATATCTAAATAGTGCTTAGTTGCACCCCCACTACTGATATTCTATTAAACTATTATCTTATTGTATTGATGATGTGGATATTGATGATATATATTGATGCTGTAACAGTAACATTGTGTTTTACTACAGATAGAAATGATTTAGTGTTGGAGCTGAGGTTTTCTACTGTGATTTATGAATAAAACTCAATGCCACTCCCTTATCAAGACTTTTTGGATTTTAACAGGTAACTTAGCAGGTTTTAAACTGCCCCAGTCCTGAAGTAACGGGGCTATAGTGAATCTGTATAATCATTTAGCTGCTGAGATGTGTCGTGCTGATACATCATATGCTGCATGATAACTGCTCCCTGTTTAAAACTCTGGCGGAAAGAAACTCATTGAATGCTATTTCCTGTGTCTGTGCTTTGTTGTTTTGGGTTAGATTAGATTTAAATTAGGAAGACCTGGACATCCTCTATGATCCGTCTTACTCAATATCTTATTTCCTGCTTATTTTCAGCCTCAATTACTCTTTTTCTAAATCGTCAGGCTGAATTTAAAGTCACGTCTGCAGTTATTCTGCTGTTCTCTGTGTTCCTGTTACATTCCAAAGTGAACTATTATGGTCATTTGGCATTTTTTAAAGCACATTAGTGTTGTGGAGTGTTTTCAGATGGGCTTTGAAAACGTGCACTGCTGGAAGTTAAATCATGGAGCTTTTTGAACTGCTGACAGACTCATTTCTAGTAACACTGCAGATATGAAGTGTTTGGAAATGAGAGTCTTGAGTTTTCATCCGGCCTAATTCTCTTTAAAGAGCCTGGAATGACATTAATGGGGCAGGAAGCCGTGTTTGTTTCCTGGATTCTGTTGAACTGCATTAAACTGGTGTTTCTGTGTTATTTTCAGGTATCAAACCGTACCCGAAGTTCACAGCCGTCATCCACGCCGTCTCCCCGCTGGTCTCCCAGTCGCAGCCCATCCTCAAGCTACTGGTGGCTGTGGCCAAATCCCAGTACTGTGCACAGGTGTGTATGCGTGTCTCTACACACTACTATAATGAAATCTTGACATGAAAATGTCTTGTATTTGGTTCAGTTAGATCAATAGTGAGTAGAATTATCTTATTCTATTGGCATTAATTTGGATTATTTCAAGTTTTTTGGGGTCAATTTAACTAACATTTCTTAAAGAAAAATCTGAAGTTGAATAAAATATCCCAAAAATTAAAATAAGCTAAATTATCTGTCAATAAATACAATAGATTTCCACCAGATGTGATTTTCTGCAGCGCAGTACAACCTTCTCAGATTTCTCCATTTATCTCCACCTTCATGATTCCAAAAATTGCTCAGCATTATGTAGCTGCTTTAGTGACAGTATTTTCCAAGCACAGCAACAGTGTCATCCTGTGTTTGTGTGTGTGTGTGTGTGTGTGTGCGTGCGTGCCTGCATGCCTGCTTCGCACACATGTGCATGTGTGTCTTTTATTTGGTTCAATTGGTCCAATTGAGTAGAATTATCTCATTCCATTGGCTGATAATTTATATTAAAAGTTTTTTTTCCCCTTGATTTTAGTATATTTAATCTATTCTATTCTTTTAGATCTATTTAAGAAAATGTTAGCCTTGTTTTCCTAAAACAAGCCCCCGTTTGTTTTCCTGATTTGGGTCAATTTGGTCTTCATTTAAGAAAACAAACTAACCTTTTCTTTAAAAAATAAAGCTTAAATTGGCTAGAATCAAGAAAACTTTAAAAGAAAAAAGTTTTTTCTTCTATTTCAATTTAAGCTTTTTTTTTAAGAAAAAAAAAATTGTAACAAATAAAAGTAGACATGATGTAATTTTTTTCAGTACAGCATCCTCAGAGTCCTCCATTGATCTCCACCTTCTTGATTCCACAAATTGCTCAGTATTATGTGGCTGCTTTTGTGATGGTATTTTCCAACCATATCAATAACAGTTTTGGTTCGAACTCCTAATTTGGGTCATTTTGGTCTTGTTTTGAGAAAACAACACTAACATTTTCTTTTTTAAAAAATCTTAAATTGGCTAAGTCAAGAAAATACTTATAAGATAGATTATCAGCCAATAGAATACAACAATTCTACTCAGTATTGGTCTAATTGTACCAAATATATTATTAAATATATTTCCACCAGATATGATGTTTTTTTCTAGTGCAGTACAGCATTCTCAGATTCCTTCATTGATCTCCACCTTCGTAATTCCAAAAATTGCTCAGTATTATGTAGCTGCTTTAGTGACGGTATTTTCCAACCACAACAATGAGTGTCATCCTCCATCCCTTTATGTGTGTGTGTGTGTGTGTGTGTGTGTCAGCGTGTTAACTCCATAGGATTGAACTGGAGCCGCGTTTTGCAGCGGTGCTACATCTGTCTCCATGGCAGCGAGACCCCCTTCAGCACAGCTGGAGATGGCGTGTATTGATTCCCCTGATTGCTCCTTACCAGAGCAGGAAATGAAATGCTCCCTGACGGCTGCTTCTATATGTGTGTGTATGTGTGTGTGTGGGTGTGTATGTGGTTGCTTTTGTTTATTTGTTTGGCCAGCAGTGTGTATGAGTAGGTGAGTTTTGTGTATTGGTGTAGGAGGGGATGTGTTGTAGTGTGATTGTGTGAGTGGTGTGTATGAGCGGTTTGGTCAGTAATGATGTGTGTGTTTATGGAGGCAGGATGCTCACACACGTGTGTTTTGCATCTTTGCGTTTATGGGCATGTTTGTGTACATGCCTGTGTTTATGGCTTTATTTTTTCCAAATCTTTATTTAAGAGCATGTTTTGTTCACTTCTGAGAGCATGAGTTATTGATTTCAGGCTGATATTTTTGTCATTCTTTCCCTCAGACCCGGCCCCAGCCCCTGCTTGTGCTCAGATTTTCTGTTTCTGCTCAAACGTTTTACGCTCCGAAATGTTTTTTTTTTTTGTAGCGCAGATTTCCTGCTGCGGCCGCAGCCAATCACCTCGCACCCAGCCTGCTTCAGTGGGCCCGTGAGCCTTCTGCTCTCAGATTTCTTGGATTGTTTGTCGAAATCCCCCAAACCAGGAGAATGCATTAATCATGCTCTCAAACTGAAAGACCACGCTCTTGAATAAAAAGTGGGGGGCTGGGGGAAAGCCCTGAAGTGTATGTGTGAACATGTTGACTTCAGATCTCAACCCTGTGTGTAGAGCTCTGTGGCGACAGAGTTAGTAGAAGTTAAATGAGTTTTGAATGTATGTTTTTATACAGGACAAAACTTTCTTTTCATTCAACAAAAGAACCCACGCTAATACCCACGCTATACTGCAAATCCTGAAACCGTAACAGGTAAAAATGACCTTTTTTTTTGTCCAGACCAACAGTCCACAACCGAAAGATCATCAGTTTACTATTATAGAGACTAAAGAAACCAGGAAATAATCTAAGAAGAGAAGCTGGAAGCAGAGAATTTGGACATTTTCTTCTTAAAAATGATCAAATCGATTAATCGATTCTCAAAATAGTTAGCAACTAATCAATTAATCGACTAATTGTTGCAGCTCTAAGTGAGATCTGTACTTGGTAAATAACTGAAGGTAGCATTTTTATACACTGCAAAAGTTGAAGATATCTTATTTTTAGTACTATTAGTCCAAAATTGAGTAGAATTATCTTATTCCAATGGCATATTTAGCTAATATTGAGTTTGTTTGTTTTTTCTTGATTTTGATCAATCTTTTTTTAAGAAAATGTTGGTTTTGTTTTCTTAAACCTAGAACAAATTAACCCAAATATGGAACAGCAAAAAAGAAAAACAACTTAAACTTAACCCTGCTTTTATGTGTTACAACTCAACTGCTTGCCACTATTAGGCTACTATCAACAATTGTTTTCGTTAGAGCTTAATCTGTTGATTGCATTCTCAATTGATTGATTGGTTGTTTGTTTAAATGATGTAAATAATTTGTGGAAAAAATTCTTCAAAAAAGTTAGCAGTTAATTATCTGTTGAACAGTTTATTGGCTCATCACAGCAGCCTCAGTTGCAGTATGGGAACACTCAGCTGAGTGCTTTCAGACACATTCACACATAATAAAATTCTGAAAGAGTAAACTCTGCCTTATTCTCTTCTTCTGTTGTTTTTTTTATGGCGGTGTTTTTGTGTTACCGTCTGTGCATGCAGAGTGGAGACACACACAACCAGGGGGTTTTCATCCACTCTCTGCATGCAGAAACTAGGAGGGAGAGAGAGATGGCCCACGAGAGGATGAGTAAAGGGATATGAATAAATGAATGGGAGGGAGAGAATGAAAGAACAGTTGCAGTTGGCTAAATTGGAGGCAAAGAGGCTTTTTGAGGAAGCTCCTGTGTTTTCTGACACAGCGAGTCTCATGCATCCCGCCGAGCGTGGCGGCGGCTCATGTGAGTGTGCAGATTTTCGAGAGAATTGTTTCTTCCAATCGTGCTGCTAAAACACCCACGGTTCCTTCAGCATTCTCCTCCAGTCATACACACACACACACACACACACACAAACACATGCATAACACAATGGCACCATCAGCACCCTGAGAGGCTGCTGAGCTGACAGAGACACCATCTGTCTTTCTAATCAAACAGGAATAGCAGCCCCGTTAAGAGTGGATTAACGTGTTTTTCAGCCGTGAATATGTATATATATGAGATCCAGACCTGTTGTCGCCTCAGAAACACAGAACCCGTTCTCTTGCCTGGAATCGGCCTCATGAATAAGTGCTTTGTTTCACTTTTTTATTCGCGCGCGCTGTGCTGATTGTTTTACGAGATCGTTTTTTCGTTCCGTCGACCATCTGTGTGTCATGTTTTACTTTGATGTAACGCAGGCGCCACGTCACTTTACATAAGAAAAAACCTAACGCAAACGTCCATGTGCCTCCCAGATCAGCATTTGGCAGAGATCGTCCCACATGACGTAGATAATGTCAGAATAATATCACTTTTATTGATCCCTGCAGGGAAAGACTTCTGGTTCGCTTCCATCGGGGAAGCGTCTGCACCCTGGATTCATTTGCTGACTTGTTTAACTGTGAACTAGTGTTGTCACAGCAGCAGAATTTAAGTAGACAGTGAATTTTCACGGTGCTCGATACCAATTTTGGTAGCACAGTAAAAGAAAAGAATGGATAAAAATCTCATATGGCTTTAGTGTAGATCCCTTTTTCATACTTTTTACAAATGGGGTTTTGTAGCTGAGCAGGTGGAATAAGACAAATGGACATATAAAGGATTTTTTTATTGCTGACAATAAGAAAGACGGTTCTGTTGATACCATGGAAACTGGGTACCGTCAGTACAAGGAATGTACTGACTTGGTACCAACGTACCGTGATTATCTGTGTGATTGTGGGTAAATGAGCAACAGTTCTTGTTTTTGGTACAATTCGTCCAATATTGAGTTGAATTATCTCATTCCAATTGCAGATAATTTAGCTTATTTAAAAATCTTTCTTGATTTTAGTCAATTTAATTTTTTTTTTAGAAAATCATTGACCCAAATCTGAAAAACATGAAGATAAATTATCGTCCATTAGAATAAGATGATTCTACTCAATACTGAACTAATTGTACCAAGATATCTTCACCTGTTAAGATTGAGTGCGAGAGTGTACGATTTTACAGTGTATAAAAGCTGTAGAGTTGCCAAATGTTTTGGGAATCGATTTGAGTGATTTTTAAGAAGAAAATGTCCAAATTCTCTGGTTTCAGTTTCTTAAATATGGCTATTTCCTGGATTCTTTAGTGTTCTATAAGAGTGAAAGGATGATCTTAAGTTGTGGACTGTTGGTCTGGGTTGAAAATAAAACATTTTGGGTTGAATCTTCAGCTTTGGGAAACTGTCCATGACATTTTTCACCATTATTATGAACCAAACAGCTAATCGATTAATCGTTTCAATAATTCAATAATCGCTACATTAATTAGTTACCAGCTTAAGTTTCACTCCCTCCAGCCTCGTTCTCTGTGATGTACAGAAATCCAAAGCTCGACAGACCTGCTGTGGCTGGTTGCTTCACGGCCAATATGTGACATGAAATCTATGATGCATGAGAAGACAGGCTGAGATATAAGACTGTAACTGTGTGTGTGTGTGTGTGTGTGTGTGTGTGTGTGTGTGTGTGTGTGTGTGTGTGTGTGTGTGTGTGTGTGTGTGTGTGTGTGTGTGTGTGTGTGTGTGTGTGTGTGTGTGTGTGTGTGTGTGTGTGTAGGGTCAGACAGATGATATGTAATGTGTGTATCTGTGTGTTTCTCATCAAACATTAATGGGCTCTGCTGTCGTAAAGCAGTGTTTGGGGAGTTCTGTGACATCTCCGTGTAGCTGACCCGCAGGTTGCTCAACATCCGTCTTAAGTCACATAAAACATGGTTTGACTGGCTGGAAAACACGAGGCCTTCATGTAAAACACAGTTTGATCGGAGGTGAAGCGTGAGATGGTAAAACGTGTTCAGCAACACGCCTCAGTCAAAGCCCTATCGACGTGATGTATTCGGCTACGCAGAAAATTGGACAAACCACTCTGAACCCCATAATTGGAAATATTTTATCACTTCAGTTGCCCTTCTGGCTCTTTAACATCCAATCAGACCATAATAAGGTGACATTTGCTGGCCGCAGGGCACGTAAATGTCACACGCTCAGCGGGTTGATTCAGCAACAAGCTGGGCGGGTTCGTCCGAGGAGAAAATGATCGGAATCAAATTTGATACAATTCAGTTATTTGGTGCAATTAATAAGATGTTTCTGTCTTTTTTTCTCCTTTTTTCAGATTATTGTTCTCTGGAACTGTGACAAGCCTCTCCCTGCCAAGCACCGCTGGCCTGCCACCTCAGTGCCCGTCATTGTCATTGAGGGAGAAAATAAGGTGAACCTGATCACTCACACACACACACACAAACTTTCTCCTTCTTCCTCTTCACTCTCCTTCACCTCAAAGGTGATCGCTATCATTTCTAATTACACGTCTCATTTTATGCATATTCCAACACTATAAAGCTACTGTATCTTTGCAGGTTTTATTAATTCTACGAGTTTCTGTGAGTTAATGAGTTTCGATTTGTGCTGCACTGATTCCATTACAGGAGAGTTTGTGTGGTTTTAATTAAAGTCCAGTAATGAGAATCATATACACTGGAATGAAAACAAATGCAGCTGAAAGGCTCATGTATATTGTTCGGAAAGATAAGAACCCAATGAGTAGGCGCACATTTATTTATGTTTAATGTACTTTTCTTTACTTTAATCATAAGTAAATGTTGGAGTAATTAAAAAACAAAAGGGACAAGTTGAAATACACTGATTTTTCTTGAAGTTTTTAATAACTTTTGATGTCTCTCGCATCTGTGCAGAAGTTTATTTCTGTCCCTTTAAATATTATTTGCAAAATATTCTCACAATATATTTTCATGCACAGAACAAAAAAAGCAAATACATGTGAACCACAGTGTAAGCAAATTGTCTTAATCTGACTCAGAGTTTTAAAAACTGTGTTTTTTGTGAGTGGGTGTTCTGTATATTTTAAGTGTCAGTTTGGAGATGTAGCGTTTGTTTTCTCCTCTTTGTTCTTGTGTCTGTCGCCTCCATTAGAGAAACATCTTTTCTGTTTTGTTTTAGGGGAGTTCATCCTCCAGACAGACAGAACCCGGAGCTCCGAGCTCTAACGAGGCTGTGTAGAGTTTATTATGACTGACGTTATTTAAAGGCTTTTTAGGCTGAAACCGCAGCAGAGGGGGGTCAACGTGTTTATCTTGACTCGGCTGTGACCTCCCTTTGTCGTGTCAAAGGTCAGACATGGACACACATGGGTGGTATTTTCCAAGAGGGTGGATATAGGGCTACATGCCGGTGTCCCTCAGGGGCGGCCATATTGCGAAGGTCTAGCTACGGCTGTTAATATGGTTCTCTTTCCCCAATAAAGTTAGACATCTGCACAGACAAAAATGCTCAGAACTTGCTGACATTTTGACCGATTTCCAAACGGTTTGGTTTGTTCCACATATTATTAGTGTAGCTATGATACGGGATGATTGAATATGTTTAAATAGCAGCTTTTCATTTAATTGTCATTGCAATATAATTAATTTTAATAAAACCATTTTTGCTTTATGGTAGTTCTGCTTTTGATTTTGTGTAGGTTATTCTATTGTGATCATGTGTCAACACACAACATTTTGTGTGTGTATAACTATTACTTTAACTATCTGCATAATGTTACTTTTATATAAGTATATGTATGTAATAAGTATCTAGTGTCATAACTACATCAATTCTGTTCATAACAAACCAGCTTGTTTGGAAATCGGTTAAAAAAATAAGTAAGTTATGGGTATTTTAATGTTTTATCCCGCCTAGGCTTAATGCTTTCAGCGAGCGAGCAGACCTTAGTAAGATGGCCACCCTGTAGGGACACCGGCTCATTGGGCAGCAGCATTGGCTGACTCATCATAGTGCATAGTTCTCAAAAGTTTTACATCAAGGACCCTTAAACTCAAGAAAACTAGACCACAGACCCCTTGTCATAAGATTTGTGCTTTAAGATGTTTCTAAAAGGAAAATGTCAGAAACCCAAGACCAAACTTATGGAGGACTCAAACTGCCATGAATAAATTAATAAATAATGACTCATTATTTATCTCATTCATTTTCACCTCAATATATGAAATGGAAAACAAAATTTAAAATTAAATAAAGTGCAAATGGAAAATAATACACAAATAATAGGAAATAAATACTACTAAATTAAATTAATTTATTTTAAATGATGGCAGTTGTCTATAGAACTGGTGGTCTGTGGAATTAGAGTGAAAATTAATTATCCCGCTTATTTCCCAGACCCTACTTATTATTATTAATTATTATTGCCAGTTATTCAATTTATGTTATTTATTAATTATATATACATCCAAGCTTTTATTTTGAAAAAGGGGTCTGGTTCCTCATCTGTATTCTGAGATGTTCCCTCCTCCCTTATGAGGATTTCACTTCACCTGCCAATCACAGGAAGTGGTTTTCACATCAGTGTCAGTCACCCGGTGGTAGGCTGGCTTTATGGCTATCCCCCTCCCCGCGGCCCGCACTCATTTCAACCAAGCTGTCAATCATGGCGGGAGGGCTGTGTGTGTAGCTGCGTGTCCGTGAAAAGCGAGCAAAACAGGCTTAGTGTAGTGCCGTGGTGTGTGTGTGCGTGTGTGTGTAGCTGCCAAGCAGCCTGTGGTTTGTTGTGGCTGTGGCGGGTTCTGTGTTTACCGTGGCGAGCCAAGCTGTGTTCTTCTACCCCACAGAGGGAGAGAAAGAGAGAGAGAGAGAGGGAGAAATGCTTTTCATCTTTTATGCTTTTTCCTGCTACTTTCTTGGTTATCCCTTCTCTTTCATCCTCTCGCTCACTCACAGATCTTTTTTTCCCCCCATATTCGTCTTTTTCTCTCTGTCATCTCTATCTCTGCATCGCTCTCTCCTTTAACCCCTGCTTTTCTTGTTTTTGCAGTCAGTTTTCAGGGCCCTGAGCCAGGTTATTTATAAATGTACAGACTGTTATTACTTTTTTATTCATATTTAAGTTCAAATTTTAATAAATTCTAAACCTGATACTGAAATATTCCCAGAAAATATGAGCTATGTGTTAGTTTTTAACTTAAAAAAAAACAAATTCTCCAAAAATATACATGTATTTAGCCTGTTTGTGTAAGATTATCTGATGTCGTGACATTAAATAAATGAAATTAAAAGTATGACATGAAACATATTGTGCAGTTGCCTGACACTATATCCTATAATGGGAAATTGATAATAAAATACCAGAATGTTTCTTTAATAAAGTCTCATTCAGTGTCCATGGCACATTAAAGGATAAGTATGGTGATATTCTGTATTTTTCTCATTTTCAGCAAATCCTCTAAATATTTTCCTCCATCCAGTGCAGCCCTTGATATTATCGTTAAATATTTGCTGTCTCCTCTATACATTTTATTTTATTGCTCTTCTATATATTTTGTTTCATCTGTACATGTGAAGCACTTTGATCAAATGCAAGTTGTTTTTAAATATGCTCTATAAATAAATTTGATTTATTGATTGAATATTCCCATATGTTCCCATCAATTCCCATGGAAAGTTTCCAACTTTGAAAATTCCCTGAATTTTACCTAACCTAACTTAACCCTAACCCTTTACAACCATAGTCCCCATCAAATGCACTGTTTACTCCCGTTTGTGCTGTTTGCTTATTACTGCAGCGCCCAGCTGTTTGACCAAATAGCTTTTTAGCCTTCTTTCCTTTTTCTATTTAAGTTTATGAAGACGTACGACTTTGGTAGGAATATGTGGGCTTTTTACTGCAGGATAATCAGGCAAACGTGTGATTGTTTTCTGTATTTTTACAGAAAATGACAAGCAACCACGTTCCCTCTCTTCCTCCCGCTGTCTTTCCCCTCTCTCTCTGTCTGGCACGGTGGCCAAAATGCTGGTTTATGACTGTTGGTTTAAGCCGTGTGAGAATCCCAGCAGCGCTTAATATGGTTTACACACACTGGTGGTCCTCTCTCTTTTTCCCTCATTCTCTCACTCTTTCTTTCTCTCCTCTGCTGCTGTCCTTTGGAGAGGAGGTGAAGTGCTGGAGGCAGATTCCTGCTCCACGAGCTCACATTCCTGGAGAGCAGCAGGAAGCCTCGGGCTAATATGTCGCACGTCTAACATTACAAACCATCTGGGGTTTGGAAACACTGGCCTCTCATCCTCTCTCTCTTTGTCTTCCTTTTCCACATCTCTTCCCTTTTTTTTTGTCGTGACTCTTCATCATAGCGGTTCGCCTCGCTGTCACTTCCTCCACTTCCTGTGTCCCTGTGTCTCTTGCTCTTCCTCTTCTTCCCCGGTTTTCTTCTCTGTCACGTTCTGGTGGAAAAAAAAAACAAGTGGAAAACACGGAGAAGCACAGAGACGGAGGTTGTTTTTGTTTCTCTTTTTTTTTATGCCCGCAGGAGTTTTCTGCAGTAATGATGACACATAGAGGCACCGCTTCTTCTCTTTCGTCTCCTCTCTCATTCCTCCCTCTCGTTCTATTCGTCTGAACACACAACTGTCACTCACACACACACACACACACACACACACACACACCTCTGCACTTTCACTCTGTTTATTCTCTCGTTCTGAATATGAGCAGCAGTCAAAACTTTTCAGCAGCTGCTGTTGCCTCTGGAGTGTTTTCGGAGAAAAGGGAAAGTGGGTGCCATTTGACCAGATGGCCACTGGTGTCAGCCTGAAAAACGGCTGTCAGTTCTCTGAATGAATGTAATATGATACAGCAGCCATCTGAAACGCCTTGAAATCTATATACTTCTGTTCAATTCACTGACTCCTCTGCTGTCAGCCTGGTAGGTGGGAGGGAAACAGAGGGAGATGCATACAAAGTTGACTTCTTGCTGCAAAAATTGCACGAACAGGCCTGAAAAAGTAGTTTTAAGTCCATAAAACACCATTAAATCAGACAATACAGTTCATTCATAGTTCATGAAATAATGTTTTGATTATTTATAGTTCATTTATAGTTTTATATTTAAATAGTTTTGTATTCATGTTGAATCAGCTTTAATCTTAACTTTCCTGTATTTGCATTGAACAAAATGACAAAATTAGAGTACTGGTACAACAAAAAAAAGTTTCTGACCCATTCCAGTGGACAAGCAGGTTTGGGTAAAAGAAACAAATGTTTTTTTTTATCTGCCATCTGTGCCATCTTGGCTTTCTCTATATATAACTATTTTAAATCTACCCTTTTTCCTAATTTGTGTTAAATATTCTTTTATAAAATTTAGAAGAGTTTTGACTTTAGTGTCAATCCATCATGAAACAGAACAGATTGGTACTGACATGATTATTTAATGCATGTTTTTCCATGAATCTCTTTATCAGGCAAAAATGTCAAACACTATTCAAATGTAATGATTTTCTCTCGCTTATATTATTCAAACTGTTGTCTAATACAATATTAAACAACATCTTTATATTAGAGCCATGGCCTGCAACAACCAATCAAAAGCAGATTCACATCACAAACACTGCACACAATTACACTGTCAAAAGCATGAAAGGATGTTTTTTTATATCAATCATTGAAGATGTAATTTTTTTGCTGGTGTTTGTGATGTGAATCCCTTTTTGATTGGTTGTTGCAGACTGTGGCTCTGGGATGATTATGTTTCATATTGTGAACAAGATGACTCACAAATGTCTGACACAAACATTTCTATAGTTTCCAACGAACTGTGAGCGGCAGGAATTCAGCAGTTGTTGAAAGATCCGATCCAGACATGTAATGTGGAGAAGACAAAAAAAGGGAAGAAAATACTCCGATTTGAAAAATAATTAGTCTACTATGTTTTTTTCAATTAAAAAAGCAAACAAAAACTTAAAATACTTTGTTAAAATTATTCAAATGACATCTAAAAATCAGTTTTTATTACAAGTATTTAATTGCTGGATCTGAGATCTCTACTATTTCACAGAAAAGTCCATTTTCAGTGGCTTCGTGTTTCCACATCTCACTTGTGTAAGTTAAATATTGGACCACGATTGGGTCCAGACAAGCTGTGTTGTCACAAATCACTCTCATAGGTTCACCCCTTGAACTCCTCTTGACTCTCTACTTTCACATATAAATAGAGGCACAAAATGGGCAAAAAATAGCCTTGGAGAAAGAAAAAAAATTAAACATACATTTCGGTCCTCAGACCTTCATCAGGTAGAAAAACTACTACTGCAAAACTTCTTTTGCTCGTGATCGACAGTGTACGGGAGATTTTTTTTTCCTTCCTCCAGTACAGCTTTTTTTTCTTCCTACGCACCTCTCTGCTGCCGAGGTGTGCACAACCTCCACCTTCAAGAAATAGTCTTAAAAGAAAAAACTCAGAATCCAGGTGAGCACAGAGAAACTTCCTCCATTCAACAGACGAACATGTAAACATCCGAGTGTCAAACTCAAACATTCAAGTGAAGGAACAAGAACAAGAAGGAAGACAACATTATAATAACAATCTGAGAGCCTGGCACAGGCAAAAACACACACACATTTTGACTGGAATGACAATGTTTGAGTTTTGGACTGTTGGTCAGATTAAATGAGATGAGATGAACTTTCTCAATTCACAGCCACACCCTAGAATAAAGTAATTTCCCACCATAGTTTAACTGCGCAGGGGTTTATTTTAATGACTTTCAGGATTAAAACAATGATTTCTGGTGCCGGTGGGACAAAAATGACTGAAATGAAAATCTTTGAGTTTTGGACTGGTCAGATTTAATATATATATATATATATATATATATATATATATATATATATATATATATATATATATATATATATATATATATATATATATAAAACATAAAAACAAAAGCATCAGCTGGGTCTCTAGGAAATTGTTGCATCATTTTTCACTTTAAATCTTCTGACATTTTCTAGACTAATAGACTAAATAATGAAAATAATAATTAGTCGCAGCACTAGAATCGACTGCAGCCTTCACACAGTAATGGCCTTTATTCTTCCATTTCTCCTGGTTTATTGTCGCTGCTCCCGGCTATAGATGTATATAAAGACAGCATTTGCTATAAAGACCTGTTTAGAGTTACTTGGCTGAAAAGAAATCAATCGACTATTCTGCTATTCTTTAATGTTAATGTGAGTGCGGAGCATGTTATAAAGGGGAAGGTGTTCATACAAAACCTGACCTTCAGCTCTGTGCTGGAAAAACTGAAGATCCCTTTCCAGGCTCTTTGTGTCTTTGTATCTATGTATAAGACTGTTCAAGTGTCCATTTCCATACAAGCTATTCATTTCTTGTTTGTGTGGGAGGATGTTTGAGTTGGAGCACACAGCCAGTCAACAATACACACACACATACACACACACACTCTTCCTCCCGTGTTCTCATCCGAAGCCGCTTTCATCACAGCAACAGACCAAAGAGCCTTATCTTCTAAATATCCTCAAGATGTGGATCGCTCCATCCGCCCACCAGACCCACCATCACTCTCTGCTTCACTAAATATTCAAGGACTGTCATGTATTATACAGTTTGGCCAAATGTGGAACACACAACTCGAGCATGTGTCTGGCTCTGCATTTATGTGTGTTTATTGATTTTTGAAAGAGAAAGATGACCCTGCAACAACAGTGGAGACTCTATCGCTGCAGGAAACAATGGGGGGAGCAGCACGCTGTAAAGAATAGGATATTGGCTTTTCTTTCTGTTGGTGTCGTGGCTTTTCTTCTCCCTCGAATCCCATGAATTTGTAAGGGATCATTAGGAATGCACACAGTAGATATCGGAAGCAAAGTGACTATTTATTCCTCCTCGTGGAGCACTGATGTAACCCTCACCTTTGGTCCTGAGCTCTGTTGAGCGACCCGAAAGACTCAAATTGTAGATGCAAGTGGATGAAATTAGTTTCCTTCACATGGCGTCTGAGTTGGGTTTGGGTGAGAAGTGCAGACATCCAGAAGGAGCTCAGAGTCGTGAGATTAGGATGCTTTGTGAACGCCGCCTCTGGAGGGTTTTTCAGGCACGTTTGACGAGGAGCAGGGCAGATCCAAAAAACTCTGGGGGGGATTAAGAGGAGACTTTTTCTATTTTCCTGACTTTAAGTGTCTGTTTGAGTGATCTGAGATGAACTTTCTCAATTCGCAGCCACGCCGTAGAATACAGAGCCATTTCCCACCATAGTTTAACTCTGCAGGAGTTTATTTTTGTAACTTTTGGGATTAAAACAATGATTTCTCTTTAGTTTCACTTTTTAACCCTGCAGCTGCTGCAGGTGAGTTTAGCAGCTGGATGAAGAATTTGTGTATTTTGGTGTGAACACAACCTTATGATAACAATCTGACAGAGGGAAAAAAAAAAACTCTCATAGAGGACACCTGCCTCCATTATAGCAGGTTGCTATGAAGTGGGATGCTGCTTCTGGACCAAATTTATGCTCAGATCACTCAAATACACTAAAATTTAGTAAAATAGGTTAAAAAATGGTGAAATTCCCCTTTAAAGTACATAGACATTTACATTGTGCAAAAAATTCTTACATCAGGAAGAGGTTGTGGTGCATTTGCAAACAAATCATTCAGGCCAGATCGATGCCCTGGTTTTTGACCGTTGATGTTTGACATCATTACAGTGTAAAAATAGAAAAATCACACATTTTTTAAAACACAGGATGTCACGTAGCTATTAGTGTTTCCTTGGAAACAATAGTGTCAGAGGTTCAATGGAAACTGCCATCTGTGCGAAGAAACACCTTGAAACTGTTAATTTGCAAAAGGAAAATATGCCCAAGATTTTAGTCTCTGGCCATAATGCTTTTCTTTTTTTTGTCCTTCAACTGATTTCAAAGTCCAAACACTTCCATCCAATAAAAATCCTGTTTTTTTTTATCTGTTGTGATTGTAATGACGTGGTTTTAACAATCTGTGCTCCATGTCTCCCCCTGCAGGTGATGAGCAGCCGCTTCCTACCCTACGAAACCATCGTGACCGACGCCGTCCTCAGCCTGGATGAAGACACAGTGTTGTCCACCACAGAGGTTTGTTCTAATAAAACACAGAAAAAACAAAAAAAAAGCTTTCTTCTATCTCTGTCCTCTCTCTATCTCTTGATAAGCTGATGCTCTTGAGACAAAACAGTTACACGCTCAATTTACTCTCTCTCTTCTTTGTCCCTCATGTTTTCAAGTTGTCAGTCTGCAGCTTAATTTTTAAATTGGTTAAACTACTCAGAGTTTAAATCCCAGTCCCTTACGTTGCTCCTTTTCTCACATCTGTCTGCCTTTCTTTCTCTCCTCTTTTTTTGTTTTTCCATCATCTAACTCGTGTGTTTGGCATTTGTACACACGCTGTACCTCTCAAATTCCCTCCTCAAGAACAGAGCTGTTCTGGGCATTTTGTTTTCCACATCGCTGTCAGGACTGTTTTTTCCCGGGGACGCGTCTTGGCGCGGCACCATGGGAAGCCAGATGCTGCTTTTGAACGGCACAGAATTAGATCTCGTAAAGGGCTGTTTGTGTGGAGGATCAAGATTGCAAGGCAGAACTTGCATCGAAGGGAAAATCTGGGGGCCTGGTTGTTTCTCCCATGAAGAAAGTTCCAAAAAGTCGCTGGAACGTCAATGCCAGTGTAAGGAATTAAAAAAGATATTCAACGGGAAATAGCATCACGGATTTCTGAGTAGTTCGCCCTTCCCATCACATAAAACCAGCTGGAGTGCACAGCTTGAAACGTGGATGTTTTTCCGGCCACTCCCAGTCCAGAACAACATTTTCCAGCTCTCTTCACCCTTAAAATGAAGATGATGAAACGGAGAGCCGTCCCCCATCATAAAAAGTGAACCGGCATCCAGTCCTTCGAATTATGTCGGTTGGCGTAGTCAAACCTTTATAGCAATATGACACACGACAGAGCAGCATTCTGATTCAACATGAAAGTATGTTCAATTATGAAGGCAAGACGCCATCAAAAATGCTTTTTCCTCATGATTTTAATTATTCTTCAGCTGTCTTGTTTCAAGTAAAAGCGGCATCCTTTGGGACCGCATATTCACAATTTGTGACAGAAACAGAAGCTGCAACTGACGTATTATGTTTCATGGTTGATTTCAACTTTTCTTCATTAGTATAAGCACAACGCTGGTGCGGCGTGGTGTGATAATACGCTGTGTAATGCAGAGAGGGCTGTTTGTGGAGCTGCTGAGGCCTAGTTTTGATGTTTCTGTCTAATTATTTGATTGAACGCTTTGATCATTGTCACAGAAGTGGGCTGCAGGCAGCTGTTGAGGAAACTGCTTTGTGTTTGATGCTGTTGAGTTTCTGTAGTATTTTCGCTGAAGTGCTGTTTGAGTATATGTTGGATATATTTAACCAAAAACAACAAAAAAAAAGAGCGTTTGAAAAAATAAATTGAATTGCATTGATATTTTTCAGGATTTCTGTCTGCAGTTCTGCCTAAAACTTCCCATGTTTTGGTCTTCCTGTGTGTAAACTCCAGTTTTTTTCCTTCTGTACAGGTGGATTTTGCCTTCACTGTGTGGCAGAGTTTTCCAGAGCGGATCGTAGGTTATCCTGCACGCAGCCACTTCTGGGACAGCAACAAGGAGCGTTGGGGTTACACATCCAAGTGGACCAACGATTATTCCATGGTGCTGACCGGCGCTGCCATCTACCACAGGTACTCTACAGCATGCCAGGGCGGATTTAGCAAATTAGGGGCCCAAGGCGACGGGCTGTATTGGGTTGACTATGCTTTTGTTGTTTTTTATATTTATTTTATTTTTTAGGTTGGCTGGGGGGCCCCCGGCAGTTGCCTACCTATACCTCTATGTTAAAACAGCCTTTGCAACACAGGCTTCATATCGTCTTTTTCTGATCTCTAAAACTTGGTTTCAGTACAGCTGTTTACCTCCAAGTGAAGCCGTTTTCCTTGTTTTGCTCAATCGTTTTCTTTCATGCTCCTTATTTCTTGTTCCGTTCCCCTTCTGCTGCACAGGGATCACGTTGCTCTACCCGCTCGCCAGCGTTCGCTTGTCTTTCTTTTGATACT
Source organism: Lepturacanthus savala (assembly GCA_030544235.1). Taxonomy (NCBI): domain Eukaryota; kingdom Metazoa; phylum Chordata; class Actinopteri; order Scombriformes; family Trichiuridae; genus Lepturacanthus; species Lepturacanthus savala. The sequence goes on along the minus strand of CM060472.1, from coordinate 4,673,889 downwards.
GTCATATCTGTAGATTATGAAAGTAGGTGTGATGTTCAGTGTAGCACAGCCTCGGGAAAACCGGTGTTTTGACACTGGGTATGTTTTATCCAAGAAATGTCAATTTGTCTGCTTCACAGCATTTCATAGTTACTGCATTTAGTCCTACGGCGGCCCTGTCAGCTTCAATATGGCTTCACTCAGCTGTGATGGGAGCAGTCCATTAAGTTTAAATCAGCCAATCACTGCAGCCAGGCGCTTAATCACTTTCAATAAATCAGTTGTTCAATCCGTCCACGAACTTGAACTATCAGTCAGTCGTGCCATGAGACAGGACTGAATCCAGGGTTACGTAAAGGAGTAAAGTTGTCCATGTGGACGATTAATGGGAGAAAAAATAAAAAATAAAGTTATGCCATGCGTATTTAGATTTTTATCAAATCTTTGCTTCTTTGTGATTTATTGGAGAGTTTTCAGTTATTTAACAGATGGTTTAATCTTTAACAACTTTGTGGTATTTATGAGCTCATCATACATTTATACACATATAGTTTATTAGTTATAAAGTAAGTCCGTAAGTAAATGGCGGGACCATAAAAAGGAGTAAGTAGAAATTTGTCTCAATCATAGTAAGAGTTTCAAAGGATTAACAAACCTTTTTATTGTTTAGTATACATGGTTTCACAGTATGACTTATTTAACTTGTCATTTCCTGCTTTTCTCTGTTCCTTCTCAGCGTAAACCTCTTGATGCTGGATGAAGAGCTTAAAAAATGTTGCAGCCGAGTAGCTGCAGATTTAAGTCTTTTTTTGTGTTCTTCATGCCATTCGGTGCCTGTAATCATGCACATATTGAGCTTGTTAAGTATTAATATGGTATTTCCACTGACCTGCTTGGGAAGCCTTTTTCTTGTCAACACATCTCACCTGAGAATCCTCCATTCTGTTTTATTTCCTGTTTTCAGTGATTTTGGGGTTCATCTTTTGGGTTTAATCTCAACTTCCATGTTAAGTTTTAATCAACAAGGTATTTTTGTAACATCCTGGGCCACATCTAACCAGAAAGATGAAATTGAAATTTTGGATCTGAGCACCTCTTTCCCCAATTAAATTGACATGTACATGTATTTTTCAGCATATTTTAGCCGTCTGGGTTAAGTTATTTAAAAGGGCTAAAACAGGCTGTGGCTCAGGAGATAGAGTATTAATCATCCATTAATCGTAGGGTTAGGGGTTGGGTACCACGTGCCTCTTGTCCACATATTGAGGTGTCCTTGAGCAACACATTGACCCATGAAACAGTCTGCAGCCGACAAATTGTAAAGCACTTTGTCCGTTAATTGGGAAAAACTCCCTCCACCATTCATCATCTTGTTGAGGAATCAGTGGCTGCTGATTTAAAGCTCACTCACCCAGAATGAATCCCTGAGCTCGTTCTGACTCCATCCTGTCCTGTCTTCCAGGTATTACCACTACCTGTACACCAACTACTTGCCCACGAGTCTGAAGAGCATGGTGGACCAGCTGGCCAACTGCGAGGACATCCTGATGAACTTCCTGGTCTCTGCTGTCACCAAGCTGCCTCCCATCAAGGTCACACAGAAGAAACAGTACAAGGAGACCATGATGGGACAGGTAATCTATCTATAAAAGCAGGATTTTTTATATTTAAAATAGTATTATCATTAATTTAAGTCCCATAGACTTGGGCATCACAGCACTATCCTGCAGCAGCACTTTAGTTTCAGTGTAAAGCTCCGTATCCTCCTCATGTGGCTTCCCAGCGCTTTCATTACAAATCAAAGCTCCATTGTCCCGTTTTTTCCTGCACTTATTGTTTAGCTGATGTAACAAAAGTATTTTGCATTCTCTCAAAAATGGATGCCAGATGCTAAGGTTTAGCTGCTACTTTATTCCTCACACCAATACAGGCTACTGCTACAGCAGTCTTACTCCAAGGCGCGTTTACAGACCCTCAGGCAATCCCAGCACTATCACCTAACAGAATGGAATCTGGGCCTGAACTAATTGTAACATGTCCTGGTCTCATGCTTCCATTTTTCTACAGAAATTCATGCTTCCTACGGGTATTGCACTAGTAAGAAATAATACAAATTGGAAAAACTTCTCATGACTGGATCTGTCATTTTTGTGTTTATTATGGTAGATTAGATGGCTCATTAGTTAGTTGGTGCTTTTTTTTTAATAAGAAATGTGTGTGTGTGTGTGTGTGTGTGTGTGTGTGTGTGTGTGTGTGTGTGTGTGTGTGTGTGTGTGTGTGTGTGTGTGTGTGTGTGTGTGTGTGTGTGTGTGTGTGTGTGTGTGTGTGTGTGTGTGTGTGTGTGTGTGTGTGTGTGTGTTTCATGGCCTTTCAGCTGGAGGGAACACATCGTGCTTTACGAACAGCATGAATTATTCTAATTGTTTTGTGCGACCCCTGGGTAAACAGAACAAGTCACTTACATCAGGAGACAAAAGCAGGGAGCAGAGGAGTCGTGTCAGTTTAAAGCCTCATGTCACGCTTTCTAGTCCAAGTTTAGAATATGATCCGGTTAAAGATTTATTGAGAAATGTCAGGCCTCATTCGGTAATGGTTTTATCTTGTCGCTGTCTGAAGTCGGGACGATTTGACTGAATGAAAGACGGCTGTTATTATTCCTTCATGTCTGATCTGAAGCTATGACAGGAATTTCTCTATCTCTAACTTTCTTCTCCGTTCCCCCCCCGCCAGTCTTCGAGGGCCTCCCGCTGGGCTGACCCGGACCACTTCGCCCAGCGCCAGACCTGCATGAACAAGTTCGCCAGCTGGTTTGGCGCCATGCCACTGGTCCACTCCCAGATGAGGCTGGACCCCGTCCTGTTCAAGGACCAGGTCTCCATCCTCCGCAAGAAATACAAGGACATCGAGAGGCTCTGACAGGACCGGCGCCCCCTCGGGGGAGATCCCACACAGGGGGAGGCGCGAGAGAGAGACTCGGTGGAGAGCAGGAGGAGTAGTTGGACTACAGCCGGATGGACAGGGAGCGACGCAGCTCTGTCTTCCACTCAGCACATTGCCAATGACCACAGCGCCGCCGCCGCCAGGACTTGATGCAGGAACCGATGAACAGGAGACAAGCAGACAGCGTTTTTTGGATTCGAAGAACACAGACGGAACAAAAGAGAAGTACATGAAAACCAACGGACACGCCAAAACAGTACTGTGCGTTTGCGGATGACACGCAAACACGCAGCACAACACTACTGACGACGAGAACTCTTGGATAGAATATTTTTTGTACGACGCGAAACAAAAGGACGACATTGACTTTCCTGCTCTCTAGGCACACGCGCAGGGACGGTAGAAGAGGGAAGGTGTCCACGATCGCAAAACCTGGCAACCCCCCCCACCCCCACCTACCTACCACGGATCGTACCGGTCGCCCCTAGCAACCCCCCTGTCTGTATCACGACCCCCCTCTGCTTTAAATCCTGTTCTTTAGCTGATTTGATTTCTGTACAAATCGGCTGTCTGGTATTGCTGTTGACGTGCTCCACGGGTTGAAATGGGAGCGTCATCAGTTTTTAAACACTATTGGTTCCGAGGAAATAAAAGTAAAACCGCATCGTCCAAACCTGTCATTACAATGTCCTGAAGAGGTTTTTATAGCAAAGCAGCCATTATTTCCTGATATTCTCGAGCTATCGACACACATCTTTGAGCCTGAAGTCTGAAAACATTGTCTGTCCTCTGCTTGGTTCATTCCTTGATGTGCTGATATGGCTTTTATAATAGTCTATCTGCTTCCCTGTTATCACTTAGATAAGTTAGAAAAACATCTCGTTTCATATCCCATTTCACTCTCATACTCCCCACGGCTGTACTTTTCTCACCCCCCCCATCCACACTTTCTTCCATCATCTGTTATTTCCCACTGCAAAAACTCTACTTTCATTCTTCTGTGTGTGTGTGTGTGTGTGTGTGTACAGAGCCTTGAAAAGTTGGCTCATCCAACCATAAGCTCAAGTGGAGTACATTTTCCCTCCATTGGAATGAGTGAAATGAACATTTCTGGATGAAATGGAGCAGAACGTTGCATTCTAACCCACACTCGTTTGGCCCATTTATTCCTCCTGCACTATCCTTACAGGGAGAATCAAATTTCAGACCATAGCAGGTCTTTTAGTGACCAGCGTCATTTCACACGAGTGCTTGTAGGGAGATTTTTTTTGAGCGCATCAGTGCCATTCTGACACATTCTGGTCTGCCTTTAAAAAGTGTTTATTGCACGTCATGTTGCCTACATCGGCTTAGCGATGCCTAGATGCTCCCGTTTTGAAATATTCTAGTCATCGGTCCAATACGGCTCTCCTGCCTCTGTAAATTAATTTCATTTTTTCCATGACATATCAGAGGACCTCGGTGCCGTTAAATTGACAAAAGGTTTTCTCCTCCATTTGTCAGCCAGAGATAGGTTTGGGCTTCAATTAGGCGAGCCTATTTCATTTGGAGTGCTGTTTTATTCTCGGGGGGACAAGCCGGTGATGAAACACTCTAACATTATGGACCATTGTGTTGTGAAAGCAGTGACCCACAAACATGACCCCGCTAGCTAATGCTAGCCTTGGGAGAACAGCCCCCCCCCCCCCCCCCCCCCCCCCCCCCCCCCCCCTGCCCACACCCCACAAACACACACACAATCACCCTCATTTAAAACAGCTGCAATCTCGCTCACGTGGTGCACATCACAGCATCACATACACACACATTTTGCACCTTAAATTACCTTGTTGGTATTGGACCGACCGGAAAACGTTAAAATGAAATGCAAACTTGAATTGATTTTTTTTTCTTTTTTTTTTTTTTTTTTTTTTTTAGATCATCATACAGACGGTCCTCTCACACATTTCATTTGCAGATGCTTTTAGTGGCCTTTCTGTCATGCAGCATAATGTCTCAGCCAAAGCTGCTCCTGTGTGTGTGTGTGTGTGTGTGTGTGTGTGTGTGTGTGTGTGTGTGTGTGTGTGTGTGTGTGTGTGTGTGTGTGTGTGTGTGTGTGTGCGTGTGCGTGTGCGTGTGCATGTGCGTGCGTGCGTTTGTGTGTGCGTGTGTGTTAATTAGTAGCTGTCATCCACATCTTCAATATCAGTGTCTCAAATTCAATCAATTGTCTTTTACTTTTTCACTGATTTGTTCCACAAATGGTTAATATAAAATGTATTGTAAGCCTTTCCAGTGTCTACAAAGAGGAAGCTGATGCTTTGAAGTGTCAAATCCAAACGCTGCTAGAGCAAAAAACATCATAACCCAGCCAACCTCTCATGTGTGTTTTCTTTTCTTTCTTTCTTTTTTTTTTTGGTCCCTTCACTTCATTGTTTTGTATATCATCTTTGTATTTACATCCTGGCTTATGACCTCATTGGACTTTTTAAGTTTCGGATTGTGATGTGTTTGCCAGGAGAGATTTATGCCGTGTTTTTAATGTGGAGTCACACGTCCACAGAACAGGATGTGATTCCAGGGGAGGGAAAAAAATACTCCTCGCTTTTGTCAGCATCTGGTCCCCATTTTTTATTTCATATACAGAAAAACATATTGTTTGAATTCATATCAAGCCTTTTATGTCTGATTGTTTGAATTGCTGTGGTTGATCATCTCAAGAGAGCCGCACCCCCCTCTCCCCCCCCAGCTTTGCAGCTATTCGACAACAACACCGCCCATTTCAAATCCCCCGCGACTCTCAGCACTGTACATAGACATATATTTATTTTTTTTAAATAACAAAAGGACTGTGTACGATTTGAGACGACGTGGCGAGAACACAAGACTGATCCTGCATCGCTGAGGGGAGTTAATGGTATTTATTCAGTTTATTTTCTACACGCTGTGCACATTAATCCACACAGATGCCGATATGCAGCTCATATTATGGTTCACTCTGCATTGGTTTTTCAAGGGGAGAAAAAAAAAGAAAATCTATCACACTCTTCTCGCCACTTTTCTCACACAGAACTCCCCGGGAGAGATGTAACGTTCTCAGAGTCGTAGTAGAGTTTTAACTCTTGACAAGATTGCATACACCAGTGATCTAAAATTGGATTGGGCAGCACCATCTTGGCTCTCGGCGGGAGTCAAATTGCAAAGTCCCAATAAAGACCACGCCAACTGAAACGTGGAAAATAATAAGCAGCTGGGTCCCCTGTACCAGATGGAAACATTTTCAGATCCTGTTGTAACATCTTTTTTCCCCCCTCCCATGCATACAATAATGTCTCTGAGGCTGTGACAGTTGTTTAAATTGCCTCTTTCACAGCTTGGTTTCGGGTCAGATAACTTGGCAACAGGAACTGTTCCATCTTTCAGACTCGCTGTAAATCATTGAGTCTGCAGCTCAGTCAGGATGTGATGGATGGTGTCGCGGGCCACAGGAAAAACCCTCTGCATCCACTCAGAATGCCTCTATCCTGTCTGTCGTTTGATCACAGGGAAATTATGCAAGTTAACGGCGAGTTTTTCAACAGATGGAAGGGAGGTTTACCCGAAACATGCCAGGCAGTTGGTGTTTATAGTGGGGGCAGTGTGGGTGTGTGTGTGTTGGAAACTAGTCTGTTCTTGATTTGTGCCTTTTTTTTTTTTTTTTTTTAAATCAACATTTGAGTTCCCGACACGCCGAGCACTGTCTGTCCCAGATCGAACGGCCCCGCTGTCATACATACACTGGATGAGTCACAGCTTCCATTCTGTTATTATGGCACCCTGTTTTCATCTTTGTGTTTGGACACTGTTGCCAAGACGACGACGCATGACCACTTCCTGTTTTTCAGGATTATTTATCAGTGATCGGCTGTACAACATAATCAATCAGCAGAGACGCCTGTTGATCTGTAAGGACTCGGTCAAAAAAAAGCCCAGCTGTCCCGATGCCTTCTCCTCCCTCCTACCTTGTAATTAACAGAAGACTTTTATAGAGGTCACAAATGAAATAGATAAATGCAAATTTTGTAAGAATGATTTATAAAAAAAATAAACTCATATTTGATGATAAAAGCATTTTTCTGTGCCTTTTTGTTAACAGGTGTGTTGTTTCAAGTGTTATTGCTGTAGTGTGTAACTTGCATATAAATAAATGTCTGATCCATTTAAGTCTTTGCAAACAAGTTCACACAATGCTGCTTAAGCCACCACCACACAAATCCATGTTTCAAAGTACAGGGTTTTACATACAGTTGTTTGAGCACCTTGGAGTCTGAGACAGACGAATTGTGCAGTTTTTATTGCGCATCATCATTATTATTACTCTGATCTCTCCAACTGGAATAAATTGGAACAACTGGAAGTAGTGCATGAGCACCCGAGACCTCCAGCAACCTGGAGTAATAATAATGACGTTCAGTGACAATTCCTCTCAGCAGGCACCACAAGTCTCTGTTCTCAGACTTGTCTCAAAGGTGCTGAAACAAGTAGGAATATTTATTATCTATATTATGGGGATGATTTTTATGTTTTTTTTTCTGACTAATTACCATAATGTAATTTTCCAGTTGCAGAACTGGTAAATGACAGTTCAATATGAATATATGTTTATCCATTTCTGCTCAAACTACTTAAACTAAAAAAGCTGCAAGATCTATATATAGTTATAGATACGGTGCTGGGTGATATGACGATATATATTGTGGAGAAAATATAAAAGTGTTTATGGTGCTATTTCTCTTTGATAATTTCTATTGTTTCCACAGGTCAAAGTGAGCCGGTATGGACGGGAACGCTGTTCGGTTAAAACATTCGGCATCAGAACGCTGTTCTGTTAAAAGGTGAAGTCAGCTGTCAAAATCCCATAATAAATTCCTGTCACAAACGCATTGCAAGAACAAAACAATCTCCTGATGTCACATTAACATACACAAGTGCTTTGTAATTGTTCCAGTGTGTTAGTGTATTCTTAATGTTTGTGTTTTGCAATGCGAGTGTATCAAAGCAACATGGATCAATGTGTTTCTGATTGGCTGTCAGTGTCAGATGGGCACGTATCAGCATCTTCAGTTCTGGATTCAATCAAATCATTGTTTATGGAAGGGAAAAGAGAAAAAAAAGGGAGGACAGCGCAATTTATTGGCACGATGCAACGCAAAATAAGTGACATTTTCATGGAAATCAGAGAGAGCTGAAGACACTGTGGCAAAAGTTAACAGAACAACGTCAGTGATGCAGTGATACAATGACATTTGATAGATTTATATTGCTGCAATAAGATGTTTGTTTCTCATTTGTGAGAGTGAGTTAAATGTCACTTCAAAATAAAGCCGGAGAAAAGTAAGCAATGACATTTTCTCAAACTTTTCAGAGAATAACTAACAAATGATTGTGGTATATCATGATATATATTGTTATCATGATATGAAATAATTCATATCGTGATATATGATTTTTTCCTTATCGCCCAGCACTCCTGATAAACTAATCAAACTATATAGACGATCTAATCTGAATCAGCATTTTATTCATTGTAGACTATTGAAGCAAAATTAGTCTACAAAATCTCCTAATCTTTGGACTTTTTACCTTTATATTTACCTTATCTTTAATTTTACAGTAAATGGTTTATTTTGTAGATCGGTCGCCAACATTTTGGTGGATATTTGTCTGGTTTTTAAAGTATCTTTAAAGAATATTTTTTTGTGTCTATTTTTGCTTAAATATTCGACAAAAGGTCTACCATCCTACCTCCTAGAAATCTTTAATTTTACAATAAATGGTTTATTTTATAGGTCAGTCGTCATCATTTTGATGCAAATTTGTCCAGTTTTCCCAAAGTATCTTTGGAATCTTTATTAGAATCTGTTTTTGCTTAAATAGTCGACAAAAGCTCTTAAACTTTAGACTCTTTACCTTCTAGAAATATTTCATTTTACAATAAATTATTTTATGGATCAGTCGCCAACATCCTGGTGGAAATTTGAATGAAAAATGTGGCTAAATGGGTTTTTAACCAATGATAAATATTATTTGCCTTTTTTTTCTACTCACTAATTAAACCACAACATCTTGTTTTTGGCAAACAACAGTTCAAACATGTTTAGTGTGGTTCTGTGCAGACTCGACAGGAGAAGAGAACGTATCCGATATCAGCCCTGCTGGTTTGTGTACAGCATTTGTATTCCCTTCACCGCGTGTGCACGCCTGCACGGACAAGTACTCCTCACCTCTGCCTCGGCTGAATGAGAACACACTCCATTTGTACAGTAATAATAGTCCCTGCATTGCCCTCGGAGATATAATAACCACCCCTGTATTAGACAATTGAGGAGGGGTTTATTAGTCACTACTCGGGGCATTGATTTTTTATTTTTTTTTTAACTCTGCTGAAAGCCTCTTCGCTGCATCTGTCCTTCCACGTCTCCCTGAGGACAATAGCCTCATAACACATCTTAGATATGATCCTGGCTTTGCTCTGAATTATTAAACGCGCCCATATCAGACACTGATATCCTCCTGCGGATCTGTGTGTATATTTGTGTGCACATGTACAAAGATTTTAGCTCATGTTGCATGTTTGTTGAATGAGGTCTTTTCTTTCATTAATTCCCTCTATATTTTCTCATGTATAAATTAGGTTTTATTTGAAGTGTGGGCATTTTGGTTCTACTTTTAGGCCAAGGAGCCCTACATGTACAAATATTAATAAAAAAGCTCCAGAGGTATTAGGAGTTGCTAGGAGATGGCCTTCAGGCACATGTTCATGGAAGAGTATATTTTAGGATGTTATTTTGGGTCATTAATTTCTGCAGTAACAACAAAGCTTGATTGCTTCTACAGACCCTAATATAACATGCATGTTTATTTATTTACAAACCACCGTGTGAAGTCATGAGGAAACAAGCTGCATTCATGCAAATTGTGGGTTTATTGATTTAAATATTAATTAATTCATGATGTGTGCGCTGTATTTGAGAGATGTGTTTAAAAGGGTCCAGTGGTTTTCTCCCCCCCACAGACACTTTGTGACCTCATCACTGTCCCACCTGTGAGGACACAGCCATTAACAAGAGGTCTAATTGAAAGGTGATGTAGACGCTGGAAGAGAAGATAAATTTCATGCCCTCGGCCTCCGTTCGCAGCATCATCACTGAATGGGCAGCACTGAGTTTAAAGGCAGCATAAAAAAGAAATGATTGGATGGGGCTGAATCAAATTATCTACTATTTTATATTGTGTACACATTTATTAAGATGGATGAGTGGCTGGCCTGTGTTTACTTACTATTGATTGTAGTGGTAAATACAGGGGCGGGCTTTATCAGGAGGTAAGGGAGGTCTATAAATCTATAGCAGGCTGGGTCCCAATTTATTATGATGTTTAGCTATGAAACATGTAAAATGTTGTTACTATTCTAAAGCTCCTACCCCAGAATCACTTATATGTCACTGTGATTGGACCTTGGATATGAGTAAACGTGACAAATAAAGTATACTTAATTGATTAATTAATTGATATTAATTATGAATTTGCCTAGAGGCACCAAATCTGTAAATCTGACCCTGGGTAAATAAAGATTAAATATTGATAAAAGTGTTTATATAATTAAATGAGTATTCACCTTTACACAAGTGTAAACATATAAAAAAAAAAATTTCTACATTTTGAATTAACGTGTCAACAAGCATCACCCTCTTGCTTTGTTTAACCTGTAAGAACCTGGACCAATTTCTTCTTAAAGGAAAATTATGGCTATAAAACAGACCAAATAGACCACATGGAAACATATTTCTGAAACTTATTTTTTTTTTAATACTAATTCCCAGTATCAGAGATTTGTGATCTTACATATGTCACATTGGGCGGTTATGGTAAATTTATTCCTCATTAGTAGCACATATTGTCTTTTTTTGCATTTCCTCAACAAAAATCATAGTTATAACTTTGCTGGTTTGGTTTAACAATGGATTATTTGAACAATAGAATTATATTAATTAAAAAAATAAGTGAATCAGATAAATTAAATGAGCAGCTGGTTACCATTTTTTCTTATTTTACATGAGTTTTACATGACTATTTTAAGGTTAAAAGCCTGATTAGACATATATATGTCACCACAAAATTTACTAACTTGTTTTATATATCAGGTTATTCAAAAATTGTGGTCAGAACAGGTTAAATGTCATATAGGACGTGTTATTAAACCATTAATATTATTAAATGGTTTGAAACTTACCTTTAGTAAGAACAATCCAGCTGTTTGAAAGGAGTCAGCCTCTCACACCTGTCACACACTGAACCACCAGGTGTGTGTCACATGACCACACCAGGTGGTTCAGTACATGTCATTTCATTTGTTTAAGTTAAGGATAAAGCTGGATGAGGACTTTTCTAGAATATTTAAAGGGGCAGTGACACCAGTTTGAAAGTGGGTTATTATGGGTTACAATCACTGTAGGAAGCGCTATAAATAACTCTGAACTCTGAGATGGGAGCATTATTAGTGTTAGTTTTAATTTCAATGACACTCTAAGACTGATTCTGAGATGCTTTATATATACGAGCCAGATACACAACAGATAGACAGATGTTGTATTGTTTGTTTGTTTTTAAATTACAGCACAAAGCAGCTTTGACTTTAAGAACCACAGCATTTATACTGTAGATCAGCAGAATCCTTAACAAGGCATCAGAATAAAAAAAAGAAAAAAGAAAAAAAAAAGAAAATAAAAAGCAGACACAATATAATAGGAATAAGACTCAGGATTTTGCCACAGTGTGTGTCTTTCTTATTGAAGTTTAGAGGTACCATAAAAAAAAAATCATAATATTTTGGAATTCAGACACAACTCTAATAGAATGAAATAGTAACAGATGTACCGAACATAAGGATTTTATATATATATATATATATATATATATATATATATATAAAACCCCTAAATTGCGCTAGTACCTACAAATAGATAAAGCAATATATCAACTCTTCAGGTGAATCCAAAGTCATAATGCTGATTGAAATGTAGAATATTCGAGGTAGACAGACTATTTTCTGGGCCATCTCCTCATCTCTCCGTGGTGTTGAGAACTTTCCTTTGTTTGTCTCCTCTCCTTCTTTTTCCTTCCATTGTTTCACTACTTCATCATCTTCTTCAGGAAATGGGTTGATATTGCCAATGTCCCCGTTTCTGTTGTAAAGTGCGGCCTCAGCCAGTCTGTGGTACCCTGTCACACGTTCCAGTTAGCGACCATATCTTCCTGTCCGTTATTTATAGTGAATGTGTATGTATGCATGTTTGTGTGTGTGTGTGTGATATATGAGTGAATGTGGTTCAGCTCCTGACAGCCAGCATGGAGTTTATCTCCCAGATGAGGTTGCGGAGTTGGTCCATGATCTGCTTCAGCTGCTGGTTCTTCTGCTTCAGTTTCTGCAGGATAAAATTACAAAAAAAACAAAACTTAACATTCTTTAATAATCGGATCCAAAAAAGAAAAAAGAAATGTGAACGCCTCAGAAAGAGAGAGATGTTTTATTTATCTGCTCAAACAATTAAACTAGTTCTGGTATTGGAGAGCAGCTGCTGCACTGTACCACTATATTTCCCACCAGTGTCAAGCTATCATCACAGCAAATTCACACTTCCCACCACACATTCTTGTAAAATATAATTTACTTAACCATATTACAACAGTTTCCAGATGTAGTCTTTATCCTCACAACTTTGCTGTTCTGCTGCTGGCATGAGAACACGAGCAACGTTTTTCACAGCACGATTTCCTGTGAAATCAAACTCCCTCAAACTTAGCATAGGTTAGAACAAAAACATAAACTAAAGGAAGAATAACTGCTGCTACACGAAACATATTTTTTAACATTGCTTTATGTTTTAAAATTATCTATTAAATCAATTCCTTCTATGCCCAAGACGTTTTGTGACGTGTGCTGCTGACCTCTTGGCCAGGTCACCCTTGTAAAAGATCTTGATCTCAATGGGTTTATTACCTGGTTGAATAAAGGTTAAATACATTTTTTTATATAATGTTTAACTTAAAAATATGAATTCATACAGTAGCTAATTAGCTGGTAAATTAGGAGGTAAATGTTGAATATTTCCAAAATTCCTGAGCTTAAGTTGTCACAGAAAGTTTCTAGAAATGTATCAGAAATTTACTGGAACCTTTCCACCCCTTTGCAACCCTGGTCTTGCCAGTATACAAGGCACCAGAAAGGGTTGCAGTGTTGACATGATTCCTCTCTGTACCAAAAGATTGAATTTTCAGGACCCTGCACCGTTATTATAAAAAAAAAAGTCTTTTGTGTCAAAATCGTTGCCATAAAACAAGGCCTAACGCATGGTGGTTTTGGTCTTTTCATGGGATTTAGACAACAATAAAACCATAGAGACTAACCTTCAACAACATGATTTGACTGGGATGAGGATTTATAAAACTTGAAAAGCCGCAGCTATCCTTCTATTCGCTCCCACCTGCCGGCTCACCTCTCCCCCCAAAAAACGCTGCACAAACACTTCAGTTGATTTCATCAAATGTAGCCGCTGCTAATCGCTAAACTAACACATCTGGCCAGATTCAGGGGGGTGCAGGTACATCACAGAGGAGCAAACAACCCAATCTCCACGTCAGTCACTCAGGGCTTTGTGCGCTGATTGCCTCTGAATGCGCTCCCCAGATCTCTAAGTCAACAGCTGCCGTGGACTTAAGTACCTCATTGCTCGAGCTTTTACACATAAACAAATAATGGCTCCTGAGTCGCTGCTGCAACTGCTGTTGCTGCTGCTGCTGCTGAGTCAGAATAAATACAATAAAAACAGGTGCAGCTGCCAACTCGCTGCCACCTCTAAACAGCTCGGGGGCAAATTTAGCAAGAGCAGTACATCACGGCTACTTGCTCAGCTTCTTTTCTTCTGATAGATCGCCAGAAATAGAGAGCGAGGGGGAAAAGACGAGAGCTCCTTCACTCAGGAGCTACTGTATCTGCAGTGCAGTGAAATCTATTAAGATTAAATCCATCTCGCTCTCTCTGTAACACTCCTTTAGCCATGACTAATTACCAGCCATTTTGCGGCACAGATAACACCTTGAGCAATCGATTTCACACAACTCTCTTAATATCAACTGTTATACTGATTGCCCTTGAAGATATTCCAGAGTGGAACACTTAGAGTCTCTGTTTCTCTCTCTCTCTGGGGGGCTCTCATTGCTTCTCGTGCTCTCTCACTCCTTCTTTTTCCTGTATCTCTCACTTTCTCTCTCTCAAGAGTGTGTGTGTGTGTGTTTGTGTGTGTGTGTGTGTGTGTGTGTGTGTGTGTGTGTGTGTGTGTGTGTGTGTGTGTGTGTGTTACACGGCATATGCCTCATTTCACAGAACAAGCAATTCTTGAAATATCACAGAACAAGCAATTCTTGAAATAATTTGCTCATTTACACTGTATTAATGAGATTATAATCTAAATTTTTGTAATTTCAGTCAAACGATGTTTAAACACAGAACACAACCATCTTTTAACATTGAAACAATGTCACATTTAAAAATGACCCACATCTTTGTTTTTCATTTCAGTTTTCCAGCTTAAATAAGTAGATTTTTGTTGCTTCTGAATCCAAATTCTTCCGTAAAATTCTAGCCTGAGCTTTCTTTAAACCCAGACATTACATTTCTGAACTTTACACTGTATTAATAAGGTTTTGTGATTTCAGTAAAATGATATTTAAACAAAGAACACAACCCTTTTTAACAGTGAAATGATGTTTGATGAACTCATTGCTTTGTTTTTCATCTCAGTTTTCCAGCATAAACAAGTAGATTACTGTCACTTGATTCCAAATTCATCTGTAAAATTCTGGCCTGACCTTTCTTTAAAACCGCATATGAAATTTCAGAACTTTAGACTAATAATGAGATCATGATCTAATGTTTTGTAATTTCAGTCAAACGATGTTCAAATAAAGAACACAACTGTTTTTAACACTGAAACAATGTTTGATGGCATTTTTAAAAAGAACCCACCGCTTTGTTTTTTTAATCTCAGTTTTTCAGTGTAAATGAGTAGATTTTTGCCACTTCTAAATGCAAATTCTTCATTTAAATTCTAGCCTGAGCTTTCTTTGAAACCAGACATGAAATTTCTGAACTTTAGATTAATGAGATTATAATCTAAGATTTTGTAACTAATAAACTATATTTAAACACAGTACACAACCGCTTTTAACAGTAAAACAATATTTTTTCTTTTAAAAAGGAACCTATATCTTTGTGTGTTTTTTCTCAGTTTTCCAGAACGGGCATATTTGGTGTCAGACAACATTTTTGTCTCTTCTGAATCCAGATCCTTCCATAAAATCCTAGCCTTGGCTTTCTTTGAAACCAGACATGAAATTTCACATTTTTCATGGCGGAAATAAGACTTCCGAGGCAGCGAAGCCTTCAAAGCACCTTCATTACAAAAGGCTGGCTGGCATATCTTGATATATGAATAACAAGGCTTATCACAGAAATTATTCCACAACCTCAGGGAGAAATAATTCCATTCATCACCTCATAATTACCTAATCCTTCACACCTATAATATGATGTTTATATATAAAAAAGGGTAGAAAAAGGCAGAGGAAAGGAGCTCTGAGCGATTTTCTAATTTTTATCAGAATTCTCCACCTCTATCAGCGCTATCTGACTTCTTCTCGGCCTGCCACTCAACAGCCCGGGCCCCACAATAATTTTTTGATGCCTTTTCAATCCGTGGAAGGCCTCCTCTGACACGCTCTAACACTGCATCAGTCTCGGCAGGGTGGCCAGTCAACAACTCATGAAAGTAAACAAGGAAGCACTGTCTGAGATCTCTCCAAAGGCCTCCTGCAGACTGGCAGACTGCCTGCCTGCTTCACATAACCTGGAAATGCTGGCAGACGTTGGGCAGATTGGAGGAGGAGAGGCTGGAAAAGCACAGTGACCCCGAGGTGGAATGAAAACGCAGAAAGGCACGCAGCAGACGCAGGGTGAACGGAAATGTGAGTGTTTGTGTGTGTACGTGAGCATTTCGAGAGTGGTGTTGAAAAAGTATTTGTGTGTGAATTGTAAATGTGTTTGTGTGGGGCGAGCATGAGGGTGTGGCTGCATATCAAACTTCCCAGAAATGTGCATCAGTTTGGATCTTCAGGTGAAGGCTGACGACACAGTCATCCATGGGTCTGTTCAAATCTGCCATGCAGACGCAGATAAACGAAGCAAACGTTTAGGAAAAGCAGCAGATTGGCTTGACCAAGAAAACAATCTGTTTTTCCAGTAAAAAGCTATGAGCCCATTTAGTATTTAGGGAAAATTCTCAGTTAAATAAAAAAAAAAATCACAATAAAAAGAAAACAATTAAATCTATCTGTAGCTATTTTAATATAAGACATTTGATTGAGTTGATCGTGTCTTGTTTTTAAATTCATTGATACAAACACTACAAAAACTGAAGTCCTAACAGGGGAAGATATGTTGCGTAGGTACAGTTAGTCCAATACTGATTAGAATTATCTTATTCCACTGGCAGATAATTTATCTTTTTCATGTTTTTTCCTGATTTGGATCAATTTTAAACCGAAAAACAAGACTACAATTTTATTAAAAAATATATACCTACCAATACCTACCTCACCTAATAAGATTTCAGGTTTGAAGTGTATCCTCACATCTGTCCTGTGGTTTAACTACCTGGTCCCAGCCCAAATTTTATGTATCAAATCCTGTTTTTTCAGATGCAACAAACTAATTCTCGTAGTTCTGAAGCTATGTTACTTAATTTATTTTATTGTAGCTTACTGTAGCTTAGCAGTCCTTTTTCCTCACTGATTTAATGTCCTATTTCCACTGTAAGTACCATGATAGCTGCATTAGATAGCTGTCTCAGTTTGTCTATTTACACTGTCTCTACCTCTGTCAAATAAACCATGAATAAATAAATAAAAAACACATTTTGCTCATTAATTTTCTTACTAAGAGTTTCTGAGAACATCAATACCACTCTATCTATACAGTATGAAGCTTAGCACCAAGACTAGCATAGTTAGCCTTCTTTGTAAAGGTAACACAATCTGTCAACCAAAACATCTAATTAACATGATATTTATTGGTTTAATTTGCACAAAAAAGACACGTTAATCTGACAGGTTGTGGTTTTACAGGGGTTGGTGGTGGTGTGGAACTATTTTTGGGGCAGACCTAGGGTCTTATCATTGTGAGGAATCATCCTGGACAAGAAATGTTCCTGCACATAAGATCCGCATAAAAATACAAATTGTCATTGTGGCACCTCACAGCTAAGCAGCTGCTGGCTATTGTCTCATATTTTAGTTTATGACATAAGGGTGGTTCACATCTTTTAATCTAACTGTCAGGATGAAAGTAAAAGAAGGTCTATTAAATACACAGTCAGTCCAGTTGAAATCGAACTACTTTTACATGTAAAAGTCACTTTGATGAGTCATTTTGACTCATAAGTAGTTTGACCCAATTACTTAGTTACTTAACCTTTTCATTATTCAGTAAAATACCAGCAACATTAAAGGTCCACTGTAATATTTAGTGACATTTTAGCAGCCTCTACCAGAACAAACTTGGCAGAAATGCAATATTACAATACATGTTTGAACTAGAAAATTTCCTCTAGGGAACATGTATAAAGGCTCTGAGTGTGTACATTATGATGAGCTTCTACAGAGATTTAAAACAAATAATACTAATAGATTTATGATTTTATATACAAGGAGCACACCTACAACAAACATTTTCTTTATGCCCCTTCAACAGGTTCACTATACGCATTTGATTTTTTGATTCCACTTGGTTTTTAAATTCATTATTTTATGCTTGTGTTTACGAAAAATTGCATTTTTCTCCCTTTGCGCTGGTCTCCCATTTGTGCTTTGACTGACAAAACGATAGCTCCTATCAGAAAATAACATGGACCATCATCACCCTAAGGACTTCACTGTAGTTTTTGGTCTGATTTGGTGTTTCTACAGTAAATATTTCAGAGATACTGGCTAGTTTAAAACAGAGGTTTGTTCTACTTCTCTCTGAAAATCGTTGTACTGGAGTCAATAAGGAGCAGAGACAGACATGGACACACTTAGAGGCTGTGCATTTAAATTCAGTAAATCTCTCAGATATTGTGAGCATATTGTGAGAATCAGAACAAGTTTCTCAGCAAAGTTGGAAAACATCATGTGTGTAGGTTGTAAATTGTGCCCGGGAGGAGAGTGGAAAGAGAAAAATTCTAGATTTTTTTGTTCTCCTATACTCTAAGCAATGATCTCAGCCACTGAAGCATAAACATCTGTCCCATAAACTCCCAATATTAACTCAAAATTTTTGCAAAAATGATCACGGTCATTGATCAGTGACTGATTAAAAACTATATTACCTATCAAAATGTGGAATAACAGATTAATACACAAGACGTGTCTACAGTTTAAATGTTTAAATGGAGTCTTTACGTGAAAAACGCTTGAGCAGTGGGCAGCAGTTGGCAGTGCAAAAACTCTGATTTGTTTGTTTTTTGACCTCGTCACATTCATTCTCTATGAGAAATCTTGCAGATAAAAGTAATAGCACACTATTCCTGATCTGTGCATTTAAGGTTAGACTGAAAACATTCCTGTTCCAAAAGGCCTATGGTCAGGGTAGCTAAACGTAGACTTAAACCCACAGTTCAGTCTAAGCTGCCCTATGAGTGAGAATGCTGGGGGAAGTACAGTCACTGAGCCCTATCATCTCTTTCTGGTACCATGTACTAATGTCCATCATTAATAAACAGTATCTAGTTTATATTTGGTCTTTTCATCACTATTCACATACCTGGAGTCCCTCTCCCTACTCCCCTTCGGTAGTAGTGGTTACTGTTTCAGCTCAACCGCACGAGGCCCAATGACGACTCCTGATGCGACTCATCGAGGCCCCTGATGAACCTATTCCTTCACCTGACTGGTTGGACCTGCCCTTCTGCCCCCACCCTATGGCCTCTCTACAGACTGAAACATCTTTACAGACTGATACATCATCATCAGATGGGTGTCTGTCAGTCCTGGTTCATCTATAGCCTGTCTCCTTCACTGCGGTTCTCCCTGAGGTTTCTTCTTTCCCACTGGGTTTTGGAATTTTTCCTTGCCGAGAAGGAGGGTCTAAGGACGGGGGATGTCTGGGTCACCGGGTAATTGGACTGAATTTTGTGAAGCACCAGTGAGACAATTGTGTTGTGATATTGGGCTATATAAATAAAACTGAATTGATTCAAGATGCATATTTTGTCCATGGTATCACTAATTGCTATAGAATTACTAGTCTCCCTCCATGAAGCCACCATGTTACACCAGCATATTTCTACAGTAGCCCATAATCGACAAACTAAACAATGGCTCCATAGACAGGCATTATGTTTTTCATGGCCAGTGTAGGTTCTCATCCTCCTTAGATACAGATCTGTTACAGATTTACTCATTAATATTGGCAGCTTTAATCCTGATTTGATGTCTTATTCACTATGAACTTCAACTATCAGTTTGGATCACAGCAATAAAATATCCACAGATTTCACAAAGATGGGTTGCATATCTGAGAAATGATTAGAAGTACAAGTGGAGAACAGTGGCTCTGTCATCAGCCAAAAGCTTTTTAAAAAGAGATTCAACAATTGGAAAAGGGACAAGAGTCTTAACTACCAGGAAAGATGACAGTTTGCTGTAATGACATGGGTAAAGGGTCATTACTCTGCCTTTTCTTTCCGCCTCTGCCTCTCCCCATCTGACACTCTCAGATTCCCTTCATCATGCTCCCTTTCTCCCTGAGTCATCCAAATCAGATCAAAGACAAGGTCCTCAGTAAAAAAAAAAAAAAAAAAAAAAAAACAGAGAAAGACAGATGTGAATGAGGAGGAGAAAAAGAAAAAGCTGAATTTTTCATAGAAACTTTGCCACACCGAGAAGCCCTAACCACGGTTTCCTCGGGCGTAATGTCAAATCCGATCCATGACTCAGGCCACCAAAAGACATCTCCCCTGACCTAAAATCCATTAGTCACAAATGTATTCATACACTCACATCTTTGGCACTTTGGATATTTCTTTCAATTAAAAGAGGAATAAGATTTATGTAACCTCAATACATCAGATGCAACAAGCCAGTACAACATAATAATCTGTAAACACCTGGGATTTGTCAAAATGTAGGCCATCAAACAACAAAGTGTCTCCAGTCTTATCAAGCATGATAATTGGCATCTGGATATTAATAAATTCCATTGCATTATCTCTACATTAAAGCCGATTGGGGAGTTTTTTTATAATCCATTAGATGTTATGGAAAAATCAAGCTAATCTTGTAATTATATTATTATATGAATAAGACGAGGTATTCATCTGCTTTTTAGCCATTTAACCCATTTCATCTGCGATTAAAAACATGACCACCACGCTCTCTGAGCACATTAAGAACCCCCGGCGTTGCTTTTTTGATGAGCGGCTTTGAGATAATGGCTGCGAAGAAACGACTTAGATTAAAATATACACGAACACACGCAGAGGAGGAATATAGCGACTGGAGCAAAAAAAAAAAAAAAAGTGCCTTCACTCAGGATTCCTCTACTAATCCGCCCTGTCGCTGGCGACTCAAATCGCAGCTTTGACACCGACGGATCTGGCGGGGAATTACAAGTGTAAGTGTCTGTGAGTGAAGAGAAGGGATTAGGGAGATAGAGGAGAGGAGAGGAGGAGAGGAGGGAATTTTTCTAAACTGCCAGTGACTGTATCTCATATACATCACACCTTTTATATCTTCTATCTGTTCAGCATTAATGAAGTGCTCCGACTTAATTTTTCCGCTGCCCGAATCCACCTTGCACCTGCATTTTTAGTAAATATATGAACAGTTTCGCACTAGATCATACTCTGTGGCATGAAAAACTGCCGGAGCTGGATGAAAATGAGAGATTTTCGTCAACAGCAGCCTGAGAAACATTAATCCTTTATATATGTAGTTGCACTAATGAGATTTCTCCCACACAGCACCTGATCAGTCGTGTTTTACTGTTATAGTCATGGTGACTGGAGAGAATGTGGAGGTACCATATTTTCCGGACTATAAGTCACGTTTTTTTTCATAGTTTGGTCGGGGGTGCGTCTTATACTCTGGAGCGACTTATGTGTGAAGTTATTAACATAATATTACTGGTATATCATTTCACATGTTATTTTCACACTAAACCACAAGAGGGCGGTCTAGGCTTGTGTTGATAATTTCAACATTGGTGGTAACTTTTAAAACAACTGAGAAGGGTTTAAAAAAAAACGGCACCGAAAAGAAAATCATATTCTGCAGATCACAAGCTGCAAGTAGTAAAATATGACACGCCGCGTCTTCTACCTCCAGAGTTAGAGGAGTTGATGAAAAGTGAAACCGGGGATAAAGATTTCATTGGATTTTAATTACCGGATATTTGGAGTGACACGGATGGTTTTGGTAAACTTCTTAGCATGTTATTGATGCTATAGTTATGGGAATAACTCTTAATATGTTAACATACCAGGCACGTTCTCAGTTATGTCATGTAACGTCAGCACCGTTCAGCCTGTTGTTGCCTCTATTCTATTTTTATTTAAAATTTTTCATAATTTAAATTTTAAATGTCTGTTCTTGTTGTTGGATTTTAGCAAATAAATTTCCCCCAAAAATGTGATACTCCAGTGCGACTTATATATATTTTTTCCTTCTTTATTATGCATTTTATGGCTGGTGCGTCTTGTACTCTGGAGCGACTTATAGTCCGGAAAATACGGTATTTGTCTGTTATTATATGAAGATGATGAATATGATAAGCTGTACAAAACATGTATATCTCTATCCAAAACAGAATTTGTGTCTCATTTCATGATAAAATCGGGAGAATATAGAAAAATAAGTGATCATTAGTGGAAAGTGTTTTATGTCATATGTCATTCTATGTCATAATACCCTGCATCATGTGACTGATAAGTTAAGCATCAAATATTTCACCACAGAAACAAGGAGGTACAACTACAACATAAAGTAAGCTAAATGAGCTAGTAAGTAACTTTTGCAGCATATAACTTCCTCACAAATGTAGCTGTGTGTTCCAAACTATAAAAAAGTTATATCAGGAAGTGTGAAGAGACCGCGACTTTTGACTTATAGATTTATTATAGCCAGCAATAACAACCGGAGGAGGAAAAAACTAGGAATGGAACAAACAAACAAAAAAGGGCAGGCCCCGTACGGTCAATATCAACACCGAGGGAGATGAGGCAGGTTGAAACAAGCACTCCGAATTCTGTTTAGAATTCATTAAACAAAAACAGTTGTTTTCTCCTCAGATGTGTTACGAAGCCTGATGCACAACCAGCTCTGTCCTCAGATAGAGTCTCTTGGCAGAAATGCAAATCAAATTTAATTAAAGGCTATGCTTTATAGTAAGTGTGACAGGAACTTGGAGGAGAGCCTCAGCTATGTGGAACGATGCTTTTCCAGAAACCAACGATAACCTAGATCATGCAAAAAAGGAAAAATGTCCTCGAGGAAAGGCAACTCCCTATTAGGCAGAAGAATTAGACCATACTGCTTTCGGGAAGGAGCGTGTCGACAGACACAGCTCATTGAATCCATATGCTATAACTTGTAAATGTACCTGTTTCCTTTGGACAGAGTCTGGTTTAGAGTTTCCCCCATAAAACACTTGAAAACCATTAGTTATTTCATACATGTACATACTGTAGTTTACACTAAGGTAAAAACTATCTATCTCCAGGTTATGCTGGATCTTTTGAATCATTACTAAATTATTAAGTATTATCATGAACAAAAGAATAATGTGCTATAATTTGACAGTAAGATAAATGCTTTCTTAGCATCAAGACTCTGTAAACAGCCCTGTCCCTTTATCCATGGGTTGATTGACAAAGGAACAGAGGAACAGAAATACAGAAAATATGACCAATACTGTGCTTATGTTTAACATGCACAATGTGCACAATGTAAATATGTCACCTCAACCTTATTTTTGTGACAGGTTCTTTTGTGACAAGGATCACAATCACGGGGACCACAAACATAGAAATGCTAAAATAAACTTCTAACATTACTACTGACAACTACATAATTAACTTGTAATGAGAATTACATGAGAAACCTGCTTATGCCAAATTGCATTGTCCACACTAATTAACAATATTTTTCAACACCAGGTAATATTTAATGCAGTTCATGTGGTTCAATTAAATTGATTAATACATTGAAATGCCAGTGTTTCAATCATTTATTCATTTATAAATGCACCCAGCTTGCTCTTCAGCATGAGCATGTATGTCTTTATGCTAAAAATATTACACCGAAGTGAGACAAGGAAAAAACGAAGCGAAAAACTTGTATGAGGCACAAGTGAGTTGTGGGTAAATAAGCTGCTTACTGCTCTGCCCGGGGAACCCTGTGACACACTAAGTGGGCCCTGGTTTACCATCTGACAGAATACCCACAGGGAGCCAGGCCAAGCAGCTTTAATTCGCCTGACATCAGTTAAAAAAGCCTTTAATTGACTTTATAAACTTTATGGCTTTTTTCTCAACGGGAGGTTTTAAGTGCCACTGTGTTCTGCGCTTGGCATGGGCTTTCCCAGGGGAATGAGCCCCCTTTAAAGGGATTTTGAAGGCAGATAAAAGCCTTCTCGTCCAAGGGGGGTGGCAGAAATACAATAGCTGTGTTGTCATCCTTGCATGCACCTACTGACGGGGCTCTTTCAGTACGTCCTCAGCATCGAGGTGGAAAGCCTGCAGTGTTAGCTGACTGTTGCAGAATGGTTGCAATCGATTTAGCCTTTCAGAAGAATCTGGGGCTGGACGCCCCCCTCGCTCCCTCCTAAGCACTTGAGTCTCTGCCAGGTAGGCCCCATCGATTGGGCTTTCCTTTGTGATTTGGTTCCCAGTGATAATAAATGAGGGGCAAGAAGGTTGGAGTGCTGTTGCTTTAAAACCAATGATGGGCGGCCAACCAAGTGACTTAACCGTCAGCAAGATTGCACATCAAAGCAAAATCCAGAGAACACAGTTATGGTTTACTGGGTAAGGGTGTTCGCAAGCTGACATGTCTATTTCACAGCAAAAATCCTGAATGTGGATGATACTAATGGTATCAGTTTTGCAGATCTAATATTGTGCCTGAGTCCATATCTAAGTTCATCACACATACAGCAGCTGGGGAGATGATAAGCGGAAATAAATTTAGTTCACAGGATTCTGTACCAACTCTGAGTTATAGGCAGAGGCAAATACATATTGATATTTGACAGTGAAATAATTGATAATTGATGGCGCTTCCACTAAATAAACAAATGTTTGAATTGACTTGAACGTTTTGTGATTAAAAGGTTATGAGAGATCTAAAGCGGTAGAATATATACTGTTCAACAATAAACTTAGAGAAAACACACTGTAAAACTGTGCTGTGAAATCTGCAGTGATTTACTGTGTCAAACACACTAACGTTACTGAAAATGATTATTACAGTAGATTGATGTATATTTTACAATAAATCACAGTAGTCTAAGTATTACAGAATAAAATCACAGTAAAGAATTACTGTAGTAAACAGCAGTCAAAGGTACTGTATTATAATACAGTTATTATAATACAGTTACAGATAATACATCACCCAATACTGCAAATACAACTGAAATCACAGTATTTGAGTTTTATTTTACAATTAATAAACTAATGCTGTAGATACAACTGAAATCACTGTATTTAATTGATTTTTATTGTATAATCAATCACCAAGTACTGTAAATACCACTGAAATCACAATATGTAATTTTTTTATTTTTTTTATTTTACATTAAAGACACAATACTGTAAACAGAAGTACGGTACTTCTATTGTAAAAATAATTCCAGTAACTTTCTGGATAATTTCTGCCAGCTATTTACTGTAAATTTTAAGGTAACAGTTTTACAATGTGAGATTATAGTGAATTCTTAACAGTAAATATCTATTGTTAAAATACAATAAACCTACTAAAGATCTCTCCCCAGATATTGGAGGAAATTGACCACTTTCACTGCAAACAACAAGAACATTATATCTAAACCTGGATATAATTAAATCTGTAGTTGCAGCTTCAACTCAACATCAGTCAGAATTAAACAGTGTCAAACTCTTGATGCTTCCTGTTCTCTGACATTAATTAGAGGTTTTCATCTTTGCTGATACCTCGCTTTCTTATGGCAGGGACTGAAGAGGGAAGTGGAGCTGAGTTTGAAAGTAGCTGCAGTGACTTGCTGCTGCTTTATTTAGACTAAAGCAGATAATATGTGGATGTTATGAAACGGAGCACACAGGTGTGTGTTTATATTTGTTTATCAGTGTGTTTGGGTGAGCGGTGGGTATGACTGTGCATGTATCTGAACATGCATAACACACACACACACACACACACACACACACACACACGCACACACGCACACACGCACACAATGTGAGTGTTGAGAGCTTGAAGCCAGCATTTGCAGAGTGATATCCCGCAGTCTTAATCTCAGAGCAGACAGGATGTCTTCCTTTCATCTTTCTTAGATGTCTGTCAGGAGCTTATATCATCTGAGGCCAAGCTGAACACCTCCTCTCACATTCTAAGTAAACATGATACTTCAAGGGTTTTTAATGGGCAATGGAGGGTTCTAAGAGGTTGGGAAAAAAAAAAAAACGTTGATTTAAAACGCAGTGTTCTTCAGGTGCCAAACACACTTCCTCACACGTCAAAAGCATCTTGTGACTCAGTGATGTGTTAAATTGGTACAATCACTCACACACACTTCAAATCAGCTCCCCTATGGCACCTCTCCAATGAAGTAATATTGGTTCTAATTACCTCTATCGTTTTAAGAGTGAAGGCAGCAGTTGGGTGGGGAATAAGAAAAAAGAGGCAGGCAGGTAGATTTCTG
This sequence comes from Lepturacanthus savala, assembly GCA_030544235.1. Classification (NCBI taxonomy): domain Eukaryota; kingdom Metazoa; phylum Chordata; class Actinopteri; order Scombriformes; family Trichiuridae; genus Lepturacanthus; species Lepturacanthus savala. Next base: position 4,647,959 of record CM060472.1, on the reverse strand, counting down.
CGAAGATAAAAGAGAGGTAACTCCAAATGAAAACCTCTAATCCTATCACAGGAGATGTTGTTTATCTAGCGAAATAAAGATGTGATGATGAAAAGAGAACAAGTGTGTTACCTGTGCTGAGCCTTAGTCAAAACTGCAATAGACCCCTTCAACTTACACACAAAGCAGTTTCTCAAGTTCAAATATAAACATTTCTGCCAGCACCTGAGCAAGCAGATTTCACTTCACCAAATGAAAAAAAAAGTACAATGAAAAATGATGACAGTTTGAAGACAGTCCTCCTCGAGGTTTCTCCTTTTTCCCACTGGGTTTTTGAGTTTTTCCTTGCCGAGAAGGAGGGTCTAAGGACGGGGGATGTCTGAGTCACTTTGGACTGGATTTTGTAAAGCACTTTGAGACAACTGTGTTGTAAAATTGGGCTATAAAAATAAAGTGAATTGAATTGAATTGAAATTTGAAGTAAAAAAAAAAAACAAACAAACAGAGGGTGATGTAACGAGGCCTTTGGCGGCTGCAGCGCAGATCCTCAATCAGTTCTTGACAACGAACTGACTGCAGCTAAATCTGGAAACGAATGCACCTTATCGGACCCTTCACATCTCTTAAAGAGCACACTGGAGAGCTTGTTGTTGCCGTCGCCTACAAGAAGTTTTTTATTGTTGCTGAATCGAATGCAGATAGTATGAGGATCTGAACTCTGCTAAATGCACCATACACAAAGACGTAGCTGATCCAATCAATCCGATAACATAGTTATTATAATAATTTGAGCTTAACCCTAAAGTGTGTCATAGAATTATTTTTATTTGTAAATGACAAACTAATGTTACCTACAGTATAGCCACGATTATTCAGTCTATAGTGTGAAATGTTTAAACAAATTACTTTTATAATGCTTTGGTGTTACTTTGTTGGTTTACTTTCTATTTTTCTCAATTGTTTTTGTTAATGAGTGCCTGTAGGAAGAATGTCTTTCTATAGAAGAGTGGAAGCTTAAGTAGATTTTTCATGTTTGGCCAAATCCATAGTCTTAATAGACTGTATATTGGATAAGATATGGACATACATTGAGATGTTTGTGAGATGAGAAGGAGAGACATGAAAATACAGTTATTGTAAGGAAAGGATACCATTTATCTAAAGAGTGTGGATCTCAATCTACATATCAGTTTAAATTGTGTTGATAGGCTAAGCAAAACCAGACTCATGCTAAATCTCTTACTTTGTCTTTTTTCCTGTATAGTGTAACAACCTGGACATGTTACTGTTATATGTGCTGTATGTGAGTTTAGGCTCAGATTCGGTTCTATTAGGTGATATTGCTGGGATTTTGTGAGGGTCTGTGTGTCTTGAAGTAAGATATCTACAGCCCATCTTAGTTTTGAGAGACATTACAATACTTTCATTGCACTGGCTTCATGGAACTTTGAATTGTAACAAAAGTTCTGGAGGCAAAATGAGGAGGAGCCGTGATATGGAGCTTTACACGATAAGAAAATTGCTGAAGAATAGCGCTGTGATACTGTGAGTCTATGGTATTTTAACTTTTAATGATAATAATTGCGAATACAAGTGGCAGAAATGGGTTTCCTTCGCAGGGTGGCTGGGCTCTCCCTTAGAGATAGGGTGAGAAGCTCGGACATCCGCAAGGAGCTCAGAGTAGAACCGCTGCTCCTCCACATTGAGAGGAGCCAGTTGAGGTGGCTCGGGCACTTCCCTTCAGGCGGCGGCCCTGGGGAAGACCCAGGACACACTGGAGAGACTATGTCTCGGCTGGTCTGAGAACGCCTTGGTGTCCCCTGGAAGAGCTGAAGGAAGTAGCCAAGGAGAGGAAAGTCTGGGCTTCCCTGCTGAAGCTGCTGCCCCTCGCTACCCGAGAAAAACCGATAAGCAGAAGAAGATAAGACGAGATGATAATAATAATGTTTTAAATAATCATCAAAAATAATTCCACAAAAAAAGGATATGACCATCGTGCCATGTGCAGCTATATCCAGAAGCTGAGGTTGATTGGACAAAGCCAGAGAGATACTTGACAGACACACTGATGCTCCTTGCTTTTATAGCGAGGTAACAAATTACTTCATTAAATTTTAGTTTCTAGATGGCTCCCAATAGGTCGGATGGACAGTCACTTCACTATATATAGGACAGCCCATTCTATTTACTGAGAATTTGTAGATCAAACAGATGAAGATCCAGAATTATTTTTTTTTCCAACCTTTTTGGTTGTCTGTCCAAAGTGACAAATGATAGATTGCTTTATGGTTCTCTGTGGCCGCCACAACGAGTTTTACTGCAACTTTACCTACTATATAGAGCCATGTTTTGATGAGCAGGTCTCAAAATTTTAGAAAGTGTCACACTGTCAAACAAAATAAAAAGTCTGCATTGTGATCCTACTTCAGTGACAGTTGTGCCTTTGATTTCGTTGCTCTTGACAGCACTCAACACAAAACCAGGCATCAACCCCCAGGGCTGAAAAATGAAGCCAATGGAAAAGTGCCAAAAAATGTAATTCCATGAAAGGTTTTGGTCTCTGTAGATAATTCCTATGTTCATGACAACTGTACAATAGGTGTATTATTTTTTCTATAATCCCCCCGTTTAAATTATATTAAGGCTTAAAATTGTGTATAAACCCTGAAACATAGGCCCAAAAGCAACATATAACATTACAGTGTCTACATCTATTAATTATAGACTATGCAAACTGAACTGAATGTTAAATTACAGTCGATGAATAGGTTAAATGTGATCAAATGAATCTGAACAAGTTTGAACATTCATGCAACTATTAGCATTTGAGTCTGAAATCCTAGAAGACACACACACATAATTAAAACTGTGAAAATGTATATTTCATTTCATTGGGCCTTAAAGTAGACATACAGTGTTTTTCCTGTCAAAATGTAGAATTTCAATAAAACAGTGTTTGCTTACACAGAAACTTCACACGACACATTTAAGTGAAAACAATTCCTTGGCTGAGATCCATGCGGTGTTGAGCATGTAACTCTGCCTAAAACCGCTCCGGTGGAGGAGGAATCTCCATAGATACGGCTTGGAGAGAAGCCAAAGACCCTGACCCACTCCACTGAGACCTGCTCTCCAGATTGTGCTCGAAAGTGAGGAGGAAGTGGGTATTTGTTTCAGCCAACCTCACTCCACAATCCAACCAAATCCCACCATCGACTGCACCAGATCTACAGCAATTCCTCGTTATCTTTCTTATAGGATCAGTAATATCCTCTGTGAACAACCAGAGAACCTAAAGAAAGACCTTATATATGTGAGTGAAGCTACTTTTATAAGATATGGTAATCTTTTGATCTACTCCAGCACATATTTGAACATTGACCATAAACATTAAGGGTATCAGTCTATTTTAAATGTCAGTGTTATCCAAGATGTTAGTGTGATCAGATACTATGATTTTGCATTTTGTTTGATGCAAATGCAGATGTTTAAACTGTGGCTTTTGGCTTTTAAACTGATGGCCTGAGAAATGCCCCAAGCAGTGATTCATTAAAAAGTAAATTAAAACTACCGTTCTTTAATGGAGACTTTGGTCTTTTATTTGAATTCAAGGTTTACACAAGTCTAGATTGTATATTTCCAAACCTCTCTGGACCTCTTTAGTCATGTTGCCCAATACAACACAACACAATATGAAAAAAGGGCTTTCCAACTTACATCCCACCTCTCTCTCATGTTAACAACAGCTGTAAGCACCACAACATAACATATAATTGCTTACATGGCCCTTTATGTAACACAAAGCAGAAATAATTGGGGTTGCACTTGACACTAAACACAACAAAATGCTAAGAAAACATGTATTGTCCGAAAAAAAAAAAGAAAAGAAAAGAAAGCAACAACAAAAGCTCTGATTCCGCCTCCGCAACAGGAGCTTTGCAGATACTCTGCCCCTCTGACCCCAGCGAAACAATTAAAAAGCATGTGGCATACAGAGAGTCTCTAATGGGCCACATATGAGGCTGCTAATAAGACGGAGGTACAGGTACCTGCTGTGCACAGCCTACTAATTCTGGAGCCTGAATATAGTTGCTGGAGGATGGGAAGGGAGTGATAGAGTTAAGGAGGGATAGAAGAGAGGGAGAGAGGTATGGAGAGGAAGGAAGAGAAGCACAGCAGGGGGTTGTGGGAAGAGAGAGAAACGAGGAAGAAAGAGAGAAGGAGAGAAAGAGAGAGAGAGCATCTGCCAACCAAGTTGCATACCTCTTTTCTCTGTCTTATTAGAGTTAGGAGGTTGCATTTGTTTATCATCAGGCCTCGGCAGACTCCCCGCCTGCTCTTCAGATAAAACTAACCGCCGGTGCCACTGGAATTCATTATACAAGCCGATCTGGCAGCTAGCTCGTGCAGGTCTGGACTGGAGAGGAGAGAGGAGAGCAAAGCCAGACAGTGAATGGCTTTTTTCTATTTGAAATTACAAACATCTCCCCTGCTTTTAATATCTCCCTTTCTCATTTGAATAAAGAGGACAGACGCAGTAATTAACGGGGTATTAAAAAAAAAGCAAAGGCACCGTCGAGTGAGGAAGGGAGAGGAGGAGGAGGGTGAGGGGGCACGAAGGGGAGAGAGAGAAGCAGCAGAGTGGGAGCGATAGTAACTAAAAGAGGGGAGAGAAAGAGAGGAGCTGTGGAGAATTAATAACAGGGCAGATCTCTCCAAGGCCTCCTTAATGGGCTGTGACAGGAATTTATTCACACTTAGGCTGGTATTAAATCAAACGCAAGGCGAGTGGCAGTGGCAGGCTGCAGCAGAAGGGTGGGGCAGGAGGGGGGGTGGGGGGTGCAGTGAAAATGGCGAGGGTCCGCCAGGTCGCACAGATCCAGCGTTACAACCCCCCCCGCTTCACAGCGGCGGGTCATCTCTAAAAGGCCTTGGGTCGGATATAAGGGACGGAGACATGACGCGGGCCAGGGATGCACGGAGAGAACAAACGATGAGTGATGTGCCGGTGACAAGACAGCCTGTCCCGCACCCCAGATGGAATGATTATCAAGTAGTCCGGAGAGCCGCGATGAATCATCCCTTCCTCCATTCTGCAAAATGCACCGTCACTCAGTCAGCAAGCCAGACAGCCAGCCAGCCAGTCAATCAGTCAATCAGACAGCCAGGCAGGCAGAAAGGAGGCGACTTGGCCCGCCCTGGCTGCAGACAGCTGGCGGAAAACGGAAGCTGGTCCAAACACTAAGCCCCTTCTAAATCCGTCCAGAGAAATATTTTGCTTGCGAATATATTTGTAATTTTCTTTGTTTTCCTTCATTAATTGGCATGTGACCAGTAAGGGAGGATATGCATTAAGGGTGTAATTTGTGGTCCCTTGGGTGCCACAGAATTCCCTCTTTTTTTTTCATTCTTTTTTTTTTTTTTATTGGAGCAGAAACAGCGCGGATGACTGGGGACCCTGAATTGATATGCACAATCACATTCTACGGCACCAGAGGTCTGCGGCACAGAGATTGAGCAATTGCAACACATTAGGCGCCAATGAATTATGCCTAACGCGTGCAATGCAAACACTGTCTGCTGCCACACGTGCTCAAATAAACTTTAATTCTTTATACGCATGCTAACATTTGCATGAGCTGCAGCTCGCTGCATATGACATGCATGGAGAGGGTGTGTTAAAAGACTTGACAGTCGCAGCTGACGATGCCAGAAAAGGCAGACGATGACATTCAAATTCAAACACGAGGAACACACGCTGAGACAAACACTTTCAAGCGCACTTAAATTTAAACACATATTGTCACACGTGGCGCGCTTCCTAGTGAAGACATTTGTGGAGAGGGATGAGTGCGATGCCGCTCCCCTCCCCCCCCCCTCAAACTCTGGGCAGATTGCATCACCATCCGTCAGCCAGACTCCGACAAACAGCAATTACCCCAATCGACAGATAACGAGAGCAAGGCTATCACTCACAGCCAGGACGCCCCATAAAGCAGCCAGACATTACCATGGAGGAGTCATTTATCTGGCTCTCCTCTAGCCATCCCTCCTTTTCCACCACCACTCTGCCGCTCTCTGATCTTTACTTCTGCTACCTGTTCAACAGGATCAGCTCGGGGAAAAAGGGCAGGACACAGTCGAGCAAGAACAACCCTGAAGGACCTTTGTGCAATGCCACGACAGCTCCAAAAGACCCTTGACTTCCATTCAAAGAGTGTCAACTTCTCTCTATAAATACGTCAACCATTTATCTCAACAAATCATTTTGGTCTCAATCCCGATGGAACTGGGCTGATTAGACAGCTACTATGAGGGTCAATACTGTTCTGGTTTAGCGAAAGCAAAAAATACAACTGTAACTTAGGTCTAAAATGATCAAGTCAGATCATCTATTAGTAAAAAACAACAAAGGATTGTTTTTAAAAGGCTCTAAATCTTGCCCTAATTATGGGTTTAATTTGAATTTGTGATATTACTAACAAGATATATTTGTGGTTTTAAGAAATAAAATGTTCATCTCAATTTAGATTTACATCTCCTCCCTTAAGATTTTCTCTCGAGGTCTAGAAAGAAAAGGTTGTTTAATATTAATGATCCTCTACTCTAACTGAGTGTGAATGGTGTGACATCACAACTTCATGAAAGTCCTGATGCATCTGAATATGGGTCTGAGTATTTTTCTGTGGCACGAGCTTTTTGAAAAATGAGACAGTGTTTATACAACACCTTTTAATCTTTTCTTGGATTTGGGACTTTAATTAGCAACTTAAAGCAAAAATGCAGAAGGTAAGCTCTGACTAAGGTTTTTTGGTTTCATTAACATTAAAAGAGATGCTCGGATTTAATCATGTTTGCTTTAATTGACATGTCCTTCAGACTAATACACACACAGTGGTTGCAGCTTCCTCCACCAAATCTCAGCTGCCTCTAAAATCTGTTTCCAGTGACTAAAAACAGAAGGTGGCATGTATTAAACCAAATGTCAGGCTTCCCAGATTCTATGTCAATATTTCCTAGAGTCTGCAGCGGAAGCAGGGCTTGGGACAGAGCTACAGGCAGGGATTAGGTAGGGATTGTAGACATTTAGGGCTGGGCCAACACTCCTGCTTTCCATTATTCTCTTCTTGTGAGCACCGAACACACACACACACACACACACACTTCAAATGCTCTCTTCAGATCACTCTCTTCTGTCAAATGGTAACTAGGTTGGCGTCTGTTCCAAGGTTATTGCACCCACTACAAAGTGAACAAAAATCCCCATCCACGGATTTGGAATCCCATTACCCTGTCATCTTATCACTCCGCCTATCACCCCTTTCCAATGAAGATTCATTATATTGTTGTTCATTATTTACAGCGGTGACTGAAATTTAAATTTTGATTGAAGTCATCTCTTCAAAAGATCTACTTTGGGCTTTTCTGAGGGGAAATATGAGGCGAGCAATCCCAGACCAGTGTGACATATCAGCTGGAGAGTTTGCAGCATGCTTGGATGCTTCCTTTCACTTATGCATCAATCTTCTCTCTCTCTCAGCATCCTGTTACAGAAGGCATCCTATTTTCCCTTGCTGCAGCTGAATTTCATCAGTCTTCTGTTATTCCTTTTGAAGACCCTATCTGAATGGGAACGGCTTAACTCTGACAATCCACAGCTGTCTACACATATATCAATCTATTCTTTCATCAATCTTTTACCTGCCTTCTCTTTCCTGTACATCAAGGGCCACCCGATTTCTCTGCATCGGCTGTATACACTTTCATTCATGTCAAAAACATCATATAAGTGTTTTTTTTTCTATTGCACCACAACTATGTCTGCTCATCTAACACCTTCCCAACCTGAAGAGTCTTTCCCTTTACTCAGCTGAAGGTTTTCTTTCCACCTTTCTCTTTTTCCAGTCCATCCATCCATCAATCCTTTCATTGTAACATCTCTGCCAATTAGGTCCTTGCCCTTTTTTCCTTCGTTTTTATCTCCTTCTAGGGTTGCAAAGGGATGGAAAATTCCTGGTAAATTTCCAGAAACTTTCCATGGGAAGTTAAGGGGGAATTTTAGAAATATTAGTAATTATCTGACTATGACACATCAGATTAATTTTCCCCTGAAGTGAAACTCTTGTCTGCTAAACGTTTTAAGCCTTGAGGACATTTTTGGCACTTTACAATATGGCTGTTGCATTTCTGTAGAATTCTTGTCTTTCAACAATATTCACACATATACAAAGACTTTCCTTTGACATCAGCTTGTGAGAAATGCTTTGACACATCAGATGATGAATGTGGCATATTTCTGTAGAACAAAAATAACAAAAAATCTTGTAAAACCACTCATGCAATGGCAATTGACAATTGATGTATAAATTCTTGTATGGTTACAGAAAAAAAGGTCAAAGAGATGAAAAAAAGTTTAGATTTAGCACCTAACTTACCAGCTAGCTACTGTATGAATACATGTTTTTTTCAATACTTGCATACCATTATAGATTCAATATATTTACCCCATAATATTATCAAAACTTACTTGAGTTTATATAGTCTAGGGCTCAAATGTGTGGCTTCAATAGTCTTGTGCTTTGGGATTGAGGAGTGTACTTGCATTAAATCTGGTTGTTTAAGCTAAAATTATGATTCAATATATTTTCTTCAACTATTTTTAAGTTTCCTTTTAATGGCCAGCATAAAATTTTGAAAATTTTGGATTCATTCCTGTTTATTCCCATATGTTTCCGTTAATTCCCATTTATTTCAATTAATTCCCATGGAAAGTTTCCAACTTCCAACTTAGGACAAAATTCCCTATATTTTGCAACCCTGTCTCCTTCTCTCATTCCTGCCATCTCTCCCTCCTCCCGATCATTCCTCTCTCATCCAGAACTAACCTATCTGGCTGAAGTGACTGCAGCAGATGTAGCCAGGCCACAAACATCTGCTTCTCCTGTCCCGCAGCATCTCTACTCTGCTGATCAGACTAACCACTTTAAACTCCCCAAAGCTTGCCGTCCTTACTGCTGCCTTAATGTGCAGCTGGCCACCCTGGGCAAAATCACAGCTAAATATGTTGCAAACACATGAGTTATAAACTTAATATCACTAGAGAATCGGATTGGAAACCTGTGCTTCTAATGAGTTCAAATTTTAGCCTCTGGCTCAGACAATATAATCCATATAAACACTGATCACAATAGAAAATGTCCTATAAGAACAGGTGAAGTATACTGTCAGATAGAGTTGGACATGAGAGGAGCTCTTCCTTTCACTCATTTCAGCAGCCGCAACAACCTTAAATGGATAAACAAAATAACAGGTGGTGGTGCAGTGGCATTATTTTGGCAACCTAAGGCCCCATTTTGCCACTAAGTGAATGAAACAGGCTCAAATAGGGTTAAGCAACATAAAGTCTGACAAGTACTCGGCCAACAGTCTGTGCCAACAGAGAATGGAAATACCGCAAACTGAGTTTATCACCATCCAATAAAGCGTACAATCTTAAATTAGACCCATCCCCTTGAATGAGTAGCAAGGCTCTCAGAGAAACAGCTTGGCAAAACAAAGTACCATGACTATGTACTACTGTTTGTTTTACATTAACAGAGACATCACACAGACTGCTGGTGTTTTAGCCATAGCTGTTTAGATAGAACTGCCAGTTCACTACTTTTAAGAAGAAATTAAAAGATGAATTACCAAATTTTTTGTTCAGACATTCGTTGTCCCTTGGATTTGACTTTCTGATTTAGATGATCTCCTAAAGCAGCATCATCAGGTCTAGTTAAAGGTACAATGTGTACTTCCTGGTATCATCTCATGGCAAAGTTGCAGATTGCAATCAACTGAGTAGCTGAACCTACTGTATTTGATTTGTCCATTCTGGGCTACCATAGAAACATTGCAGCTGGTGCTAAATGCCACTAAATCTTACACCATGACATTAAACAACAAAAGACATGGTGCCAAAAACCACCATAAAAAATTAGATTTAATGAGAGATAAACAAAGAAATAAGCACCTTGCTAGAAAACTGTGGAAATCATTGTATTGTAGAGGATATTAATGAACAGTAGACACCCCCTAATTGTCATATATATTATTGTGTTGCTTGGGGTTGTTATTCTGTTCATTCATAAACTGATATATTTTAATTTGCACCAATATTTTAGCATTGATAACACCTGTGTTTATCTACAATTTCATTTCAATATGGCTGCTGTGAAAAATGTCTATTACTCATCGTTGGTGGGGAATTTTAATCTTTAAGGAAGTGTGAATAGAAATACTGACATAATTTGTATTATGATGCATGATGCGCTGTATGTTGCCTTTGACAGATTTGTTCCTGTCACTCCTAGCTTTACCTCTGGGTTTGCATAGCATTAATGTTATATTTGAAATGTTTCATCCAAACAAGACATGGATTAGGTAAAAATAATTATCCCTTATAAGTTCCTATACAATTTAGGACTAATAACATGCATATATATATATATCCATGTTATTAGTGTGTAAATAAATATCAAAACATTCTTTATATTTCATACATTCAGTGTACAATATATTTATTTCAATAAAAGGGAAATATGCCTATTTATTGTATATATTGTACAGTATGCAACTGCATAATAAGGTCTTGCTACATCTAAGGGATTGCAGAATGTAAGGAAAGCTTGCCCCAAGCGAATAGCGTTTGCATGTCTTCTCAATCTCTATACTTGGACCATTTGACAGAACTCTATTTGCATGCTAATGCTTTGCATAGGGGGGGAAGGTCACATTACAAACAAGGTTATTTATCACAGCTATACACAGGGCTCTAATAGGACAAAATTATACTCCCTTTAAATTGCAGTATTCTATGTACTGTTACCAGAGCTCACCCAGATACACACAAGAAAGATGAAAAAAGCAATACTTTTATGTTTTGTTTTGTTTTTTTGCAATATTGTTAAAGACAAATTGCTGATTTTCAGTCTATTTTTTTTGCATTTAAGGTAGGGCAATAAGCTCCTGGTTATACCTGCCATGGTATCGGCAGGCTTTTATCACGCTTTTGCAGGTATGGTCACTTTGTGTGAAAAGGGGATTCTGTTTGTTTTGGACATGGCTGAGTGCAGTTGAGCGCAGGGTTCACTGCGACGTTTCAACTGTAGTGTTCAGTGTAGTGTTTAAAAGCAGCCGGGGGAGTTGTGCCTGGTTCTCAGCTGCTGCTGACACTCCTGACCTTGGACCATTATCATCGCAGCTCAGATGGCTTGCATGCACCATCCATACGGAGCATGTACATCGCCAGCGCAATGCATAGAGAAGAAACGAGAGGGCTTCTGCCAGCGTGTTTGAATGCAAAGACAAACACAATCTTATCTAAAGAAAGAAGAAAAGCTGTCTCTTTCATATAGAAACGGACATGAACAACAACTAACACAAATCCATGACATACAGGGATTCTATGTACTGTTACCAGATCATAATGCATGATGGATTTAACCTGAACCTTTGCTTTTCTCCACTGTCCATATATACTACAGAGATATAACATTTCATGGCAATTGTTACCTTATAACATGTGACATATAAACCTGATTGATTTGTTGATTGCTATGGGAACTGCTGGGCGGTATTTTCTGTGACTGCTGGCTGTTTACCTCCCCCTTGCATGTGTGCAGGATCCAGGTCTCATCGACCCAAGGCTGATATTTGCACACAGTGCTTTAATGTCATCTTGATGGGCCCGTTTCCTAGGGAGAGATTAAACGTAATCCTTGACTTAAAATCAAATAATCTGCAATGGAAAATGCCAGAACATCAAACGGTACGGTTTGCCAGTGTAAAGAGAGGCTGAGTCATGCCCTGAAAGGTCAGTTCAGCTACGCCACACAGTTCTGTGACAAAACACCTACATTTCTGCATTTTATCAAAGAATAAATAGCATTTTTCCTGTTGTTAATCATGCATCAAAAACATTTCTAGGTCTATATCTATAGTTTGTGGCTCTATTAATGTTCCCATGACTTTCAGTTAAAAAAAACAACTCCTTATTTATCTTATCTATATTTTATGCAGCCCTAGAGTTCAGTTTCTATCAGAAGCACATAAACAAATTTTTCAACACTTTGAAGTCCATCAGCACATGTTTGAGTTGAAATCTGATCCAAAATATGTGAGTAGATGTAGTAGTAACTTTTGACTTGCAAGTCACACAAGCTCACCTTAAGATTTTGATCCAAGTTTGACATAGAAACCGACATTATAACAGTATAACAGAAAACTACCAAAAAATATATATACACACTTCAACACCAATGTTACATTAAAAAGCTTCTATCACAAAAACATTGCCATTCATATTCAAATGAACTCAAATTTTCAGATTTAACAAATGTGTTGAAGACTATCTCTCATCCCCATGCTAAAAAGTACCTTGTTTGCATTCGGCGGAACCATAAAGCACGAGTCTTGACTGACAACCCAGCACGTCAGTCTAAAGAAAAAGCTCTCTGGTCGGCACTTCAGAGTGTCATAAAACAGCCTCGCTATCAGAGCTGGGCAAAAACATATCTGACAGTGAATAAAAAGCTCTTAGATGTGTTTGATGTTGGACACTTGAAACCACTCCAAGACTGAACACCTCACTCATGAACGAAAAAGAAATCCAAATTTTCTTCCTTTATTCAGCTACTATCTCGAGTCAGCTCTATAAACACAATGGTCAGTCCATCTTTTGTTCATAATTTCATATATTGTTATATAAGTAGCTCATTATCTCATTTGCACTGCTATTAGAATCTTTGTCTGCACATTGGCAACACAAAGACATTCATTCTTATTCTTTTGCAATCCTATGCTCAGTGGTGGGAGCTATGTTAAATTTGTAGCTGTGAAACATTTAACTACTGAGCGCTCGCAACCATGTGAGGGCTGAGATGTAAATTAACTGGTAAATTGAGAGCATCAGGCCAAGCTTTCATTTTCACCCTCAAGATTTCAGTACAATACCGTATAACTGCTGGCATCACACCAATCTGGACGGTGGGGTCTCACACTTCATGGCAAAAATGTGGAGGGGGGCGTGGTGCATCAGCCATGGGAGAGGTGTGGGGAGGGCTCAGGGGAGCGGCACCAGGTGAGAGTGATTGGGCAGTTGGGTACAGGTGTGCTAATTACTCTCACCTTCTCTTTAAATCACAGTAGCAGGCTGGACCCGAAGGGGGGAGAAAAACACACACGGAGGAGACCCAGCAGAGGGCAGTGTATCTGGTCTGTGATCGGCTGCAGCGGGTCTGTGTGCGGAGTGTGTGTGCACAATAAACCAAAAAATACATTCAAATCACAACTGGACTTGTTGTCGGTGTGTTCCGTGCCGGGGGAACCCACGGGGGCAGCGAGACTGCCACAAAAAAACACCAAGACACTTCGACTCCTACCCTCCGGGACAGTAACATATGCCCCATCTGACAAGGGAAATACAATTTTCTAGTACAGTAACATAGCCTCAGATTGGGAAGTGCTGACTGACCGCTTCTGCCGGAGCAAGCTGTCGGTCACGGTGCCGTGAAGCCAACAGAGCTACGTCATAAACAAGGAGTCAACAAAAGAATCCTGAGTCAGGATGCATCGCTGCTCTTTGTTGACGACATAGTTTGTGTGGTTTTGTGGTTCCGTGACCAACAGCTGGCACTGGCTGCACAATAAACTGTGAAATACAGTGTGAAATATAGTGTCCTCGCCTAAGCTCCACCCGAGATTCTGCCCTCAAAAACAAGAACAGAATTATTAACAAGGAAGACTACAAACAAGTTTGATTGATTATGAAGATAACACACACATACACACGCACACATAGTGGATCTTGTGCAGTAAAATCCTCTTAAATAATAAGAGAATTCAAATCAAGATGTACAAAACATTCTTAACCAAAATCTGCTCTTACCCAGGTGTGCTGTATGATGAATCCCACTTGGCCGATTGTTTGTTATCAGCATTAGTGACAACCCCCAGAGAGCTATATAAGGGCAGGTGTTGTAATGTGTACAAATACTGTGGCAAACGGCCAAGAACTGATTGACTTTACTTGTAAAACTGTTCAATTTTGTTTCATCTGTTCTGTCTCTATCTAAAAACTTCAATAAAAAGAGAATAAAATAAAATAAAATTAACCACTTAAGCCCAAGGCCTATTTTTCTGTCTTCCTGCTACACGCGATTATAAATATAGAATATCGCTACAACCCTAACGGTTATGTACTGTTATCGGAATAAATGTAAAACATGTGAGGTGACTATAGAAATGTCAGAATCAATTTATGTTGCTGTTAGAAAGCAAATATAGTTTGAATATTGCAAAAATAAAATCTAACATTGCTTAAATACTTTATTTAAAAATCAAAACAAGAACAAACTGACTCAAATCAGGAAAAGAAAAACAGTGTCTGTAATGCAAAGTTCAATGATTAATAAGATAAGAGTTCAAATATTAATTATTTGTCCATAAAATCATTGAAGTCAGACTGAGGATCATTCCAGAACATGAAGAATATATTCTATAAGATGTTTAAAAAGGAGATTATAAAGGACAAAATTAAATAATCACAAAAACAGCTCAAATCTATTAAATATCAAATTAGTGGTTAGTTGCAGCCCTACTACTGATATTATATTAAACTATTTTCTTCTTGTATTGATGATGTGGATATGTGGATATATATTGATGCTGTAACAGTAAGATTGTGTTTTACTACAGATAAAAATACTTTATTTAGTGTTGGAGCTTATGTTTTCTAATGCAATTTATGAATGAAACTCAATGCTGCCCCCATATTCAGGGTATTTTGGACTAAAGTAAAGAAAGTAAACACAACATTACAGCAAAAACCCAGAAATGAGAAGTTGGAGATCTATTGTATAAATATCTATAAATTAACATCATCCAAATTAGTTTCAGTCTTAATTGGGGTCAACAGATCAAGTATTTCTAAAGCCCATGAATCTAATAATCCAATGACTATAATTACTCTGCAAAACAACATCGAAATTTTAAAACGTATGTTTCCTGTGAAAATGAGATGTTTTTGTTATCTTGGTAAAAAGTGTTCTCAACCACTTAGAAAAAATCATGGATAAGAGCAAAAAGTAAGAAGAATCTGTTTGTACATCACTTCCTGCTCAAGGCCCAGTGTTCCCTTATATTCCACTTTAAATTATTATCTTTTTACCCCAATTTTCACAATAGAGAGTTAAATAATCATACATGATAACAAACTGATGACTGATCGTGATATAGCTGATATGCTTAATCAGATCAATATTGGTGCGTTACCAATTTAAATAATCAGATTGATCCCATCCCTCATTAATTAACATGACACAACACAGACGACTGATTTGAAATTATCAACCACATAAAAGTAGTATCCAGAAAAATGTTGTGAAATGGAACGCTTGTTAACAGCTCCCCCCCCCCCCCAGCATATTGCATGTCTTTAATCACACACACACTTTAACAGCAGACAATTAACTTTATCAAGTGTAGCCTGTTAATTTTATTTAGTACAAACTTCCTATTTACAACCTGAACAAAGGCCATCCAAATAAAAAGGAATTCAGCTATTAAAGCTTAATGATGGTGAGTAAAATGACTAATCTATAATAAATTTCATGACTAATTATCATTTACTTATCTTTAAAATTATATTGGATCCCATGATTTCCCCTCAGGTAGATGTGATTTGTTTTTGTCCGGAGACTCTTTACCGATCTGGAAACAACGTTCTGCTAAAAGCTGTGATGTGGTCTCATGATATCAATTCGCAAAGCTTTATCAAAGCTTTTTATCTTTTTCAAGTAGTCCCACCTTGTAATTCCTCACCGCCGGTTGGCAGTCAAACGTCTGACCCTGACAGTATCGCTGTCGCAGATATAAAAACAGCTTCAGATCACAATACCTTGTTGACCTCCAGGATCTCTCTCCTCTCCTCAGAGGCGGGGCGGCTCTGGCCGGCCGAGCGATCCTCGTGTTTGGAGCTGTCATCCTCCACAAAAGGTATCAGTTGCTATAAAGGGGGCAGGAAACAAAAAAAAGGAAAAAATAAGCTCCTTTATTTACTGTAAGCAAGACAATTGTAAGCAGATCGCTTCCAAAACGCTGACACACTCAACTCAATTGGACTTTCTTAAATCCCTCTCTTACATGAATCTACACTGTGACAATATCATAATAGTGGTGGCTATACTGGAATAAAACTTACTTGCTGATGCACTTTTCCTCCCTGGCCTCTCTCCTCTTATTCAGATGGTGAAAGCCCTGTGCTGCATATTCTTATTTTTACTTCTGTGCCTGCTGAGTGCAGTTATAGGTCAGAATAATGTCTGTGTGGGCAATCTCAGCCTATGAGTGCGAACCTACACCCGAGATATCCCCTGCGCTGTCTCATCATCTTGTTCCCATGAAGTGGTGAAAATGGGGATTCCGTGTTAAGATCCTGAACGCAGGCCGAGTCTCGCCCGCTGAGACAGGGCAGAGAGAGAAAGAGGGAGGGAGAAAGCGAGTGAGGGAGATTAATTCATTTTTAAACGTTCCGTGGGCTTGACCTTGTCGGCTTGACCTTGTCGACTTGACACCATGGCGAGGCTGACGTGTGAGAGCCTTCAGGCGAGGCAGCGGCGGCTTTCCTGAGAGCAGACAGGGTCACTGCCTGCTACTTTACGTCACACTGCCCCCTAGTGGCTGCATCAGGAGAGGAGGAGGAGAGCAGGAGGAGGCCTGCTGCAGTCACACATCGAGTAATGTGTGAATGTCTTTGAGAACACACTGTTCCTAGAACACCCAAAGCCAGCACATGACAGTCTTATACAGCGAGGACGTGTGATTGATGGTTTGCTTGATGATTTAGGCAGAAATGCTTAATGGAATTGGATTTTATCAAAAACAAAAACATGCCACCGCTGTGCACACACACAGTGGAAATGTAATCAAATATTGACACGGTTCCACATACATGACTTATGTTGACATTCAATTAAGTTTCACACTCAAAAAAAAAAATTTTTAAATCCCAGTCCAAAATTGCCAGGCATGCGATATCACGTTTAATGTATTTCACTAAAGCCGTGACGATAATCCACTGATAAGTTTGTTTCACTGGAAGCAGGAAGATCCTACAGCAAGAAAAATTAACATCCCGGAGGTTTCCGTCCCAAAACATCATTCCAGACAAGATCACAAACACAGATTAGGTGAGAGACTCTCTTAACAAAAAGAAACCAACGATAACTGCTGAGAAAACACACCTTGCTCCAATAACGGCTTGGCAAAATGCTAATCTAAATTATGATGAATTTTTGAGATTATTCTGCTCGACTACACTATTTGACCTGAGGTTGTGCAGCTGGAGCGGCCCTGCAGACACCAAACAATGATTTAAGCAAAGCTGCTTTGTCTGGAAGCAATGACTGACTAAAGACACATGAAATGTCAGCAGTCAGAAATGTAGACAAAAAGACGAAGAAGGCAAAGAGACATGGAGCAGGGGTGAAGAGGACAGGGTGAAGGGTGGGAAAAGAGGAAGAAAGAAAACAAAAACTGAGGGAAAAGGGAGAGGAGAATGTGTGAAACAAAAAATAAAGAGACAAAAAAGTCCCAGAAGGGGAAAAGCGGGAGTGACAGAAAGATCTTTCTGTGCTTCTGCTTTATTTCCAGGCTGAGCTCAATGCCAAACCCTCGAAAAGCACTTTACAAATAAAATATATTTTTATTATTAAACTGCAAGCTCTGACTCAAGGATGTGCGGAATATTACAGCAGACAAACTACAAGCTTGTCTTTGGCTCAAGAAAAGTTTAAGAGGAGGAAAATAAGAACGTCTTTTTTCATTAGATAATTTCATACCCAAAGCCAATGACATATCAAATTTTAAAGGTACTGGGCTGTTTTTGGCAGCTTGTGGGCGGAAAAATGAAATGTGCTGAGTAGGGCAGGAAAGATGGATGGAGAGTGTATTATGTGTGTGTGTGTGTGTGTGTGTGTGTGTGTGTGTGTGTGTGTGTGTGTGTGTGTGTGTGTGTGTGTGTGTGTGTGTGTGTGTGTGTGTGTATGTACAGGCATATGCAGTGTGTGTGCCCATGCAGCATGTGTGTATGAGTCATAACCCTTGCCTCTTCCACAGAAAGATGGATGTGGTTTCCTGCCTGACAGAGAAGAATGGGCTAATGAAGTTCTCCAGGTTGCCTCCCGAAATGAAAAAAGGTAAGGAAAAAAGAAGAAAAATAACTAAATGAAAAGTAAAAATTTGTGACCGTGTAATGCCAGTCGGTGGGGTGAAATAGCGTGGCTTTTTATTGCAGGAAATTACAGAGAGGAGAAAGACTTGGCCAACAGAAGAAAAGTGGATAAAAAACAAAGAAGAGGAGAGGAGAACAAAGCCAACTTGAGCAAATGAAAGAGAGAGAAATGAAGAGATAATAATATCAGGCATAGAAAGAGAGAGTTCAGAGAGAAACGGGAGCAAGACAGGGACAGGATAGAGAATGGAAAATGGAAGAAATGCATGAAGAAAGTGTTTAGGAGTTTGAGAGAAAAAAGGAAGGAGAAAGCAACCAGGGTACGACAGCTGGAAAAGAAAAAGAAGCGCTGACGTGTGCTTTTGCTCCAGCTGTTCATTAAACTGGTCTGTTGCTAATTAGACTGCGATGAGGTCACGCTGCCAGAGTCATCGATTCCACTTCCTGTTTCGAGGGCAGCCAATAGCGAGCGGCTGTCAGGCAGGCATCTGAATTCCCCAGGATGATGAATGGCGTTGCACGGCGGGTCCAAGATCAACAGCTCCCTGGTCCCAGACAAACACGGGAGAGCTATTGGCCGCTCAGCGCAGAATAAACATTTAAATACAGGTGGAAAGAAGAGGGAGGAGATGGCGCACTGACAAGGGATACATCATTCAAAATCTAAGCAACTCTATTCTATTCTATTCGATGCAGCCATCGCTAAATTTGTTCCAATTTAAGACTGGTCCCCTCCCACATCTTCCTTTATCCTCAGTGGGAGTCTGGTAAGGGAGATTAGCTGCGAGCCAATCTCTAGAAATTGGGAAGGGACTTGCCGCAGTCATAAATCCAATCAAACAGCGGTGGACAGCCCTGCATGGAGCCTCTGTGCATTCTGTGCACCGCATGCACGTTGTACAGCGTATGTTATGTGTGTGTGTGTGAGTGGGGGGATACAATCGTGCACACGCGTGTCTTTTTGCAGGAGGCGACAGAGTGTGGGAGAGCTGGAGCTGTTCCTTGAAGGCGGATGGTGACTGTAACCGGCGGTAAAGAGACTCTGGAGAATCACCCGAAGCAGCCAATGAATCTGCTGCAAGTGGAGGAAACACGGACCTAGAGGGAGTAGGTGAGATAACAGTCCCCCAGGGTAAAGATGTGGGTGGCTGTGCATGTGTGTGTGGAGGTATTAATGGCCTACATCCTTTTTTTTCCCATCATTCCTCCACTGGGGAGTCCATAGTGTAATTGCAAGGGGGTGTGTGAAATAATAAAAGACAGTATAAGTTTTAAAAAGCTCCTACGGTGTTTCCTCTGTAGTGAACAGGGGCCTCAATTTACCTCAACTGCTGCAGGTAAGAGGCCTTTATTTGAAGTAGGCCTTTAATTTGTACCGTAATTGGTCATCATTTAACACAAAGCCTCCTTTTGATCCTGGTTGGCCTCTGGACTGCCCAACATACGCAGGGGGTCCAGTACAATTAAAGATGAGAATTACTGATTTATTCTAACAAGCTTCCTAATTTAGCAGATGTTTTTGTGTGAAAAGCTGGGCTATTATTTTTTAGTGGCTGAGAGCACTAAAAAAACAAAACAAACAAAAAAAACTCGTGACGTGACTACAGCTCAAACTGTCCAGTTGTCACATCCTGTGGGATCTAATTACATATTCAGCTGTGCAGTAGATATTTTTCTAAAATGAGTTAAAACTGGTGGAGAAATATAGCAAATATAATATAGAACAATTTTAAGAAAAAACTGATTTTTTGTGATTTCACGTGTTGTCCTATTCATTAACAAGAATCTTGCTATATGTAGGCTATATTGAGTGCTTGAACAAGTGCAGCTATTACAACTGAAGAATTAAAAGCAATCTATATCTTAACTTAAAGTAGAGCAAAAAAGTCTTTTAACTTAGTAGTAAGTAGTGCAAGGTCAGGTGGAAAATAGTTGATGAAAACAAAATCCTGGGTTTAAAAAGAAAAAATGCAGCTTTGATGATCTCAAGGTTGCAATTTTCAATCCAAAATGATAAATTGTTCAGGCTTAATATAATATATTATTATATAATAATAATATCACACTGCTACATGAAACATTATGTATTTCTCCATATAGGGGTGGAATATCTTAACGTAAGATAGAATGCCATATATTTTTAGTAACTTTAGAAAAACTTTAAAATAAAGAAAATGTAAAGGCAAAAATAGTTTACATCATTCCTTGTAAGGAAATCCACAAATACCCAAGTCACGGTCAACACAATGAAGTTTTGTGTACAGGATGGAGATCTCATTGACTTTAATTTATATGGATCCCAGGAGGTACTGCCAGTTTCCTCAAGACTGGCTGAAGGTTATATAAATATCACGCCACACGTCCAAACACCGAAAGCACCCAGTGTTGTTTTGTATACGAAACCCTACAGGACTTTATAGTCCCGAGTCTGAGCCGTCGCAGGTTGACGTGTGTCACGAAACAGCATCGTACAGACCTGTAAACTCTGGAGTAGTGAGAAAGATGATAATATACAAAACCTTATTCGCTTCAGCTACACTGGTTGACATAAAAAAAGGTGACTGAAGACAAAAGGTGACAAGTTTGCAGGTGTGATTGTCCTGTTTTCCAGGATTTGCATGAATATTTGTTTGTTGACATTGAACTTGAATTATTAAACACTGAAGCCCCAGGCCTATTTTTCAGTTTTCCTGCTATAAATGACAATAAATATGGAATATCTCTATAAACACAAAGGTTACTGTACTTAAACCTGGAATCAAAAGATATCTACAACATGTGAGGTTATTACAGAAGTCAGTCATCTTCTATACCTGCTTATTCCTCATTAGGGTCGCAGGGGTCTGCTGGAGCCAATCCCAGCGCGTTACGGCGAGAGGCAGGGATACACCCCAGATGGTCGCCAGCCAATCGTGGGGCACACACACCATTCACTCACACACTCACACCTACAGGCAATTTAGAGATGTCAATTACCTTCAGCATGTTTTTGGACTGTGGGAGGAAGCCGGAGTACCCGGTGAAAACCCACACAGACACGGGGAGAACATGCAAACTCCACACAAAAAAAATGTAACATTGTTTAAATGCTATATTTAAAACTTAAAACAAGACCTGACTGACCCAAATCAGGAAAAAAAAATAAAATAAGCTAAATTATCTGCAATACAAAGTTCAATGATTAGTAAGATAATAGTTCAGAGATCAATTATTTGTCCATAAATTCATAGAAATCCACTGAGGATCACTACAGAACATGAATATATTCTGTAAGATGTTTAAAAATGAGATTATAAAGGAGCCCAATAGATAATCACACAAACAGCTCAAATCTAAATGAAATTATTATATTATATTAAAGTATTTTCTTATTGTATTGATATGGATATCGATTATATATATTGATGCTGTAACAGTAACATTGTGTTTTACTACAGATAAAAATACTTTAGTGTTGTAGCTGAGGTTTTCCTGTGCAATATATGAATAAAACTCAATGCTGCCCCTTTATCAGGAGGATTTGGATTTTAACAGGTTAATGAATTGAAAGATTCTAACTTCCAAGTTACCAAGCAGCTGATAGCATTTCAGTTATATCTGCCTCCAATCAAAATCAATATGGGAACTTTTTTTTTACTGCATATTCGTCATGGTTGAAAAGCCTCACCTCTGGTAATATGGGGTCCAGCCCGGCGCAGTTTTCATTGCATTTGTCGTAGACGAGACGCAGCTTGCGGAACAGCACAGAAAGCATCCGTAGATGCTCCTGGAGCTTCCCCAGCCTGTCCTGGTGGGTATTTGGGTGGTAAGTGACTCCATTAGGCAGCTGAGATGCACCACAGAGGAAACGTTGCGTTAAACAAAGTACAGAAATACGATTTCTTTTTTTTTTTTTAATTTATTAGCTAGTGCTAATAAAAAGCAACAGCCATTGATCCCCACTGATTTCAAAAAACACTACAAAGCCTCTCCTCTTCTCCAGCTGGTAATAGCCCATTAGAATCATTCTACTAATGCATAAGAGATGCAATTTCATTTACACTGATAATAAAATGCTATTTCTTTTCTGCTTAACAATGGGAGCAACTGGTCGTATAGACAAATGTTTATGAAGCCGGTTTAATATTACAGAATGGTGACTGTCATGATAATAATATTATAAAATGGCAATTTTAAAGTACCAAACACAAACTCAGCAGCATCAAAAGGTTAACGGCTTCAGCAGCTGCGCTTTGATACCGTCTCATGCTGAGGCTGCATCACTGGCTTTTAACTTCAATGGGTATTAAACAGTAACAAGACGACAGGTTTGTTTTTTTTTAATCGAGAGGATCAACAAACCTGCCTTCGGGGCAAGAAAAAAGGAAGAAAGAGTCAGACAGATTGATAGAGCATAGAGAGAGGGAGGCAAGGAAGAGAAGTGAGATGAAGAATTTTTATGAGTATAAAGGCAGCCTGTGATTATAAAAGAAAAAAAAACAAGTCACAACAATGCTGTGCATTCTGTGGTTGAGGCGTGTTGTTTAGCCTGTCCCCAGCAGTGATATCCATGATAAACTCCTGCCCACGGCAGGGCTGAACTACATGTGAACTGCACAGTAAACCCATAGAAATGACTAACGTGTAAAAGATGAATAGACGAAGTACCCCCAATAGGATGCTTGAAGAATCAATAGCATGACTTTTTAAGTAAGTCCTTCCACTCTGGAAAAAATATGTTTTGTTTATTATTTCACTTGATTATTTTAGCTTCACTTTGCAGAATGATGAATGACACAAGAAGCTGTTTTCACATTCATCTGCTGAACTTTAACTGCTCACTTTAACACAAACATGACTTTTTATCTCACTAATACTGAACATAAGAGTGAGAAAAGGAGACGTCTTTCATCTAGCAGTTAATCGTTTGAACTGAAAAATATTTGCATATTCATTGATTCTTTATTTTTCAGTGAGGGAGAAGGAGTGATGTCATTTGAAGGATTTTGAAGGTAACTCAACTTTTTTTTTTGCAGAAAAAAATGAAAATTAGAGACAAACTATATTTCCAAGCAGAGAATTTCATGTCACAAAATGTGTATTGAGCTTCAATTTATTTTTGACTGTGGGTTATGGTTACTTTGCACACTTTTTAATACTTGAATCAGCTCAAGGGATGTTGTATTGAGAGGGTTGTACCTGCTTTTTGTATCTTTGCACAAAAATTTTCACAATCTTTATTTTGCTGCATTTGTTGCCAATACTCTACTAGTATGTGGTATTACTCCAGCTTAGACCAGTTTGGTCTAGTTTTAAGTTTTAAGTCAAGTATTTATATAATTGATATAAATACTTGACTTAAAACTTAAAACTAGACCAAACTGGCCCAAATCAGGGGAAAAAAACTCCAATGTACAATGATTAATAAGATAATCATACAAAGATCAATTATTTCTCCACAAAATCATACATAGGATCATTACAGAATATGAAGAATATATTCTGTAAGATGTTTGAAAAGTAGATTAGAAAGGAGCCAATTAAATAATCATACAAACAGCTCAAATCTAAATTAAATATCTAAATATTTTTTAGTTTGCAGCTATACTACTGATATCATATTAAACTATTTTCAATTGTTTTTTTTTATGTGTGCTTTGTATAAATATATTCATCTTTTTCATCTTTAATACAGACATGGAGACTGACGCAGCATCTAAATATTGCTGTTTGTCTTATGGTGGTCTATGTAAGTGGGGTCCAGGGACCCCCAGGGGTCCTTGAGATGGTTCCATGGGGTCCCCAGCAAAAAGGGGGAATCATTTTTTTGAATTATAAGTGATAGATAAGTAATACAGTGGCATTTTGTCATGGGTTTCATATACTTTCTTTAATATCTAAAAAAAAATCCGATCAGATGGGGACCCTGAGACAAAATATTATTAGATGGGGGTCCATTGTCTCATTTGTGTCAGTTTAGGGGTCCTTGACATGAAAAAGATTGAGAACCACTGGTCTACATCATATAAGAGAGTTAGAAGTATGACACAGAACAAAATGGTAACCCTCCTGTAATGTTATGGGTCAAATTGACCCCTTTTAAAGTTTAAAGAGCTAGAAAAAATAGTTTTTTTTTTCAGACAGACCTGCATGTTCCTGAGGAGCTGGAAGATCTCCATGGTCCTGAGGACGATGTCCTGGACCGTCTCCTGGCCGATGCGGCACAGCGAGGCTGTGTTGACGTCACGTGCCGCCTGCTGCTGTTGCTGCTGCTGTTGCTGCTGCTGCTGAGGCTGCGGCTGCCCGCCGAAAGGCGACACTAGAGGAGGGGTTGTCATGGAGACTGCAGATGAAGATGATGGGAGGAGGTTCAGGTCCAGGTGAAAGTTACCTGTCTGGGCTATTCCACAGAAGCAGAACGCCCTCACATGCCTGTGTTTGACAGAAGCAGAACAGAAGATAAGAATGAGAAAAGTAGAACAAGTGAATGTGAAACTTCTGATATTAAGACAAAACGGTAATCACGTTAATATATACGGACAAGGGCATTATATCTAGTACGTTTTATCAACACAATAACAATAATAATTTCACAAGTCATATATCAGCTAAATATCAAACGCTACTGAAGATTTAACACTGATAAAGTCACTGTGCTAACGTTGTAGCTTCAATAGAAGTTATACACCGGGGTTTTAAAAACTTTAACATGCCTTTACGTCAGTAAAAGTGTTTTATACGCTATTCTAAACAGTAAATATCACACTTAAACGGTCGTGTTACGTGCTGATTAATCTAACACAAGGTGAATGCAGTGAAGTGAAGTGGCTGTCATATAAGCTAAGTGGACAGTCACAGCACACGACACTTCATCTTCCTCTCGGTTTATTTCGTGTGTCGTTGGACTATTCTGGCGCGACGGGAAGCTGAAGACCACGGAGAGGGTTCATACTGATGTAATAACACATTTTATGACGTGTAATGTTACCTGTGTGCTGGTAATTTATCTGTTTTGTTGACATGTCAAGTCCCCCCTGCTCTGCTCCAAGGATGTCAGTGGCTGCAACTATCGCGAGAACTGTTCGCGACTCGTGGCGGTAATTGGTGAAGTAGACGCGCAACTTGAAAGTGCGTTTTTGTTACTTTCTGTGATTTTAACTCGAGGATAAAGGTGGAAAGTAAAGAAGTGCATTTACTCGAGTACTTATTTGACGTATTTAGTTACTTTCAAATAAAAATCGAATACATTTTACGATAAATTATTATAGTTTTATATTACATTATCCATAGTCTATTAAATTGTATCTTTTTTTTTCTTTTTTAAATCTGCTATGCACATTGTATGAATGGTGCCAAATATTATGATACAAATTTATATATGTCTTACATTGTTTATATGTAATTTGTGTCCTATACCATTCTCTAAAATCTGAATAAATATACAGTTTAATAATAATAATAATAATAGGATGCAGTACTATTAATACTAATTTACCCAAAGTATCCCAAATTAGCTTTACACTGATGAAAAAACATAAAGAATGCCCTCACATGTAGTAGAATATACTATAATATTAATGTCACAGTCTCCATAATGTTTTACTTTTAGATACTTAAAATACATTTTGCTAATAACACTTTTGTACTTTTATTTAAGTAAAATGTTCAATTCAGGACTTTTACTTGTTATTAAATGGATGACAGTACTTCTACTTTTACAAAAGGATCTGAGTACTTTATTCACCACTGCTAGAGGTAATCACCGGACTGAATGTTCATACCTTTTGAATTACATCCATTCTTCCAAAGGTTTCAACGTCCATTGCAATATTACGGTAAAACAACGCGCACTACAAATTCGTCTAGGCTTCCTAGAGCAACAGCGCCATAGTCTGGTGGTCTAACAGAACAGCCAACTCACACTCATCTGACTTCCTCAGCCCCCCAAGGCAATTTACACCACATGATTACTTCTCATGGGTCATTATAACTTTTTTAGTAAGCATTATTCATATTCATCACATAACTGTGTATGTTGTTTCCTCTCTATTAAATTAAATCCTTCAATGCATCCATCCATCCATTACTTATACAGTACAGCATGCTTGGATCACTTTGTGAGCCATCAGAATTTAAATTAATTTGAAATACAAGACGTGTCTTAAATAGACAGGAGGTTATACACGGCTGCTTCTTCAGTATGTGCTCTGTCATGCAGAATTACTGCTCTGAAGTACAGCGACTGGAAATGAGAGCTTTATTTAAAAAAGGAAAGGCTTTGCCTTCAGGCTTGAGTGGGGCTGAAAAAGTAGATTAGGATGCCTATTACTTAATTTACATTATTCATTCAAATTTGGGGTTACAGGCTGGATTTCAATTTCCTTTTATCTGGAACACATTTTGTGTAATAATAACCTGAAGTCATCCCTCTTCTTATATTCTCTTTCTCTAACAAAAAAAGAAAAGAAAATGCCCTATCTACAACATGTAACACTGATATGAAAAACACCATCTCAGGTTCCCACGACAACTCCCCCAAGTTCTTACAGTGATTGCAGGAGGAGTGCTGGTTAGCTTGGCAGGATGAATGAGCGTTACTCTTACAACCTCCATCTGCCACACTGCCAGACCATCTGAGCCGTGCTGTTTGGAAATTAGTTTCTCCATAATGATCCAGCCTGATTCCTGGTCTGTTTTACTGGGATGATGGAGATGTGGTGGCGAGTGGATGGGTGGGTGGGTGAGTGGATGGGTGGGTGGGGCTTATAGGTAGGTAGTTTGTTTAGAAATAAGGCTTTGTAAGAATGAATAGAATGAATCCTTAGAAAATGTGTGTGTGTGTGTGTGTGTGTGTGTGTGTGTGTGTGTGTGTGTGTGTGTGTGTGTGTGTGTGTGTGTGTGTGTGTGTGTGTGTGTGTGTGTGTGTGTGTGTGTTTATTAATCAGGCTGAGAAGACAGCTGTCTATAGGCCCATCTATCATCACTGATTAAAGTGTATAGAGCAACACATTGATCAATACATTGATCACATCAATGCAAGTTGATGGAAAAAGCATTTATTTAAATGCAATTGAACTACATTGAGTCAAAACTTTCTTGTAAACAGGTCAGTGACAAATAATGGTTGGCAAGACGAGAAAGTACAAAACTTTTTAGAATACAGTTTTAAAAGCATTTTTATTCATTTTTTTTACAAAACTCTATGTGCAGTTTTTGACACAAAAGAAAGTGAATGCACAATTTTAAATATCTAATCCACCTAGAATATAAAACTAGTTGATAGCATGTATTTTGTTTTGTTTTTTTTTAAACCTTTTTAAGAGAGATAAATAAACATTTTTGATATTATCCCAAATATCAAAGACCTGCATTCTATCACTTGGCAAAGTAATCAGAAATATTTGTGCGGTTACCCCAGTCCCAAACCATGCTGGAGAGCAGAGAGGGAGAAGATTCAAATCAAATATTGAACACATCGGCTTCACGGTGCTGTATCTCATTACCTCTGTGAGTCTCGTGCAGCAAACTGTACATGATGTGCTGTTGCATGCGGCCGAGGTCTGTAGCATGAAAAAACATCAGGCAACATGGATTACCTTGAGGCTGACAAGCAGATTCACAACATCGCATCATCTCATCAATGCTGCAAAGGCCTGAACCTTGAACGTAAAGAGGGTGGGAGAGTAAGAGTGAAGGAGAGACAGAGAAGGGTGTCAGGAAGCAAATTAGAAGGAAAAAGGTGCAGTAACAAAACCCTGAAATAGTAACAGACAGGAAACCCCTTGTGAGGAAACACAAACCATGTAATAATTATGAGCTGAGGGGGTATCCTGCCGAAAAACGGGATTATAGAGGTACCTAGCCCATTACTCATGCCTTAATTAAATACAAACTGATCTGGTCCCTCCAGGGCTAAGTTCAGATGGAGAGAGAGAGGAGTACAATGGTTCCGTTCTGAAGGCAACAGCATGTAAAAGTCCATTCAGCTGCAGGAGAAAATTTCACTTCCAAATGTCTCTGAACTCAAGAAGGAGATTAAAATAGCTGAAGGTGAGGGCAGTGGTGTATGAAGTAGCTGAAAGACCCACTCGAGTAAAAGTACCACTTCTACAAAATGACCATGATAGGAGTTAACCGCTTAAGCTCCAGGTCTATTTTTCAATTTTCCTGCTATAAATGATAATAAATATAGAATATCTCTACAAGCACAAAGGTTATTGGACCTAACCCTGGTATCAAAAGAAAGGAAGAAGAATTTGTGAGGGTGACTACAGAAGTGTCAGAATCAATTATCAATCAATACAGAGCAAATATAGTTAGAATACTGAAAATAAATAAATAAATTTAACATTGTGATTTACTACAGATAAAAATACTTTATTTAAAACCTAAAACAAGAACAAACTGACCCAAATCAGGAAAATGTTGATGCTGTAACAGTAACATTGTGTTTTACTACAGATAAAAATACTTTTAGTGTTGGAGCTGAGGTTTTCATATATGAATAAAACTCAATGCTTCCTCTGTATCAGGAGGTTTT
Source organism: Lepturacanthus savala (assembly GCA_030544235.1). Classification (NCBI taxonomy): domain Eukaryota; kingdom Metazoa; phylum Chordata; class Actinopteri; order Scombriformes; family Trichiuridae; genus Lepturacanthus; species Lepturacanthus savala. The sequence continues at coordinate 4,619,190 of CM060472.1, read as the reverse complement.
GGATTTTAAGAGGCTAAAGTCATCTATTAGAATATTAATGGAGTAAACTTTCTAAGTATCTGATATTTATTGTACTTAAAATGCATTTTTATGATATTAAATCTTTGTGTTGACAGTAAAAGTAGAAGTAAATGCTGTTAATATAAGTGCAATTTTGAGAATCACAAACTTTATTATTATGAATGTGCATCACTGGAGACTTCAGGTTTTAAAATCACACGTGTGTAAACTGAATACTGAACCAGAATTGGCTTCCAAACTATTTGTGATGTCACAAGTCCTGCTGGTATCAGTTTGTCTTATTTTTCCATCAAATTTTGATTGTATTTTGCTGAAAGTAATTAAAATGCTTAGTGTAAATGTACGAGTGTAAAATGTAAAGTCTATAGAAATAATAGAAAAATAAAAAAAAATATTCAAGTAAAGTACAGGTACTCCCAAAAATACTTTAGTAAGTATGGAATACAAAGATATAGTGTGGTTCTCTATGGAACATATACGTATGTATACAGGCAGTAAGACAATTAACAGCCAATTGTATGATGAAATAGCTCACTACTGTGTAGTGCAATAATGCTATGTACTTTGTGTTACGGGCCAGCGACACAGTGGTGTAGGGGTTAGCGGTGTTGCCTCACAGCAAGAAGGTTGCAGGTTCAATACCTCCTTGGTCCTGGGTCTGGGACCTTTCTGTGTGGAGTTTGCATGTTCTCCCCGTGTCTGCGTGGGTTTTCACCGGGTACTCCGGCTTCAAAAACATGCTGAGGTTAATTGGAGACTCTAAATTGCCTGTAGGTGTGAGTGTGTGAGTGAATGGTGTGTGTGCCCCATGATAGGCTGGCGACCAACGGGGGTGTATCCCTGCCTCTGGCTGTAACCCGCTGGGAGTGGCTCCAGCAGACCCCTGCGACCCTAATGAGGAATAAGCAGGTATAGAAGATGACTGACTGACTGACTTTGTGTTACATTGAAATTAAGCCTTTTCATTCCTTTTGAGGATTTTAGTACATGTCCCTTGACAAATGACATGTTATATACAGTATATCATGAGTTTGTTATTTATGCCTGCTGTAAAAAAAAAAATCGATGAACATTAATTAATATGTCAACTTATAATGTTCTCTAGATACCTACAAAATCAGTCATAGCCTACTGGGCCAATAAATTACTTTTTATGCAGTCATACAAACTAAGTTATATATAGATTCTACTCTTAGTGTCTCTGTTTAAACCCTTAAACATCTGTGGTTAGCTGGCCGCCCACAAGCTCATGGTGTGCAGCCAAGAAAAAAAACGGGGACAACTATGTAAATTTGTTGAAATAGAACTATAATTTATGACATATTAAAGGCTCCATAAGGATAAATTAAGACTGTTAAAGATAGGACATGGCCATTTATGTGTCAGTTGTTATTAATGGAGCCCTTGACCATGTTATTTAGCTCAGAACACCCATGACTCTCACTACAGAAATCCTTGCGTAGAAGGTCAAATTATAAAGAAGTAATAAACATTTCAGTGTCAGTAATATGTCAGGGGCCCATTGCACCACAAACACAGACAGCCAGCTCCATTAAAAGTCACATAAAGTGATGTGTTGGTAGGAAGGGGTTAACGGGATACACTGTTTTATCACTAGGGCATTTTATGACAGTGTAAATCAGGCTGTGAAAGCAATAGGCCTAATGTTAAAATAGAGCATTTGAAAAGAATGTTTTTTATTGAATAATTCATTTCAGCTTTACAGCATTGTGATGTTGTATAAAATACAGTATTTGACAGGTTGCTGGTGTGATAGACCATGCATAGAAATATTCATTGTCAGTATTTACATAAACAACATGTCTGCATCCAATGTCTTAGGTTGATGGGGTACAAATTAAAACAGGTCCCAGGAAACACGCAAAATACAGTACAATAGTTAAAGGGCAGGTTCGCCATTTTCAAATCGGTCTTAAAACAACAGTTAAGTGCTCAAATAAATATTGAAAGCTGTAATAAATCCTCCTGCATCCATACCGATGAATAAATGATCCCCTTCCTCTTCAGCTCTGTGTGAGACACAAGTGTAAAAATCCAGTGTTTGATTTTATACAAAAATGCATTAAAGTTGAATCATATCAAGTGAACATCTGCCACATTCATTTAGTCTTTTTTTTAGCATCAAACTCCCTTAATATTTCCTCAGTCAACACGTTGAGCTGCAGTGGAAATATAGTGACAAAAAGGGGGACTTTAGTGCTAAAAGACCTAACCTCAAAGGATATTTACTTGATTTGCCTAATTTGCACAGCTGAAACCTCAAATTAGCTTCAGATAAACTTTTAAAGTCCCATATCATGCAGCATTCTGGGTTTTATTTGAAGTTTTGATATCCCTACCATGATATATTTATATCTCAAACTTCACTCTGGAGCTCTAGTGAAATAATGATATGATATTCATGAATCTCTCTTCTGATCAGCTGATTTGACTGCCTAAATGGGGGAGTGACTGTATAGATGTGACATCATAAATTCACATAAGTATGAGCCATTTAGATTGAGTAATCATTATTTATACCAACATTCAGACCTTCTCTACTGTCAAAAAAGTAATGAAAATGGTGATTTTCATGATGTGGACCTTTAAATACATTCTGTGGATTTTTGGCACCCATCACTTACTTTGTAAGTGCATAATGTAAAAATCTTCTAATGGCCATTTTGGCAAGGAAAACCTATTTCAATGTTCATTTGGGCCCCTGCCTGTTGCTTTAAGGTAGACCTGAGGACTTGTGCTTTAAAATGATGTGTGTACAGATTCAGAAAAAAAACTAACATTTATTATATACAGTACATAGTGATTTCTATTTCCACAGTAAAAGCAAAAGAGAATTCATGAATAAAGTGAAAACTTCACAAGGAAGCTTTTCTGACAACTTCTTTGGGGAAAGGGAACACAAAAAGCACCTAAGGTACAGCCACAGGACGTGAGCATTAATGTCATAGTAAAAGACCTTAGGGTCTAATTCACAGTGCAGAACAATTAAATGCTGTTGTCTCCACAGGTTACAGCAGATAAGCATTGCTTGGGCTTATGCTCCTATCGTGATGGTTGAAGTTGGCCTACATCTTGGGATCCACACACAGGGTGCATCCAGGCTTCAGGTCGGCCTGTCTCTCCATTTGAATGGTGACGGAGTGGAAGTTGTAGGAGGAGAAACAAGCCTGCGTCATTTCTCTTAAAACTGTCTGAGCGTCCATTGACTCGTCTGCAGAAGAAAGGGGAACAACTTAATGTTAGTTACCTGTGTTTTTACCGTATAAAAAATACAAGACAAAAGTGCTGAGTAACAAAAAAAATATTCTAACTAAAAATACAAGTTAATTTTATCCTGAGGGTAACACCAATGGATGTATTATAAGAAGTGGATACCAGACCCGAAAAATGGCCGCTGTTTATTTCAATGGAATTTCATACACCGAAATAATTCTGGATTTACACCCATGTCATTTGACCAATAGAGCAGTGGTTGTCAAGGATCCATAAACTGACACAAATTAGACCATGGCCCCCTATTCAATTAGATTTTGTCCCAGGATCCCCATCTGATATTAAAAAATGTGTGAAATCCATAACAAAAATGTCATTGTGTTACTAATATTATAATCAAAATAAATTATTCCCTTTTGCTGGGGCCCGCTCAATCCACCTCAAGGACCCCTGGGGGGGACTTTCACAACCACTGCCATAGAGACTAATCAGTAGAGTCACACCCCATAATGCTCTGGGAGAACGAGTACATCGCAAAAAAAAAAACCTTTGAGTCATTTAATTCACTTTTCTGACCACATTAAAACATTCATAGAAAAATAATAGACTTAAAAAATATAAATTAAAAAAAAAAATCCTTGCTCCCAAGACACAGCATGATGACGGTGCGTCACAGGACAGTTTGTCCAGAGCTTTTCTGGCCATTTTTGACAGATAAAAAGTCCATGACTTAAAAATATAGAAAACAAAGGTTAGTAATTAACAGGGTTATAGTTGGGGGTGTCCTTCCTGACAACAGTTTTACAGGTTTCTTTTTTTACTATTGCTGTCTATGGGAAAAATATTTTTTTTCTTGTTGCAGTACCACAAGTGGCCACTGGGATAAATCGGAGAATAAATAGGCCATATCCAAGTGTGATAATGCATCCAAATGAAAGTCATGTCATAAAAATGTCATCCAGAATATTATTTCTTCCTGTGAATGTAGTTTTTTTTCATATTTTTCATATTCTGTTGGTCTCCACTCTTGACCTAGATGTTACATGTGCTGAATGAGAAGCTGCTGCTATCTGGAGTGTTAATGTGTCACCATGGGAAATGCAGTTTTTACACTCATCAAATGTGTAAGGGCCTCGTTAAAATGTCCTGGACATCAGCAAGCTTATGCATGCATATGGTTTAACAGAATGTTCTGTGTATCAAGGACAAGATAAGATACTTATAACTTATTTATTTTGTGAGTGGTGTTCTGATTCCTAACTATAAGAAGTCATTATGTTTTGAGCGCTGCTCATTCTGCAGACTGATGGTTCATTTTGACCTGATCACTGTTTGACTTTCACTGTGAGTCCATCTGTAGATGATTTAGGATATAAAAATCAACATAAAGACAAAGTTTTGAGTGCTTTCGCTCTATTATACTTCTAATTTCCACCACAGGCACAAAAAGGCATATTATCCATAAAGTGACTTTCATTAGGAGAGCTGGATGCAGCGCCAGTTTCCAAGTAGCCACTCATGGTACTGCAGAAAATAATGAATCCCTGCAGCCGAAAAAAAAGCACCACCATTATAAAAGATACATGTATGAAACCATTGACAGGACACCTCACACTGCAAATAAGGTCAGTTATGACTATGAATTTTGAATCCATGAAGGTTTCATATTTATAATCTTTCCTAGAGCCTAGAAAATCAATTTTAAAATCTGTGGAACCAGCAGGAAAAACACTGCTGCACATAATCAATGAGCCACGTAATGCGGAAGCAAACCCAGGAGCTAGAATTTTCCAAATTTTTAGAGTCCAGTATCCAGTTCCTATAATCCATCCATGACTAAAGCATGTATAAGATATGGTTGTATAATCTGCAGATAGTGGCACAGGAGAATATGTTTTAGTTTTTTCTTCTCACCTATGGCTACATGCGCAGAAAGTACAGCCTGGTTAATGGTGAGACCCCAGATGTGGAGGTTGTGCACAGCTGTCACCCCCTTCACTGATAAAAGACCGTCCCGGACTTCACTAAAACTCACCCCTGCTGGAGTACCTGATACGGAGGGAAAAGGAAAAGAGCAGCATGATAAGAAGGGATGAAGAACATGAGGAGAAAGGGCAGGACTGCTGCTAAATTATGCACAAAACACTGTATGTTAACATTTGTTTTATTTTAGTGAATAACAGCCTCACCTTCCATCAGGATGAGAAGGATATCTCTCATGATTGTGAAGGTGGTGCACAAGACTAATATGGAGAATATGAAGGTACAGATGGGGTCAGCTATCTTATATTCTGGCTGGAAAAAAACAATACAGAAAATTTTATTTAAATGTTATCAGACTTGCTTTAAATCTGTGTCAAGATGTTTAGATACTAGCTGAAACCCTTTCTTCTGTGAAACTCACAAAACATTGGCATTGCATTACTATTTCTTATATAAGTGGAGGTCGCAATTTTTGCAGTAATGACCAGTGGCGTGCACAGACTTTTTCATGAGAAGGGGCAAAAAGGGAAAATAAGGGTACATAGAAGTGTTTTCACTCACAGAGGGCATTTTAGCATGTTTTTTTTTTACCTCCACTTTATCACGCGTTTTGGCTCTTAGAGGGCATTTTAGCACACATTTTCCACTTTAGCATGCTTTTTAATTTCCAAAAGGGCACTTTAACATACTTTTTAGCTCAAAAAATGGGCACTTGACCACACATTTTGGCTCCTATACAGTACTTTAGCATGCTTTTTATCTCCAAAGAGGGCACTTTAACATGCTTTGTTGATCCCAAGGGGACGCATGTTTTGGCTCTTAGAGGGCATTTTAACACGTTTTGGCTACTAAAGGGCACTTTAGCATAGTTTTCAGCTTCACGCCACTGGTAAGGACTGTCTGGGGAACAGATCTGCATGACACTGAAATCAGTGTGTATTGTGCAAACAGACACCAAGCAACGAGACAGCATGTGTTCAGGAAACACAACAACCAGCTGTGCCGACCACTGCATTACTACAGTCATGTGATGTCTGAGCTAATAGACCTGAAACCCAGAAATGAGTTAGCATTTTAGCACTTCCAGTTCCCTCATCTCAGACTCACTGGGTTTTGTAAATGGGTTTTGGTTAAATTTGGTTTGTTCTATGACATAAAATATGTCTGTAAATACCTCACTCATGAATTTTGAAGCTAAATGAGACAATCCATTCTCCTCAGAACTTGTGAGAATTGACAGAAGAATTGAAGGATAGGGATTAAATATAATTCAGCATCACACTAACAAAAGATAGGTTTAAATAGCCTTAAAATATGATTAGTATCAATAATAAATGACTTGTGGTCCTTATTGTTAGTGTTTACTCCTTTTTATTATAATATGTTATTTTTATGAATGTGATAAAGGCTTGTGGTTATTCAGAAATATTTAATATAATCCGTCTTATTTTTTTAATGGTATTACATTAATTAATTCCATTTTGACAAGTTGTTATACGAGTTGGTAAAGACTATTTGTGCCCACAGAATGATGAGGTAAAAATATATATTTTCTGTGTTATTTATCATTTTATTAGGGATATAAATCTATATAAAATAAGCCAAAGTGTAGGAAACTATTTTAATGAATCTTTCTCAGCTTGCCCTTGATAAGCGATGCAGCATTTTGCCGTTTCATGTTCTGTTGCAAGGACTAAGTAATGATTCCTGAATGTTCCATTTTTTGTAATAATCTTAATTTTAGATTAGATTTATTTATTAATAATAATAAAACATTGATAACTTATTGAGCCTTTCACCCTGTGTATGCACACAAAAACTCCTAACCTTGAAGAAGATGATGATGGCGCTGATGAGGACGCTGATGCTCTGGAGGAGATCCCCCACCACGTGTACGAAAGCTGCTCGAACGCTAGCGTTGGCCTGCTGAGATCTCCGTCCTGACAGAGAAAAATGAGACGACATGATTAAGGCTAATTATACTTTATGATTCATTACATACTCATAATTGAGATGAGAGTGACCACTGAAGACGTTGCTGCACTTTAGAAAGCATCTAAACTGTCAAACCCCAATAACTTACCATGATGAGCTCCTTTTTGCTCCACGTCTGATTGGTCATCATTTGAATGGGCGTGGTTTGAGATCTGGGAGTATTCTTGTCCTTTATTTCCGTTGTGACTGTGACCATGACCATGCGAGGCGAGCCCTCCGTGACTGTGACCATGGCCCGACTGGTGAAGAGTGAAGGCCATACTGTTGAAAAATGGTAAATTTAAGTTAGGAGGTGCTTTTGATGATGATGCTTGATTGGGGTCATATGTTTTATTCATTTGAAAAAATAGTTTGAAAGTAAAAAGTTTTGATATTGAAATTTGATGAAGTTTTAGTAGTAGTAGTTTTCATGCAAATATTAAAATTTTTACGGTTTCAAATCTCATTTTTCAGTTTCAGGAATTTTTTTTTTCAACTTCACAGTTTTGACTCTCTTTTTGCATGTGGGCGTGGTCTCAGGAGGGAGAGGGCGTGGTCATAATGATTGACAGCTCCCTAGTCATGTTCAAGTTGTTTGACTAAACATCTGCCAAATATTAATAAAACTGCCTGGCTGACGATCAATATGACCACGCCCCTGGGACTACACCCACACACAAGATGATTGTCAAAACTCTGGGAGTGGAAAAATATTTACCTGAAAGTTACAGTTAAAACAAAAATATATGCATGAATATAGAATACAATAATTAATATATATTTTTTAATTTAAATATCAAAACTTGAAATTCTCAATTCACTCTTTTTCCAATGAATAGAACAGATAAGCCCAATCAAATACCAAGGGAACATATTATTTCTTCAAGAGTTAATTAAATTTATCTTTGTAATGGCTTTTATTAAATCATAAATATTCAGCAAACTGTACGCTAAGGCTGTGTAATTAATTGAATTTTGATCAGGATTTATGTGTCAAACAATCTCCAAACTCATAATCGAGTTGAGACAATTTATTTGACAGTTTCATTACACTATTTCTGAAAGAGAGAGAGAAAGAGAGAGAGAGAGTGCAACAGCAGAGTTGTTTATTCGAGAAAAAGGGGTCGGTTCTCTAATATATTCTCTTATATTTTACCGTAATCAAGCAGCCCTACTGTACACTGATCAATGGCAGTATAAATGAGTAGTGAGTGTGTGTTTTGCTCACATAATATTAGCCACCACAGCACAGCCAGAGGTAATGAGCATTAGAGTGCCGTCGATGTCGTAGTTCTCGCTGATGAGGCGCTCCACGGCCAGATAAACCAACACTCCCGTCACCAGCCAGATGGTGAAGACTGACAGCAGTGCACCCAGAATCTCTGCATGGATGGAATAAGAGAAATAAATCAGGGTGAAACACAAAATGAAGTCTGGTGATGGCACTGGCAGATTGGCAGCTCTAAATAATAGAAAAAGCGACAGAGAATTGCATGAAATGTTATGTAATGAGAAAACAGAAAAACCTAGGGCATATATTATGGACACATTTACCTGCTATGAGACTGCAGGGCCCTCATTAACCCTCCACTCCAAACACTTTTCGTTGCAATTTTAAATTTCATTTTTATTTTTAATCTTATTTAATTTTAATTCATTTTGGATTTTTAATTATTTTCCCTGTTTTTAAACTGTATCTTGATGCTTTTAATATTTTATGTAAAGCACTTTCAATTACCTTGTTAAAATGTGCTATACAAATAAACTGGCCTTTGCCTAATGTTTCATCAGAGAAGAAAATATCGTGCAAAAATACAGCGTCAGAAGATAAATATAAACCAATAAACAATAAAATCACAACCAAATGAAACAAATTGGCAGATATGTTGCTCATCAGTAATTCAAATCCCATTAATCAGTATTGAACATAAAATACATATACATTACACTGCAAAGATTGGACTCGAAATTGAAAATAAAACCCTGTTTTTGGTACAATTAGTTCAATACTGAGTAGAGTTTTTAAGAGTTTAGTTAGAGTTTTTTTCTGATTTGGGTCAGTTTGGTCTTGTCAAAAAAACATGACTAATATTGTCTTTAAAAATATACTAAAATAAAGAAAAAAACTTGAAATAAGTTAATTTATAATTCTACTATTTCAATTTCAGTTGTTTGAATGTATAAAACACCTGATAATAGTGACCTCAAGCTGACCTCGTCACATTCAGATAGACGCTGTGGGACACTACCTGCACGGTGCCAGCCATAGCTCAGCCTGTGTGTGGCGGGTCTGGACGAGAGCCAGAGGGATAAGAGGCTGATGATGAAGCTGGTGAAGTCCACCAGCAGGTGGGCAGCATCTGTCATCACCGCCAGGCTCCCTGCAAAATACCCTCCTGCACACAGAAAGACACAATCACCCAGAGACTCACACTTTGTGTGGAAAGAAGTGGGCGAACCACAATAAGTTCTGAATAGAACGGGTGATGGAGACGAGATATAGAAAGAATAGGAGCAAAGGAAAAGGAAGTGGAGGATATGTGGGAGTCAGGAGAACTAGAGGAAGTGAATGATGACAATAGAAGAAAGAAGGACGAGGTGTTACAGACTGAAGACACGTCTGATTTACAGTTAGTGCAGCAGATATACAAAACTATGATGCATTTTTAAGGTAAAAGCATGAAATTTGGTTTCCAGTTATAGCCAATGGCATCCCCAAAAGATTTGGATATGGAACCATCATGAATTTGCAACATATACACCAGAAACAATATTCTTATGAGTGATGTACAGAATATGAGAATTGAGAATTCAGACTTATTTACCATATATAGGAATTGAACATTTCATTGAACATTTTAAATCCAATAGGATAGGACATATGGCTGCCATTTTGAAAGAAGCAGTGGTCATAGGTCGCCAGTTGTGGATACTATGGTGTGGTAGAAGGAATGGACAATTTTTAGTTCAAAATTAGAATTCTGCCTCATTGAAAAATGACTGATTTGACATTGAGATCAATAATATCAGGGAGTCATAACTGATAAATGGTGGCCATCTTGAAAAATGGCTGCCATGGGCACCAATATTCATGATGCCACCTTACTGAAGTTTTTTGGGAATCCCTTTGGCTACAAGTGTACCAAATATCATGATTTTACCTCAAAATGCACAATTCCTTTATATGTAGGAGTTAAGATGTGGGGTTAACTGATCTTGTAATGGATAATACATTGAGTCTAAAAGTGTGAACAAGAAGCTGCAGGGCAAAAGTGTGAAGATTAAGGAAAGCCAGAAAAAAAAAACACATTGACTCACCGAGGATCTCGCCAATCATGAAAATCAAGCAGATGGCAGAGACCACGTACAACCGCTTCCTGGCAGCTTTCTTCTCTCTCTCACGGTCTTCTTGTGCATGGCTGTTGTCATGGCAATGATTGATGCCACTGGTGCCGTCTCTCTGTACCGCCTCATGGTTGGCGTCGCTGGATGAAAATAAAAATCAGAACAAATGCAATCAAAGGCCAGTTAATGTAACAGCAGGGAGATTTCTTTACGACTATTGTTATCTACAACTGGCTTTTAACAGTTGTTGAGGCTGCAAAAACATATTTGTTATTGATAAACCTGTAAATCATTTACTCACTTTATAACTGTTTAAACTGTTAATATACAAAAACCTCTGATACCAGGGCAGCATTGAGTTGTATTCATGTATTATATGAGAAAACCTCAGCTCCAACACTAAATAAAGCATTTTTATCTGTAAAACACAATGTTACTGTTACAGCATCAATATATATCATCAATATCCACATCATCAATACAATAAAAAAATAGTTTAATATAATATCATTAGTAGGGCTGCAACTAACCACTATTTAGATATTTAATTTCGAGCTAATTTTGAGCTGTTTGTGTGATTATTTAATTGGCTCCTTTATAATCTCCTTTTTAAACATCTTACAGAATATATTCTTCATGTTTTCTATGATTTTATGGACAAATAATTGATCTTTGAACTCATTCAATCATTGATTGCATTGCAGATGATTTAACTTATTTTAAGTTTTTTTTTATTTAGGTCAGTTTGGTCTTGTTTTAAGTATTTGTATCTGTACTAAAACAACATATTTATTTAATATTCTAACTATATTTAAGAGATATTCCAGATTTATTATCATTTAGAGCAGGAAAACTAAAAAATAAGCCTGGGCTTATGACAAAAGCTGCTTTGGGACAAAAATTAACATCCATGTCTATTTAGTTAGGAGGTAAAAACTGTCTGATCACTGCCATGTTTACTCACATGACCAAACAGAACCCAAACACCAGCACTCAGTCAATACACAGCACCTCTGTTGCTTGATAAGACTTTATTGTCTCTTTACACAAAAAACAACGCGCACTAAAACAACAAGCCGTTTATTCTAAGAAAGACAGTGATTTATTATTGTTGCGTGAGTAGGCTCATCACAACGATGACAATGACCTTTTTTCTCCTTCTTTTTCTTGCACACAGCTCCCTGCGTTGTATAACGTGCAGGTGATGAACGGATCAGCAGCAGCTGACCGAGCCGCACGTTTTGCGCACCGCTAATTCCCAGTGCGCCACATACACAGTCCCGTGTGAAAAGTCAGTTAAAACAAAGGAACGTGGGCAAAGACACGGCAGAAAACACCAGAACTGAGAAAAACTGTATTTTTTCACAGCAGATCACGTATGTGATTAATGTGTCACTCAATCTTCAATCTGTTCCATTTCAACTGTGCGTAAAAGTTAGAAATAAAAAGTAAAGTTTACCTCTCCACGATGGTGTAGGTGTTGTTTAACAGATCTCTCACCAGGGGAACTCTCTCTGGATCCTGATTTTTCCTGAACATGCCTGGATGATTCCACATCTAAAAAATATCCTCAAACTCCAGTAAAAAAACTTGCTGAAAGTTCTGTTCATCCGAGTTGTGAAGGTGTCCTCTGGGTTCTGCGGTCTCTGACAGACCTGATGAACATCCTCTCAAACCAACCGGGCTGCAAGCGGCTCTGCTGCAGCCTTGTGACTTAATTCTCCACCGTGTGCAAACACGCGGCCGCCTGCAGATGAGAGAGGAGGTACAGACAGCGGCAGAAGAGCCAAATCGTGGTGTTTGCGCCAAATATGACTGTATAAAAATGTTGGTGTAAACACATGTTAGCGCCGTGAACGAGAAGGGGGATTTTAAATCCTGTTATAGTCATGTCCAGTGCGTTTTGGAGTCATTTGATTGATTTAGTGCACACTGCGCGTCAAAATAATCAGCTGCGCTTTTGTTTAAAAACCCTCAGAGGTTTTTCAGCCTGGACCCGCCCACCTCATCTAAGCAGCCGGCACTCCCCGATTATAGAATCCAACTACAAAGGGCCGTGCGCTCGTTTCCCGTGGGCAACCATATGACATTATCACATGACCTTTGATTAATAATTAAATAATGAGTTAATTCCGCCTGGTTTGATTGTATTGTCTTGTGTTTGTCTGTGCTGTAATGTAAATATATGCCTAAATTAATATGTGTATAATCCTGTTTGATTTTAATTAAATTTTATGATTGAGAGACTTTGTAGTTTTGTGCTTCACGCTTTTATTTAATACAAAGTGTGTAAAAAGTTGTGAAACAGTGTCAGGAAACACACTGAGCAGACTGTGGGTCATTCTGAAGTTCTCCTGTCTACGTTAATAGGATTTATCCACTAAAAGAATGAATTCTCTCTCTCCTCCTCTGTACAGAAGTTTAATGTACAAAAGCAAATCACTGCAGCTCTGAATGAGAAGGAGCCACCAAGCTCGTTACTTACATTCACCACAAGGTGGCGACAACGGGCCAATGGCAGCCATACTTTCAATTTAAACAGGTATACAGTAATGCTGCAATGCTAATAAATGATATTAAATATTATTAGAAAGAGTCTCCTATGCATATGCATTTTAAACGTGTATACTTACAAACATGTATGCAGTATTTATAGCTAAAACTATCTGGTTTGTATATGTACATTCACTTTATATTTGGACACTTTAAAAACAGTCATTTATATCCATGTGTGTGTGTGTGCACTTTATTACTGAGCCAGGTTAATTGTTGAACCATGTGGGGCATTTGTCGTTGTTTTTTTCGTTCTGTTTTTAGTTCTGTGTTTTCTGTGTTACTTTGGAAATGTAAGAGCCCTAAAATCACACAGACAACATATAAACATATAAAACATACCATAAGAGAGTGTTTTTTACTTTATCAAAAAAAGGCAAAATATATGTCCCTGGTTGAATTCTCAACTAGTGGAAAAGTGTAAAAATGTGGCATATATGTGATATTTTTGATAAAATAAAATAAGAGCATTTTTCATTTTGTTTTGTTCTGCCTTGGTTTAATTGAGTCAGTGTAAACTCAAACCCAGAATCACTAGAGTACATCACAACTGTGTCTATGTTGAAGTTAGATTTGACACACACTTGTCAGTCCTTGATCTGCAGTGATCAAGAACAGTGGATGCAAACTCAGACTACAAGGTTTGACCAGGGCAGTAGCCAGGATTTGTCAGATACTGAGCTCAACATTCTATATATAATATACAATATACTGCCATACTGAGTCATAATTAGTTATAATGAATATGTTAATGGAATGCTTAGTCACATTATTTACTTCTTATATCCATCCAAACATCCCAATCATAGCCTATTATCAATGGATAATTCATACTGTGACTAAACATGACCTTAAAATATTCATATTCATTGCGTGTTCATTTTATCCTAGACTACATTTACAACAGGTTACAGGTTAACATCTCTATTGACTATCTGTTGATGCATTTGTCATTGTTTTTTTTGTTGTTTTTTTTTTTTTTACTATTTTTCTCATTCTTTTAGAATTGTACTTATTAATTAATTTTACTACTTTCCTCCACTTTGCCTGGTCATCCTCTGCCTTTCTTGCTGGAAGAAATACTAACTTTGATTGACTCTTATGTTGCATCCTCTGATTCATTGTCTAGACATGTATTCAATTTCTAGACCTGAAGTCACAGTAACATCACATTGGTGTTTACTTGTTTACCTTTTAACGAGTGAAGTATATGAGCATCTCTGTCATGTGAGATCATTAGGTGGACTTTATGGATTTGTTTTTTCAGCTTTGTGTGTTTTGATTTCATTTGACAGTGAAAACTTGTGATACATCATGTGGATGAGAATGAGATTTTATTCCATCCCAAAATGTTAAGCATAAAATAGAGTGAAAATAAAAATAAAAAAGCCAATTACAGGAAAATACAGTCGTCACTAATCCACTCATTCAAAACGTAGTAGTGATGTTGCAGCTCATACCACTTTCAGCTTTCAGTCCCATTGAAAGCAGTGTTAAAAGGGTGAAACAACACATAAAGGCCACTTTTTTTTAAAATTCCTTTTGAGAGTGCTGACGTTTTTTTTTTTCTTTGAGTGGTCTAAAAGTGGAGTCACTTTGACTCTAAAAATAGCTTTCAATGCGTTGGGGTTATTTCAGGTCGATACCCAACAAGTGAGTCTGTATGTGTTTGGTCTGCCAAGGCGCGTGCGTGAATAGACGATGCAGTCTGGTTGCCAGGGGCTGCAGAGGGGAGGGAAAACGGATCGAGAAGGGTTAGTTACACATGGCCGTTCACACTGTTCTCAGAACCCTGACCCTGCAACGGGACGCTCAATGCCATCCATGAGAGCTCTTACAACGTCCACTGTGTGTGCATGTTTGAATCCAGGAGTGTGTGTGTGTGTGCATTCATCCTGGCTCTTGTGTAACAACAAGGACTGGGGACCACTGCGAAACCTCAAGTCTCTTTAAAGATACACAACCGCCGTCGCCCTGGCAACCTCCCGCCTCCTCTCCATCCTAACAATCTCTGAGTGCATGTGGGTGCATGTGTGTGTGTGTCCGATAAAAGGTTTTCCCAAAAAGCAGTAAACAACTCCAGGCATCTGGACAATGTGCTGACGTCAGACGTGCATCCATCACATTCACACACTTGGCAGCCAAGGAGTTTGGGGGGATGGGGGGGTAACAGGAGAGCGAGAGGAGGGAGACAGGGGTGTGTGTGAAAGAGAGAAAGAAGACAGCGAGTTCCTCATAAGTCCTCACAACTGCCAGGGAACTCATAACAAGAGGAGATAGATAGATGAGACGAGGCTGTGTCCACCTTTACAGCCGAGAACAGAGCGTCTAGACGAAACCCAGAAGGGGGGAGAATTTGAAGATATCACCGACCTAACATGATGGAAGTGGTCCTGACCAGACTGCGGGACTTCTCCTGCAAAGCCGCCACCTTCGACGACTGTAAAGCAGCGGGACAGGGCGCGTGCAGGGACCCCCGACCCAGGGCGGAGTGCCTCAGGGAAGGGCACACAGCTGGAGGAGAAGGCAGGAAACTGGACATCGAGAGTGCACTGGCCTGGCTGAGGAGGGAACTGGTAAGACTGGAGCTCTGAGGAAGTCTCACTCTCCTAAATTTTAAAGTCTGTCACTCTGATATGTTGTGGACTCCAGATTTAACCTGTAGGCAGCATACGTTTGTGCATTGAACAGGGTGAAGCACAGGCTCTATCGAATCATTACATAATAACAGTAATAATAATAATACAGTGGATTTATACTGCATGTTTTGGGACACTCATTCACACACGTTCAACACTTAAAAGTGGATGGTCACAAATTAGGAAAAGGTCTGAAGAGGTGGGTTTTGAGGAGAGATTTCAAGTTTTGTAGAGAATCCAAGTTCCTGATGGGTTGTGGGAGTGAGTTCCAGAGTTTGAGGTTACAACAGTTCTGAAAACCCTCTAAAATTGCACTGGTTTAAGTTCCATGCATCTATAAAACTGATTATAAATAATATGACTGATTCCTGGATTATTTGAGCTAGTAACTCATTTTCCAAGATGGTAGTCACTGTAAAACAGGATTGTTCTAAGGGAAAGATTTTATTTTTTTTCCAATATTCTAGATTTATTCACTTCTTGCATTGTAGATAATTTAGCTTATTTCATTTTTTTGCTGTCTTTTTTCAATATTATACTTATATTTGCCCTGTCACAGTAAAATAAGATGATTCTGACACTTCTGTAGTCACCCACATGTTGTAGCTTTCTTTTGATGCCAGATTTATGTATAAAGCCCGTGTGATTGTGGACATTTTCCATATTTATTGTGGGCATGTCATTTTGAGCAGGAAACCTGAAAAAAATCAACCTGGAGCCTTCCATTGTTGGATTAACTCTAACTAAAATAGTTAAAATAAAGAAATAAAAATATATACATCAATGGAAAGATGCATATTGTGAATTAACATAATTAAAAGCTACTTCAAATTTATAATAAATACAATTATATATGTAGTCTGGCTGCTAGTATTGCTATATTGGAGATAAAGAATATTAAGATTAATACCAGTCCTTAACAAAAGAAAAACAACAATCTTGGTGGTCCTGATTGAATATAAATGCATTTTTTATTGACCATTATGCAGAAAGTCAAGTCATTTGTCACCCCCTGGTCATTAGGTTTTTTTGTCCTGGAGGCCCACGTTATTGCCTTTTTGTTCGTAAGATGCATGTAGGTCATGTTCTTACGATGTGAGCCCCTTTAAAACCAACTTCTCCAGTTAAAGAGGCCTGGTGTGTATGTCCAAATAGGTTGTGTGTGTGTGTTTGCACCTCTGTGTGCAACTGTGTAGGCTCATTGTCACGGGCTAATACATCACTCAGCATTTGATGCATTCAACCCAGACGGCTCGTCATGGCAACCAAAGTGATCCGAGCTCACAAGGGGAAGGAGAAACCACGTGTCTGAGGCGAGCCGGACAAAACGGCCAGAAAAGACAGAAAAGACAGCGGCCTCCTGGGTGTTTTAATAACATCCCTCTGTGGTGAACAACGGAACTCTGCTCATCTTAAAACCGAAATTCTCCACCAGCTACTGTTAACGACAGGGAACTTTATGTCGAACACGAACATTTCTGCTAAAGTTCAACAATTTTGGCTGATGGAGATGTTTTGGTTTTAGGGTCTTTTATGACTCTAAAAACAGGAAAGTTTCCGTTTTTCCTTATTTTCGTTGAAGTACATCTGTCATTACTTTCGTGTTCTTTCTATTCTTTAATATTAACATAGCAACACAAAACCATAGATTCAATCTTTAAAAAATCCATTAAATAAATAAAATAGTTAATAGTGGTTTTCAGCATATTTTTGTATGAGTCTCTAGATATCTGTAATGATTTTACATGTTTCGTTGCAGCATTTTTAATAATTAGATGCTAACAACAATATAACATTATTCCTGCATCAGCATATTTTTAAATTCTATTTATAAACTAAGCAAATTGTCATCAGCACTATATACAGTGGAGAGGTGATTATCTCATGTAATAACAAGTAGAAACATTTATATGATCTTTGAGGGAAACCATACCGCTGATGTGGCCTGGGATGAAATTGAGTTTGACTCCCCTGCTTTAACAGAACAAAGGCTTTAATAGCTGACTTTTATCGGCTGGCCTTCAGTGAGGTGAGGTAGGCAACTGTACAACTATGTCATTAAAACTCTTTATAGTAGGAAAGAAAAGCGGATCATCTCAGAATGACGAGCAGCTTTGGTAAGTTTGATGTAGCTGTCGTTAAGGTTCCTTTAGATCGCTGCCGCTGGTATGAATAATGTTCAGATTCCAGAGTGAGTGATTCATATGAGTAAATGTGAGGTTGTGAGTTTGTTTCTTTGGTAGTGATATTAATTTGAGCTGTGTGATATTACCCTGTAAAGTACAGACTTTCAACCCTAACCCATGAATACAAGTCAAGTGACAAAAACTGGACTGGTTCCTGTTTCTTCTTAGATATGATAAGCCAATGAGCATCTTTCAGGGCTCAAGGGATAAACTCTTTACAGTTTTGATTTGTAAATGGTTTGTAAGGCAGGAGATAATGTCACCTGCTGTTTGAAAAAGTAAATATTGTGAGTAAATTCTTTTAATTAAAATACATGGATTTCGTGTGTGTGTGGGTCACCTGTCCTACATTAAATACATTAAAATCCATGTATTTTAATGGGAAATCCATTAAAATACATGGATTTCGTGGGACATCACGAAACATTGTATTATTGAAATTTTACTTTTTTCTCATGTCATTTCCCCCTTTTTTTTTTTTTAAATTGAAGGTTAATGAATTGTGTAAGTATTTATAACCCATTCCTTTACATAAAAAGGAGGGGAGACATTTGTAATTGTTTGTATTTATATGTAAGTTTTTTTTTCAGAATACACTGAATCTGAATACACTTCAGACATGTGTTTTGTTACACACTACACAGATTTATTTAGTAAAAATATATCTAATCTTATCTCATGTTCTCTACCTGCTTATTCCTCATTAGGGTCACATGGTCTGCTGGAGCCAATCCCAGCCCATTACGGCGGAAGGCAGGGATACACCCCAGATGGTCACCAGCCAATTGTGGGGCACACACACCATTCACTCACACACTCACACCTACGGGCAATTTAGAGTCTCCAATTAACCTCAGCATGTTTTTGGACTGTGGGAGGAAGCCGGAGTACCCGGTGAAAACCCACACAGACACAGGGAGAACATGCAAACTCCACACAGAAAGGTCCCAGACCCAGGACCAAGGAGGTCTTGAACCTGCAACCTTCTTGTAAAAATATATGTTATATACAGTATATGATACATATAATCATTTCCTGGTGGGACCTGTTCATATATTTCTATAGATCTGTGGTTCTCAACATGGGGTCCAGTAACCCCCAGGGGTCCTTGAAGAGGACCCAAAAAGAAATGTATATTATAATAATATTTATTTATTTATTTATTCATGATTATGGCAATTTTAATCCTCCAAAATGTGGCCTTGGGTTCCTGACACTTTCTTTTATAAAACATCTTAAAGCACACATTTTATGAAATAGGGTCCATTGTCTAATTTTTGTGAATTTAAGGGTCCTTGATGTGAAGAAGTTTGAGAACCACTGCTAGAGATAAAATATAAAGGTCAAGAAGGATGGTTTTCTTTTTTATTTTAGACTGAACATCTCACTGGGACAACAAAGAAAAAGCAGATACACCAACACACACATCTCCAACTCCCTTGAAGGAAAATTCATGTTCCTGCTCTCATTCTTCCGAGCGTTGTCAAAGGCAGTAAAAACAGCATCTTTCAGCCAGAGCCCAGTCACAGCCTGGTGATGTCATTAACGGAGAAAGGAAATGCAGATCGGCACAGAAGGTTTTTTTGTTTTGGACATTCCTCACTCCTTACGACGAACTTGGACTCTGAAGTCGGTGAAATTCTGAATATCTTCTCGTACAATGCAGGCAATTAGACGGCCTCTCATAAAAAAAAAAAAAAAGGAAGAAAGAGAACGGCAGAAGGATGCATTTGCATTTGAAAGAAGGTAGAGCTGGAATGAAATGGCTGTGGTTTCACACTGAGAGCATGAACCCGCACAGCTTGATCAGGAAGGAGACTTTTTGGGGAAGAGTGTCAAGAAACTCTGAAAAGTTCAGTTTCTTTTTCGTCACTGGTTTCCTTTTGTTCGGCATGATGTGATATTTTGGCTCGTATATCTGTTTTCATCATCAGCCAAGAGTCTAGAATGAGTGTAAATGATAATTAACCACTTAGGCTTAAAATTGGTTAATTGAGTGTTTCAGCCGTATTTTTCTAGTGTGGGAAAAACAGAATCTGGATCAATGAGAAAAAGAAAAAATGGAAAATGGAAAATCTTCCAGTGACTCCTCATTTTAAATAATGTACAGTCCTTATAAATTAATGACTTTAACCACTTACACCCCGGGTTTATTTTTCAGTTTTCCTGCTATAAATGACAATAAATCTGGAATATCTCGACAACCACTACTGTACTTAAACCTGGTATCAAAATAAATCTACAACATGTGAGGTGACATGTGATAGAAGTGTCAGAATAAATTCATGTTGCTGTTACTGGGCAAAGTAACTTACTGGGCTAGATTATTGCAAATATATCTAACATTGTGTTTTACTACAGATAAAATACATAATTAAAAACTTAAAACAAGACCAAACTGACCCGAATCAGGAAAAGAAAACTTGGAAATAAACTAAATTATCTGCAATGCAAAGTTCAATGATTAATTAGATAAGAGTTATAAGATCAGCTATTTGTCCATAAAATCACACATAGAAATTTAAATTAAATATCAAAGTAGTGGTTAGTTGCTGCCCTTTTTATTATATTAAACTATCTTCTTATTGTATTGATGATGTGGATATTGGTGATATATATTGATGCTGTAACAGTAACATTGTGATTTACTACAGATGAAAATAATTTAGTTAGTGTTGGAGCTGAGGTTTTCTTATATGATTTATGAATAAAGCTCAATGCTGCACCTGTAACAGGGGGTTTAGAATAATTTGAGAGGTTAAAATGTGTATTGTGTATGTGTATTTCCTGTATAGATGGAGATGCGCTGCCAGGATCAAGCTCTGATCCGGCAGCTGATGGAGCTCCACTCTGGCATCCAGGAGCTGAAGCAGGAGTTATCTGAGGAGGAGCAGGAGGACATGATAGAGGAGGAGGAGGAGGAGGAGGAGGAGGAGGAGGAGGGGGGCAGCTTCTGGGACTCTGAGAGTGAACAGGGAAGCAGCAGCGTCTACTCCGGCTCAGGAGAGATGGGCTTCTCCATCTCCTTCCTGAAGACGCCGGGTGCTTCAGTCAGGAAGGAGTTCAACAGGAGGAGCTCAGTGCCTTGAAAACAACAGATTCAACCCACCCAGTCAACCCAACCCTATATCCACTCCTCTGATTCATGGCTAGAGAGCAAACAAGCAAATTTCCCAATCCCAGTCAATGGTTCTCAACCTTTCTGAGTCACAACCGTAAATTTAACATCCACTGCTGTTAAATAAATCTTTTTAATTATAGAAAATTGCAAACAAAACTGAACCATATTCACAAAGCCCTAACTACTACAGGTGAGGTTCTTTGTTTATATGGACATACTATGCATTTAATACCTGACAATATTCACTAAAAATCAATAAACATGCTTT
Organism: Lepturacanthus savala; assembly: GCA_030544235.1. Taxonomy (NCBI): domain Eukaryota; kingdom Metazoa; phylum Chordata; class Actinopteri; order Scombriformes; family Trichiuridae; genus Lepturacanthus; species Lepturacanthus savala. The sequence continues at coordinate 4,597,866 of CM060472.1, read as the reverse complement.
TTATCATTCTGTTTGCTGTAGTTATGGCCGAAAATGATTTGGTGACTCCTAGAAATCATGAATGTTGTGACTGCAATCGGGGTCGAGACCCCAAGGTTGAGAATGGCTGCTCTAAGTTAGTGTGTACATTATCTGACAGAGGACAGCAGTTGTCCTGCATAACACTGTATATTGACCTAAAGGCAAAGATTATTGCCTTTGTGTAATATTGTGTGTCAAATAAATAGAGTCAAAGTTTATAGATATAGTTCCTTTTGAAACACTGTTGAGTTCTCACTTTCTGTGTGTAAAAACTGTCAAATACACAAACCTCTGACTTCCTCGCAGCAGCTTGCATGTGCGGGAAAAAGCTCACTGACCTTAAACGACTGTAGCTGCCAACAAAATGGATTCAATGCAGCAGCAGGACAGGCCGGAGTTCATTACATGTTTATTGTGCTGTGATAAAACATTCCGGTGACAGCTTTGTTCCTCATGATGAATGATCCATCTGAGTGAAAAAGTATTACTAGGATACCTAAGACAGTATGCATGTTTAAAGGGATAAATGTGGTTGCTTTTGTCTGTCTTTAGTGGTCCTAAATTAAGATTTTGTTCAGTATTACTATCTCTAGAGCTAATATTTCAAACAGATACTCTACTGTGTTCCAGCACAATAAACATATGAAAGCAATGGTGTTGCACACTTTATTTTTGTCAAATCCAAGTCAGCATAAAATTGTGCCAAAGCTGATTTTCTAAATCATTCTTACATTCATAATGTCTTGTTTTCTGTCCTAGAATGGAAACCAAACATGTTCAAACAGGTTTATTAGCACATTTCTCCATAAGTACAAAAAACAAAAAGAACTGCCAGCATCACACAAGCACATTGTGTCCTTTTTCCTTCTACTTTGATTATTTACATGCAACTGGTGTCTATTCCTACCATGACACATTTTATAACACAAGTAAATACATTCAATAATGAGATTTTTGTCACCCCTCAACTTTTCTGTTACAACAGAGGAAATAACTCATCTATCATGGGTTCCAGTAAGTTTCATTTGTTCTTCCATTAATCACTCTAACCCCTCCTATTGTCCTCAGATCATATTTAACTCCGTATTCAAAGGCTTTATATCAGAAATGTCTGTTTCTTTCATGTCAGAAATAACATAGATGGTTCCACAAGTGAAATTAATGATTACTACTTTCAAATAGTTATCAAATTTTGACCTGGCCACTAATAGGTTGTGCAATACAGCAACGAGACCTACTATTGTGCTGAGTGATGATGAATATGAACACATTAAACACACAGTCACTACAATTTCACCACAAATTCTGCTCTTTTGTCTAAACACCCTAATTTCTAAAGAGAGACATGTAAAACTTGTGGTAATGAGTTAGAGTGAAGTTGGTTTAGGGTTGAAAAATTACAGGAATTTTAAAAATTGGAAACTTTCCATGGGAATAAATGAGAATAAATCCAAAATTTACCAAATTGAAGGTTGGCCCTTGACAGTGAACCTAAATGTAGTTGGGGAAAATATATTGTAGCATAATCTTGGCAAACAAACCAAAAGAGATTTAAAGGAATAGTTCAACATTTTTGAAAATCCACCCATTGTCATGATTCCCATAGTCACAGCAACAGGTGCTTTACCTTTTTTTATACCAGCTGTTTCCAGACCAAGTAGGTCTGGAAGGTCAAGTAGAGCTGCTCAGCTGCTGTTATACACAGCTAATGGTATTTTTGGGTTTTCCAAATCAGCAAATCCCAAACTCTGTGGTGGACGAGTTATGACCTGCACATTCACAACGCTATGATATATTATCATATCATAGGGAAAATATATTTGATCTATAATGGTATGAATGTTTAACTTGCAAATATTAAATACACATGTATTCATACAGTAGCTAGCTACCTGGTAATTTAGGTGCCTAAGGTTGAATAATTCCAAGATTCCCCAGCTTACCCTTCCCATGGAAAGTTTCTGGTACTTTACTGGAAATTTCCCACTCCTTTGCAACCCTAAGTTGGTCAAAAAGGTGTAACACAGAATTGGATGATAATTTATACTTTATGTTTTGTGAAACAGCCTCAGAAGTTTGGACCAGTTTTAATCCTGGAGGACAAAATGTGCACAATTGATGGGGAAGAAAATACAAAGGTTGATTCTTGCCCAGTGAAAGGAGTTCTCTACCGGGGCCGATCACTGCTGATCGTCTCCCTCCACCTCCACACCTCCATAACTCTCCCTCCTCAGTCTTTGGATCTCTGTGTTGAGCCCTAGTAGAGTCTGAGCCAGCTGGAGGTCCTGTGAGCGCATCTCCAGCTGCACAACAGCATAGAAAGAACCAGTTCAGCATGATTCTTTTTACACTAAGACACAAGACTTCAAAAAACAAGCATATACATCCATGCAGTGACATCAATGACAGACATTTCCCTTGGAATAACTGAGATATCGCTCCAGTGCAAAAAATGCTTGTCAACAGGTATCTCAACTCACCAGTTCTGACCTCAGCCAGGTTATGGCTCCGTCTATCTGTGCCCGCCTCAGCTCCTCGTTGGCCTGGTAGCTCCTGCTAACGCTGGCCGGTCTGATGGTGCCGGTGCCAGGCTCTTCTCGGGGCTCTCCTGTCGTCCTGAAGGCGTGGATCAGCTTATTCTTGATGTTCTCCAGGACCATGGTGGACAGGGCGTCCTCACCGTGGCTGTCCCGGTCCATGCTGAGAGGAGCAGGCACTGCCCTGGGGGTGGGAACGTGCAGGCAGGTGCGGGTGGACGCCCCCTCACGTGTTGCCTCCCAGCACTTTCTGGTTCAAACTCTTTCATCAAACTTTTAAGCAAGGTCCTCTGCTTCTTTTTTTTCTCTCTTAAACTCAGCTAGACCTTTTGTTTCTCCCTTGGATCTCTCTCTCTGATCAGCTCTTCCTTCTTCTCCTACGTGAACAGGAGTTTCTGTCCTCAGCAGCTGCAATCAACCCTTTGCCTGCCTGGTGTGGAACTGGCTTGTTTTGTCATTGTTACTATGGAGAAACACCCCTTCGCCTGCATGCCCCCTCTTCTCCTCCTCCTCCTCCTCCTTCTCCTCCTCCTCCTTTCAGTAATCCTAATAAGAATGGTGGAAGATCTCGTACAAAGACTATTGTTGCCTCCAAAAAGAACTGAAAAGACCCCCCCACCCACACCCCAACCACCACCACACCCTCCCCCTTCTTCTTCTCGCTCTTTTTCTCTCTTTCTTTTTCGCATTCAGTCCCGCCCCCATACAATTCTAGTGTGAGAAATGTGTTGTGAGTGAGCTCTCATTTGGACAAAGTGCCCATGTGTAAACCTGTCTGTGTCTGTGTGTGTGTTGGTGTGTGTGTATCCATCAAGCGCCCCCCCACTGCACTTTTTCAGGGCTTGTCCCTAAATAAGATCTGCTTGTCAGCTTAGGACAGACAGGTTAGGCGAGGAAGGAGACACAGCCTCAGTGTTCAACTGATTCAGAGGCACAAAGGCCATCCTACGGTGAAATATAACCAGGGCCTTTGTGCCCAAGTTAAAGTCCATTCCCTGTGGGGATTGTGGGGATTGTGGGATGGTTTTTTTGGCGCCTGTAAGCAGTTTTTTTTTACCCTGACTGTTGTTGTAGAGAGAAGAGACAGGGATCTAGTGTATTCTCCTAGCCAGACTTATGGGACCTGGCTGTGAAGAAGTGAGAGGCTGCATATGGAGGGGGCATCACAGTCAAAGCTTTAATGTGCACAGCTGTGTGTGTGTGTGTGTATATGTGTGTGTGTGTGCCAAGTTAAGTTCCTCTCGACTGTTAATTAAACGGACTTGATTTGCAACGCTGTCGTACAGTAGTCTCTAAAGACTGATGGAGGAGTGTGTTGCACAGACATTTGTCAGAGCTCATAACATGTGAGTTGTGGCTACATCGGTGCAGAGGTCTGTGGAGCGTGAGAAGAGTTTTGAGGGACTGGGTCATCAGTCCTGAAGGTCAAGGAGGCGTCACATGACAACAATGAAACAAACAACAAGCGGCCAAACAAGCTGAGCTTCATGTGGTGGGACAGAGCGGTGCTTAACCCTCCTGTTATGTTCATTTCTCAGGAACTGCAATGGTGTTCCAGGTCAATTTGTGCATGTTTAATTATCCAAAAGAAACCAAATATATTTCAACCAAATATTTCATTACCAAATCAATTACCTATTTTATTTTTGTATTGATTTAGTCTAATGTGGTTCCTTACCTCTAGCATTTAATGGTATAATCAAGATAATAACTTCTTTTTGTAAAAAAATAAAAAAAGGAAGCAAGGAAAAGGGAAAGAGCTGCTGTACATTATTCAACTTGTTATATAGGGTGATATAAAGTAAATTGGGCCACTTTTTGGTAAATCACTTGAAACAATAACACAATACCAAATATGCCTTTTCCATGTGTATTTATGATTAATAACAACTGTTTCTAATCATGTTGGAATTATATGATGAAATATAATTATTTAGGCCCTATAAATATTGAAATATCTGCTATGCCACTTTTTTGTATGAGTGGTTTCAGGTAAAATGGTCCATCTCATCAGGTAAAATGGGTTTAGTTAGATTAGTCATGCCAGGCTACTTACCATGAACATTTCTGCTGCAGTCTACATTTGCAGTATTGTCTCACCCACCATAGAAACCATCAACTAATCAAATCACCTGCTTCTTGTCAAGAACAGTTATGTCAATAGTTTAAAATCGTTTCTAAACATTGGCTCTAATTTCCAGAGCGACTGGGACCCCTAAACCTTAAATGGCCCATTTTACATGATATCACTCTACTCATTTGTAAGCGCTGACGACTACATTCATCATTTCAGATTCAACCTGAGGCTAAATTTGCACTTGTGTCTTTGTACAAAAAGCATATCTGGTTTCCCGATTCAGATAGAAAGAGGTTCAATTTCAATAATGTTTAAAGAAAATAAACTTGTGCAAATGGACTGAAAAGCTTCAGCTGAGCTCTACTGTGCTCAAGAGTTCCGTGTTAAGCCTGATGACATTTCATCCTCCACACTCCGACGATTATTATCTCACTGAAGAGATTCCGTCTCACTTTTTCCACACCTGACATTTCAATTTCCAAATTTGGTTCTTATGGGATCATTTATATTACCTGAATGGTGTGTTATGTTTCAGCCGACTCTGCTGCCCCCTGGTGGTACATACAGGTATTTGAAAAATGTCACAAAAATTATCTTTTGACTCCTTTTTGTTGCATCTGTGTGTGCCTCTGAATCATTGAGTGAGCTTATTGCTTATTTAAAATGAATTGGCACTAACAGTTTCTGTTATTTCATCAGGAGGCTTGGAGGTAATGCACCAAATCTTGCGAGGATGTCATTTTACAGCCAGGCAGTACACTAAAACATACAGAAACTACATTTCTGCAAATATTTTAGGCAAACAATAGGCAAACAGAATCTTGTTTCAGACTTGATCTTTGCTGCCTGCTTTGAGTTTATAGATAGCAGATTATTGTAAATTTCATACAGTGATATAATAATACTTTGTGTTGTTTAATTCTTACATAATAAAAATGTAATTAAGCGATTCATTAATTAAGGCAGTTTTTCTGTCCGCAGTGTAGATTTTTTAAGAAAAAAAATAGATAAAGCAAGTATTGTATTTGTTAAAATTAGGTTGTAGTACCAATGAAAGACATAACTGTGTCTCAATGATGACATTTTAGTACTTTTTCTGTGTGTTAAAAATTCAAATGTGAAAGAATTTCACTGTTTTGGGCTTGTTCCCAACCAGACTTTTTGACATCCCAGTTATAATGAAGCAATATAAAGTGCTAAATTCATTAAAACTTTCATAACAATTAAAAAATGTAACTTTTCACTACATGTGACTTTATTGTTTATTTTTGATTACAGTGCATCAAATAATTACTTTCTACTGACATTATAATGCTACTGTGACATTACTATAACATTACTATACCTTTACTGTCATGCAGGTGAGGCTCTAATACTAACATAGAGATTCCTGCTAACACGTAAGAAGTCTTTATGTGTGTGTAAATGTGTGTGTATGTGTGTACTGTATTATCCACAAAATGTACAACATAGTTTAACTCTTGTTGCCTCTGAACATGTTTTATGTTTGTTTTATGTATGTTTGATGTGTAGTTCTCTATGCATATCATATCCATCCCATCAAATGAATATTAAGTGAAGTTCATGGAACATTCCACTCTCGTTACAAAGAAATGGAATGTCCTATAATGAAATGATATTTCCAAACTTCTTCTCGAGTACTTCTGATTTAGAACAAGGTTTTTCTTCTTCCACCTGCTGTGCACCTAAAGTACATAAAAACACAGTAAAAACCTTCTTAATAAATACTTTTAAATCTTTTGATTGAATTTTTTTGATGTACTTGTAAGTTTGGATATTTTGATCTTGAAGTACTTTACAGAAAAATATTATTCGTTGTACTCCATCACATTTATTTGACAGCTTTAGTTACTTTTCAGATGAAGATTTGACATGTATAGTGTATTCTACTATTCTTACTGTTTAAAGTGTAGTTTTTTCATTTTTAAAAATGTTTAAATGTGCTAAAGTTTAGTAAAGGAACATGTAGTACACATATATTATATATGATATGTAACTTTGACTATACAAAGTATTTAAAATTATAAATAATTGATCTTTGAACTCTTATTAATCATTGAACTTTAGGTCAGTTTGGTTTTGTTTATAGTTTTAAATGAAGTATTTTATCTGTAGTAAAACAATGTTTTTTTTGTTTTTGTTTTTTTTGCAATAATATAACTATATTTGCTCTGTAAAAGCAACATAAATTGATTCTGACACTTCTGCAATCACATGTTGTATATTTCTTTTGATACCAGCTTTAAGTGCAATAACCTTTGTGGCTCATTTATAGCAGGAAAACTGAAAAAAAAAAAATAATAAACACAGGTTAAGTACATTTTGCTGACAAAATTAGTTCTATTTACTTAAGCAACATTTTTCAGGATTTGACATGTAATGAGTATTTTTAGATGACAGTATTCACCACTTTCAGTAAAGTAAAATATTTTGTACAGGTAGCATCCTCCCTCTCTGCGCCTCGCATCAGCACCAGCCTGCATCCTGCTGGGGGTTCGGGTCGGTGGAGGAGAGGAGGGAGAAGGGGGAGCGACGCCATCTTGTTTGTTTTAGTCTGAGGAGGGGGGTGGGAAAACCGCCACCAGCATCAGCGGCAACACGGCCGGCACAACGGGGACAACGCGAAACGGCTGACCGGTGAGTCACCCGCGTCATGGACATCAATAAAGACGTGAACATGAAATATCTTTAGGATATACATTAGTAGGTTTTTTGACAGCCGCTAACGCTAGCTTGTCCGCATCGTCACCTGTTGGGATACAGAGATCGTCGGCGGTCAATGCGGAGGATACAACCGCAGCCGTTACCTGGATAACGGTCACGTCAACGGTCACGTAATGGTTAGAAAAGACGAGATTTTCCCGAGACGTTCAATCCCGCTTACGCTCCGTGGTTCATTTTGATGATATGAACCTGTAAGGTTCAGGTGAAGAGAACCTTTGATATGCAACTAATTGATCTCGATTAATTTATTGATTATTGAAACGATAGTAGTAAAGTGATGATCTTTGGGTTGTGGACAGTTATGGATAAAAAAAATACATTTAATGTTGAATATTTTAGCTTTTGGAAACAGTGATTGACATTTTGCACCATTTTATGAAACACATTAGGTTTGCAACTGAAGACTATTTTGATTGATTGACTATTGATTGAAACAATTAATTGGCTTGTTTGGTTCATAAAATTGTGTAAAATGTCAATCACTGTTCCCCTCAAAGCTGAAGATTCAATCTTCAAACAGTCCACAACCCAAAGATCATCAGTTTACTATTATAGAAGATTAAAGAAATCAAAAAAAATAATCAGATTTAAGAAGCTGGAATCAGACTTGATTAACATAATACTTGTCAACTAACCAATCGTTGCGGCTCTAAAATATTTCACTTTCTACTTTTTCACTACATTTATCTAGCTTTTACTTTTAAGTCAACATGGTCCTTAAAGTGTTCAGAATAACGTGTAAATATCTACTGATGAAGATAATGATAAACATGTTAAAGCTCTGAACCAACAAATGTAATTTCCAAGGTCAATAATCAAATAAAAATAGTATATGGAAGAAGTATGTACAGACTATTGGAGAGAATATTGGTCAGTTTCTCAATTGATACAATCAGTGATTAAGGAAAGTCTAAATAAATTCAGCTGATCTGCTGTTTTTAGACCTGTTGAGCTGCTAGTCGACCATTCCTGCATCTTATTGTAAGAGCCCACTAACAATGGCTCAGACCACATTATAATAAATGTGTCCATCTTGCTGTTGTGCTTTATTTAGCCATTCAGAGTTGACCTATTCAATAAAATGTCTGTTTGTGCCGTTTCCTCTTTCTAGGCCAGACGCCCTCCCCCTTCCCCCCCTTCCCTTGTGGTGAGAAGGTGCTGAGACGATGTTTTATGCCCACTTTGTCCTCAGCAAACGTGGGCCGCTGGCCAAAATCTGGCTGGCGGCCCACTGGGACAAGAAGCTCACCAAGGCACATGTGTTTGAGTGCAACCTGGAGAGTAGCGTGGAGAGCATCATCTCACCCAAGGTGTTTGTCATCTCAGCTTCATTCCAGTCACTTTAAAATTAGATTATTTTTTAAGTGCACGTTAATGTACAATCTCTACTGATTATCTATGGGTTTTTGGCGTTTTTTTCCACAGGTGAAAATGGCATTGAGAACATCAGGACACCTGCTGCTGGGGGTGGTGAGGATCTACCATAGGAAGGCCAAGTACCTGCTGGCAGACTGCAACGAGGCCTTCATTAAGATCAAGATGGCCTTTAGACCAGGTTGGGAATAGAATGAGGACCAGACAAGACTGGGGTTCCCATAAATAAGATATTTAGCTTTCCTAAAGGTCCTATATTGTAGAAAGTGAGATTCTAATTGCTTTTAGATTATGAGAAGGTCTGTGTGTTCAAATGAGCTAATCAGTGTCAGGCCCGGAACGGAAGGAGGACTCAAATGCAGAAATCAGAGTAAGAGGTTTTATTGTTACCGGACTGCCACCACAAGGGGCTATAAAACATACAACAAAACGAACACTGTCCTAAAACTAAATTCTCTGACTATCAAGAGGTCTACCTACACGTGCGCAATCCAAAAACAAAACGGGAACTACTCTCAAACGAAAAACACTTCACCAAAAGACCATTCACCAAAGTTAAAAAGAAACTTGCGCCGGAAGGAGGAAAAAGACTATAATATCTAACGATAATCTAGAAGCACTATCTAAGGCTAAAAAACAAAAGCAATCCCAAAGGACGAAAAACTTATCAGAAAAATAACAAACGAAACCAAAACCAATCCCGTAGGATGACACGGCTATGGAACGCTACCTATTCGTACTCTAACAAAGCCTATGAAAACTTACAAACAAAAGAGGCAACGCAAGGGCAAATCAAACAGGTTGCAGAGGCAAAGGCTGGCTTGGGTGCAATGAACAACGATTAACAAAGACACTTTGGCATGGGACAAGGGGAAACGCAAACTATAAATACACAAGGAGGGGAAATTGGGAACAGGTGGACACAATCAGGAATCAGGGCAGACGATCAGACTGGTGACGCATGAGGAAGGGCAAGTGACCTGAAACAAGAGGAGAGTTAGGTTTTCAAAATAAAACAGGAAATGCACATGACAAAAAACCCAGACAAGACAACCTCACCACTGTGACAATCAGAGGCTTATTAGTATTATATGAGAAATAAACTATAGAGAGAGAGCTATAGAGGGAAGCTTGAGGAAGGAGATGCAAAACTATATTGAGATTATTTTTGGTTCCTAGAACCACAAATATAACTTGTTAGGGATATCAACACCTCAAATAAAACCAGAAAAGTGTAAAATATGGGACAAATATGGGAAATACTATAGATATCCTTTTTTTGGTACAATTCATCCAATATTGTGTAGGATTATCTTACTCCACTGGCAGATAATTTATCTTATTTCATGTCTTTTTAATGATTTGGGTCAAGTTAGACGTAAAAAAACAAGACTAATAGTTTCTTTAAAACAGATTAAATTGACAAAAATCAGAAAAAAAACTTGAAATAAGATAAATAAGTTGCCAGGGGAATAAGATAATTTCACTCAATATTGGACTAATTGTACCAAAAACTAAATATTTTCAGTTATTGCAGTGTGTAGATTTTTAAGAGTTTTTTCACAACACATAATATGTGCCAACATGTTCAGTAAAGGTACAGGAGAAGCATACGCAACCATATTGATTACTTTATCTTCAATCTATATTCTTCATGAATATATTCCAAACCCGTTCAGCCTGATGTATACCTGCCACTACACCTGCCATAACTCTTTTCCTACATTGTGGTGTTCCAGGTGTGGTTGATCTTCCGGAGGAGAACAGAGAAGCGGCCTACAATGCCATCACCCTCCCTGAGGAGTTCCATGATTTTGACCAGCCGCTACCAGATCTCGAGTGAGTTCTGTCTTTTATGCTACTTCAGAAACATTACGTTTTGAAGGGAAGCACAGTAAAAACAGAGTGTGCATTGAATTGACAGTGTTTTGTGTTTTGTACAGTGACATTGACGTGGCTCAGCAGTTCAACTTAAACCAGAGCAGAGTGGAGGAGATCACCATGAGGGAGGAGGTGGGGAACCTCAACTTGCTGCAGGACAATGACTTTGGTGGGCATCTTTATCTCTGTTTTTCTCTAACTATTTAAATCCCAAGCTTATTCAGTTTTCCTGCTATAAATGATAATAAATATGGAATATCTCTAAAACCACAAAGGTTATTGTACTTAAGGCAAGGCAAGGCAAGGCAAGTTTATTTGTATAGCACATTTCAACAACGAGGTAATTCAAAGTGCTTTACATAAAACATTAAAAGCATCAAGATACAATTTAAGACAGTTGATTAAAATAAAAAAATAAACAATACAATTTAAAACAGTTGATTTAAATAAAAAATAAAAATAAGAATTAAGAAATTAAAACAAAGAACAAGTTACAGTGCAGTGTAGAGTAATTAAGAATGATATTAGCAGTAGGCAGCATTGAACAGAAAAGTCTTCAGCTGTGATTTAAAAGCAGTGAGAGTTGCGGCAGACCTGCAGGTCTCTGGGAGTTTGTTCCAGATCTGTGGGGCATAGAAACTGAATGCTGCTTCTCCATGTTTAGTTCTGACTCTAGGAACAGAGAGCAGACCTGATCCAGATGATCTAAGAGGTCTGGATGGTTCATAAGGGATCAGCAGATCTGCAATATACCTAGGCCCTAGACCATTCAGGGCTTTATAAACCAGTAAGAGTATTTTAAAGTGAATTCTTTGGCAGACAGGAAGCCAGTGCAAGGACCTTAGAACTGGAGTGATATGGTCTACTTTTTTAGTCCTAGTCAGGACTCGAGCGGCAGCATTTTGAATCAGCTGCAGCTGTCTGATTGACTTTTTAGAGAAGCCTGTAAAGACCCCGTTGCAGTAGTCTAGTCTACTGAAGATAAAAGCATGGACAAGCTTTTCCAAATCTTGCTGAGACATAAGACCTTTAATCCTTGATATATTCTTCAGGTGGTAGTAGGCTGACTTTGTAACGTTTTTTATGTGACTATTGAAATTCAAGTCTGAGTCCATAACTACACCCAGATTTCTAGCTTGGTTTGTAGGCTTTAACATTGCTGATTGAAGATGAGCGCTGACTTTCAATCGTTCTGCCTTGGCTCCAAAAACAATTACCTCAGTTTTATCTTTGTTTAATTGGAGAAAGTTCTGGCACATCCAATCATTAATGTGTTCAATGCATTTACTCAGTGTTTGTATTGGATTATGATCTCCTGGTGATATACTGATGTAAATGTGTGTGTCATCTGGTAACTTATTGGTCATATGGTAACTTATTTTATTTTCTTTCATAATCTTAGCGAGTGGGAGCATATAAATGTTGAATAGTAGAGGCCCCAGAATTGAACCTTGGGGGACCCCACAGCTTATGTCTATATGTTCAGATAAACCTGGTATTAAAATAAATCTACATCTGAGGTGACTATAGAAGAGTCAGAATCAATTCATGTTGCTGTGACAGAATGAATATAGGTTAGAATATTGCAAAAAAATTCTGACATTGTGTTTTACTACAGATAAAAACATTAAAAATGTAAAACAAGACCAAATTGACCAAATCAGGAAAAAAAAACCTTGAAATAAGCTAAAAAAGCGAAGCAAAGTTTAGTGATTAATAAAGAATTCAATTATTTGTCCATAAAATCATAGAAATCACACTGAGGATCATTGCAGAATATGAAGAATATATTCCGTAACAGGCTTAAAAAGGAGATTTTAAAGGAGACAATTAAATAATCACAAATCTAATCATATTATTATATATCTTAATGTATTCATGATGTAGATATTGATTACATATATATTGATACTGTAACAGTAATATTGTGTTTTTCTACAGATGAAAATACTTCATTTAGTGAGGTTTTCTTATGCGATATATAAATAAAACTCAATGCAGCGCCCTGGTCCTGGATTTTAACAGGTTAATATATGTTCCCTCCTCTGGGAACGTCTTTGGTTTTAAATAAATACTCGTAGCTTTGTTTAAAGTCTTATTTATAATCCACCACTTTACCATACGGGCTGTGTCTGACACGCAGCTGATTTTGGGATGGATGACCGGGAGATGATGCGAGAGGAGAGCGCGTTTGAGGTGGACATCATGGGAGCGTCGGCCTCCAACCTGCTGCTGGAGGCGGAGGGTGTAACCAACCAGATGGCCGACAAGTCCAACCACCTGGAGTACGACGACCAGTACAAGGACGACTTCGGAGACAACCCCATGGAGAGCAATGAGGGAGGCATGCTGGGTAAGATCCAACAAATGCTCGGTGTGGTAATTATATCCATTTTAGGGAAAAGACAATTTGCAGTGACCATTTTATATATATATATATATATATATATATATATATATATATATATATATATATATATATATATATACATATATATATATATATATATATATTGTCACCCTATGAAAATAATGGCCTAAATCATTTTTTTAAGTTTTCAGGAAAAATAATATGAAGAATGAGAATATTATATTTATTACAATTTACTTGACAGTGGATGACTGTGGACATACATAGAATGTTATGTGTTACTTACGTAACATTAAAGAATAAAATGACTCAGGCCCATTTTTTAACATTCTAGTGTGACTTAGTCAATTTTAAACCTGGTTTAAACTGACCTTTTATTCTATAGTGAAACTCTAAACTTACATCACCTGGTGTAAATTAAACTAATGTCTACTCCCTTTTTTATCACTTTCCCAGCTCTTCTTTGCCTGTTTTTCATTGAACTTAACTCATCTCCAACGTCCAGTTGTGACGACTTTTTGAAACCTGAGATGTGATGACACATGTTTAATGGAGTGAAGATCCTGGAACTTCCTTTATTTCTTTATATTTGGCTACTTATTTATTGAATTTATTTATTTGCTGTATACTGTATATCGTCTGACTAGTAGCTCACACAGTGATTCACATGTGTTTCTAGTGGACAAGCTGTTGAGTAACGAGGACGGAGGTGGCATCTTTGATGACCCTCCCGCCATCACAGAGAGTGTGATGATGCCTCAGGACCACGGGGACGACGATGATGACTTTGATGCTCTTTCAGGTTGGTTCCACGACAGCAGACGGCAAACAAACAGCAGATGGTTTCACGTTGTGTAATAAAGATAAAACTATGGTGTGATTGCGTGTTGTCAGCGGGAGCCCCAGACAGTCCAGACTCAGGCCCAACAGAGCCGCTGCCCGCCATGGCTGACCAGGCAGAACAGACCACGCTGGTCCACAACGAGGAGGAAACCTTCGCCCTGGAGCCAATCGACATCACAGGTGAAGCAGCTACTGCATCTGTTCAGGTTTTTTTCTCTTGGGATTTCAAGTGTGAAAATTCCTATTGTTTTTCTTTTAATTTGGTCTGTGCAGTGAAGGAGACGAAGGCGAAGAGGAAGAGGAAGCTGATCGTGGACAGCGTGAAGGAGCTGGACAGCAAAACCATTCGGGCGCAGCTGTCCGACTACTCGGACATCGTCACCACCCTGGATTTGGCCCCGCCCACCAAGAAGCTGATGATGTGGAAGGAGACAGGAGGAGTGGAGAAGCTCTTCTCCCTCCCTGCTCAGCCTCTCTGGAATGTCAGGCTGCTGAAGGTAAAGCAGCAGCTGAAATAAAAACTTATTTAGAGGCAATTTTACAGAGTAGTAACAAAAATACATTCGTTTTCTATTTGTCATCTCATTCCGCCTCTTTGCTTTCTCTCCTTTTGTCCCTCTAGATGTTTACAAGGTGTCTGACGCCGCTGGTACCAGACGAGCTGAGGAGGAGGAGGAAAGGAGGAGAGGCCGACAGCCTGGACGAGTTCCTCAAAGATCTGGAGAACCCGGAGGTGCCCAGAGAAGAAACGGCAGGCCACCAACAAAGAGACATCATGGGTAAGCTTTTCATTCCCTGATGTGGTTTGGAGATTTATCTGTAATGAATTTGGGTTGGTTTTAGTAGCTCATAGGTGGCATTCAAACATTTCTTCTTCATTTTTTTCATGTTTCAGTGACATTTAGTGATCCAATGCACAAACAGCAGGTATTTTCTGATAAGTGTTTCTGTTTCCACTGCAGACCAGACCATCATGGAGGAGGCCAACGCTCTACAAACTTCAGCGGTGGAGGGCAGTAGGACGACACTCGATGAGTCCGTCATGCCGCCACCGTCACAACGCGGCCTGAAACGCAAGGCCCAGGACACGGAGCCAGCGCTGCCTGTGAGTACAGCACCGACAGCGTCCAACTTATTAACACAATAGGTTCTGAGGGGCTCGTAAGCCGTTATACATGAAATTACAATCTATAGTTGCAATTTGAGGCCATTTAAAAATGCCATTACTGCTCTAACAAGAAACAATTACAGGACATAAAAAGAACATAAACATGATTATACAGTATATAATAACAAGAAAATAAAAAATGACTGTTGTAGCGTACCACCACCACCACTATCGTCACTTTCTTTATGCTTATTGCCACTAGCACTAGCACTAGCCTTTGCTTTATCAGCCATGATAAAAAGAGTTAACTTGTACGGGAACATTGAAGTATACAAAGGTACGAAGCCTGAGGCTGACAGAGTCACATGCATTTATAGACATCAGTCAGCTGTTCTTATCTAAAATATTCGTATCTTGGGGAACAGCTGTATATGCAATCATATCAGGTGTTGTCTTCTCTCTGGCCTCTCCACTAACTACTCCAACTTGTGCTGGGTGGGATGACCAAACATTGACATTGCAGTGTTTTTTGAAATTATATCGGTGTTTCAGTATTTGATGGCATTTTTTTCATGCATGCCTAGGTGTTAACCCCATTTTCTAACCATTTAGAGAATAATTACTGCAGTAAATTGTCTTAGATTGAGCAGACTAGTATTAACATAGTAGCATTAACGTAACCTGCAGACATGGAAGAGGACACAGATCTTAGTTTCATGCATTCTTCATATTCAGGGACATGTTTGTGGTAGAGATGGTGAAGTAAACTGCTCATGTTGCCTCCTGCAGCTACAACTTTATCCCAACATTTACAGGTTATGGTTTTCTCCATCCATGTTGTTCACTCCTCGACAAACACAGGCTGTGTCTCACATGCAGCTTGTTTGGTGCAACGGCAAAACAGTCCCCCTGTCAAACAATGTCTCTTTGATACACTACACACTCACCGGTATTGGGGTATATGTTATGTAGATGGGAGCGTTGGACCAGCAGCAGCAGCAGCAGCAGCAGCAGCAGGGGTCCAGAGCCTCTGGCGTGTCCCAGCAGCTCGAGGAATCCAATGTGGATTTGCCCCCGGAGGAGACCACCACTAACATCAGCCAGATGATAGAGCTGGACCTGCTGGGAGACAAGGACAAGAAAAAGGACGATGACGACTCCGATGAGGAGGTGAGAAAGAGTTTTATAATAACGTATGCAGCACTGGTGTGATTTCATTCATGTTACTGAGTTTTTCCTTCCTCGTGACTCTGTGTTTTGTGTCAGGAGGAGGAGGGGCAGGGAGGAGACCAGGATCAGGAGGAGAGACGGTGGAACAAAAGAACCCAGCAGATGCTTCATGGCCTCCAGGTGTATATACGCTCATATCAAACAAAGCAGAACAACACCATGATATCTTGTTGCTATGAGAGAGAGGGAACACTTTGTCCTGGCTCTGATCCCAAACTCCGGTCCAAAACCTTAGAGACTTTTACAGTATCAAGTGAATTGTGCCTGCATCGCCACGTATTCTACAAAACGCTCACGTTCAGTAAGGTTTTCACAAATTTTACAGGGTTCCTGCAGGGTCTTAAAAAGTATTGTAATTTTTAAATTTGGAAGTAATACTTTAAAAAGCATTGAAAAAGTCTTGAATTTTGATTTCTGGGTCTTACAATTTGTGCAGTATGTAATTTCACCATGAGGTTTTAGCGAGAAATATTTTATATGGATGTAGTATGCATTTAATACCTGAAAATGTTCACTAAAAATAAAGTAAGAGACTTTTTATCATTCTGCTTGTTTCATATTCACAATGAACTACCTACTACTGGTGAAGTTTTAGTGAAAAAATATTTTATATGGATGTAGTACACGTTTTTCTTTGGCAGTAGGTCTGGTATAAGATAGCAATGAAGATGAATACATTTCAGAAGTTTGGTCTATTTTGTTAAAGGAAAGGGTTTTTTTTGTTGAAAAAATATTGTAATAAAATAAAATATTGTTCTTGTACTTGAACTGAAACTATAATTTGAATTTATAACAAGAACAGACAAAGACATAAAAGAAAAAAACACAATTTAAGACCTCAGAGAAAGTACTTAGATAAATAATTTAATTTGAAATAAAATAAAACATTTCGCGTTTACTGAAATGAAAATATATTTTTTAAGAGTATTAAGAAATGAAGAGACATTAATAACTATAAAAGTACCTTGAAGCATGAATATACATGGATATTTCCACTTATTTCCACTTTTTCAGTTTTAATTGATGCACTGCTCAAAGTGAGAGCAGCAAGTGAGGAATGGTACATCAAATGGCTACAGTAATTACTATGTATGAATACAATAGAGGTGAATGACCCTGCTTTTTGTCACCTTTTCTCAGAGGGTGATGGCTAAAACAGGAGCCCAGTCGGTCAGCCTGCTGGACCTGTGCAGGAACAACAACAGGAAGCAGGCGGCCGCCAAGTTCTACAGCTTCCTGGTGCTGAAGAAGCAGCAGGCAGTGGAGCTGGTGCAGGAGGAGCCTTACAGCGACATTGTCGCTACGCCCGGACCCCGCTTCCACATCATCTAGAAAAGCTACAGCCTGAAACATCCCTGCAGTCACACAACAAAACACCGCCTTTTGTTAATTTAACAAAATGTGTATTTGAGTTTTTGACTTTTTTTGTACAATGTGGATTTTTTTTTTCTTCAAATTGTTGTGTCCTGTTAAAATACTTTCATGTGCAATTTATGTCTTAGTATTTAAATGTCAAGCAGTGGTGGGAGGAATTAGATCTGAATAACATGGTTTGTTATTAAGAGGTTTTTTTTCCTTGAAAAATAAGACAAACTCCAAACAATGGACAGCTTTAATTTTCTTAATAATCTTATTAATTTATTTTATTTAATATAACTATTTATTTATTGTTATAACTCCCATAAAATATAGCTTATTACTAAGTTATTTCCTGATTTGGGTCAATTTGGTTATGTTTTAAGAAGGTAAGACTTATTTTCTTAAAAAAAATATTAAATTGGCTAAAATCAAGGAAAAACTTGAAATGAGCTAAATTATCTGCCAGATTAATGAGATAATTCTACTCAATACTGGACTATTTGTACCAAAATATAAATATTTTCATCTATTAAGATTTCATTTTTTTGCAATGTATCAATGAATTTTAAAACAAGAAATGTCTTATATTAGAATAGCTACAGATAGTTTTGTTTTAAAATGTTTTCATTGTGACTTTTTTCAAATTTAACTGAGCATTATCCCTAAATACCCATCTTTATTCTGTTGTATTTAGCTTTAGTGGAAAAACAGACTTTCTTTTCTTCCTTCTCATTTTTCTTGGCATTTAATTGCTTGGAGTTGTGTTGTGACACCAAAAGTTACTAATTTTAAGCAACGTTTCCACAGCGATAACTCAATCAGCCATGTTACTTGATGACTAACGTGTCCCACCACTGCAGGAGAAAGTCCTGATGTACGCCGGAATGAGCCGGAATAACGGAATGAGCATGCACTATATCTGGTTCCTGCAGGACTACGGTAGCGATTTGAGGACTCGATCAGCAACAAATCATCATACGACAGTAGTGTAGCACTTTAAGCATTACAAACTACCCAGCTCTTGTGTTTGCCAATGCTCTGCCTGTTTTCTCCCTTTGTGCAAGTCAGAAAAACTACCGAAAAAATAAGAGCTTCACATTTCCATCAATCTGAAGATGATGTTGACATCAGTACTCTGCCATACTACTTGCATGCTCAGTCCTAATGTATTTTAGAGTGAAGTATGATTTGTATTGCTGTCTTGCTACTAGAATTCCTTCTTGAAAGGAAAGGAGTACGACTGATTATCCAGTATCCCTTTTTATAGATGGCCAATCATTTAGGTACAACGGGGTAATGTATTGTCTTGATAATTAAGACTATTTAGCTTGTTGTGCTCGTACAGTGTCACTTTGGAGGCAATGGTGTCAAACAGCCTCTGTTCTGTTCTCATTGATTGTAGACAAATGCAGTATAACAGCTACAGAGGATGATAAGCATTCATGTGTATGTACAAAATGAGTTTTTAAACTATAGAATGACTTGAAAACAGGATCAAGTGAAGTCTTAATGAACATGTTTGGGTATGCGTGTTGTCATTTGGACTCTAAACTCATAAAAAGAAAACTGCAGCCAAAAATCACACATTACAGCATTAAAATAAGCAGACCGCACTTCTTTCTGGTTCTGAACGCATGTTTTTTGATATCCACTCCCATATAAACTGCATATCATGACGACATCCGAGTGCATCTTATATTATAAACTCTGTGCCTGTAATACTGCTTTTTTACTTTGTATAAAAAGCCCAGACAAATCTTGTGGATTAAGAAAAGAAAAAAAAGACTAAATGAATATTGCTATTCTATGTATCAGAACTGTTTCCATCACTTGCCTGTTAGACGTGAGTCTCTAAAACTGTTGTGAGATTTTTAAAAATAAAACAAGCTAGTATTTTAAAAGCTGTTTTGTGTAAAAAAAATGATTTATTGTACAGGAACTGAGCAAGAGGGAGTTTATATTAAACCTGAACATCTTCTAATAACATCTGTGTTGACACATAATGAAGAGAAGTCTCTGTCTTGCTGCCACATTATGGATTTGTGACTGGAGGAGTGGACGTGTTTTCGCCTTTTTCCGTCTTATTTTTCCTCCTCCGGTTCCTTTTCCTCTTCTCTCCCGGCTCAGTTTTTTTCAGCGGCGGCGTGGGCACCCCTTTCTTCTTCTTCTTCAGGCAGCTGAGAGGGTTGGGGTTGCTCTTCCTCTTCCTCTTCATGCCCCGTCTCTCTCTGTCCTTCTGGCTGATGCCCTGCTCCTGTTTGAGGCTGTGGATGCTCTGCTGCTGTGCCGGACTCACCAGCTCTCCCAGCTGGACGGCCTGGACGTGGTCCAGGGATGCCTGGCTGGGCTTGTCCAACACGATGGTGTTGAGGATGATGTAGAGAAGAGGGACCCCGGGGATCTTCTTCAGACCTGCAGTCACTGCGTGGTCCTGTAGAGCATGAAGAAAAATGATAAATTAATATGAGTATTATCATCAATACTTCTCAGGTGGTGGTCCTGTTTTTAGGCCTGGACGATACAACAATATCAATATATATCATCAATAATAAGATAATAGATCAATGTAATAATGGGGGGGGGGGGCACTGCTGCTCCCTCTTTGACTCATGAACATGATATTTTCAGTGATAATGAATCAGTCATTGAATCAAACAGCCAATCATTTAACAGACAAATGACAAATCAAGTTTAGTATAAAGTGGTCACATTCAGCCATTTTTCTTCTGGTCGTTAATAAAATAGATAATTAAAAATGATTAATAATCATTGACATCCACTCATATGATATATTAAAAGCAGTTAATCAAGCTAAAACCCAAATATTTAAAAGAAAAACAACAATAATTATTATATATCACTCAATATGATCTTATCGTTTTTTGTTTATCGTCTTTTTTTTTAAATATCACCTAGCCCTGCATTATACATCTACTGAAGTTATGTATCATATCATATTATATATAAATATAGCACACTCATAAATGTTTGTTTAATAAATAGAAAATCATAAAAATTAGCAATATTGATAAATAAAAACAAAATGTTATCAAAACTTTTTATTTAAAATCAATGTTATCCATTGATAAAATATTTTAATTACTTGTATTTTAGCTATATCACTCTCCTACATATTAAAAATAGACAATTAAGCATAAAATACACAAAATATTTAAAAGTAAATCATCAATAATGACTGATATATATATATATATATGGCATAAATGTGTTTATTATACTTTTAAAAAGAAAAAAAGAATTATGATTAAAACGGAACAATATTAAAGCTGTCAAATGGATGTGGTGGAGTATAAAGAATATTTTACATTAATATCACCTGTCTCTATTAAACTAGTTAATATCTCGTCAATTTCCACTTGCAACAGAAACATTCATTCACACTTTTCCTGTGAATATAAAGTACATAAGAGGTTGTGTGTGTTTGTGTTTACCTGAGTGGCAACAAAGTAGTGGTGTGGGTTAGTCTCCTCCAACATGGACAGCAGACAGTCTGAGGCAGCAACAGGATTCTTAAAGTGTTGACAGTGTCGCACCTGAAACTTCTGCAGGATGATTTTAGCTCCGTAAAGCTGCTTCAGAGACTCCAGCTCCTTCACAGCACAGCTGAGGACAAACAGCAATGATGGAGGAACCAATGGAGTCATTTACTTAAAGAATTCAAGTAGTGTCACTGATATGTTATTATATGACGTTATTAGATTAGTAGCAACAGTGTAAGCAGCATGTTAGAGTTGTATATCATTACCCTATTAAAATAATAATAATGTCATTTTTTCTAGTTTTTGGAAAAACAAAAAAACTTCATCAAATGCAGGGATTATAATATTTATTAATTAATACAATAAAAAAAGGTCTTGACAGTGGATGACTGGACATGCATTGAATGTTGTGATGTCACTTATGTAACATTAAAGAATAAAGTGAATTGAAGATTCTAGTGTGACTTTAAATCTGGTTTAAACTGGCCTTTCATTCCATAGTGAAACGCTAAACTTACATTAACCTGGAGTTAAATTAAACTAATATCAGTTCCCAGAAACCAGAGATTGGACTGAAGATACCGGGACTTATTTCTTTATATTTGGCTGTATATTTACAATAAATTATTATTAAATTACTAAATTACTATAAAACATTATAGCCTAAAGCCTTTATCACTCATCAGTAGAAAACTATTCAAGAATAAAGTTTAGAGCTACTTCTGTAGCATAGATTCTTGCTTCTTAGAGCAGCCGCTATCATGAAACTTTGTCTTTTTATTCTGACTTGGGCAAAAAATAAAACAGACTTAGGCAAACAATAACATGTCCTAAGTAAATAGGTAATGTCCTATATATGTCCTAATGCGTCTGATCCCTTCAACTCAGGATTGAAGTGATTTTACCAGATTTGGCATCATCATCAAGAGATTTAGAACAAAAACTCACTTTCATCAAAAAGGAGTGAAGTCATTATTTTACCAGGGCGGTGATAGGGTCTTAAACAACGTGACTCACTTGGTGGTGCACAGCTGAACTTCTCCCATCAGGTATTTCGGTAACTGCTCTTTAATCTGAATCTGATTCTTCAGCGCCGCCTGACAAAAAGTCCCGTCGACGAGGATCTGAAACGGTTCCCGGAAACCGAAGTTGAATTTGTAGAAGCTGATGTTTTTTTTGGCTTGTTTCTGCCTCTTGATCTTCATGGCGGCTCGGCGGTGAAGTCGGTTTTAAATCTTCCTCACAACACGCGCAACGACCGTTAGGGACGCAGCCGTTAAATGTCCGACGTAGCCGTTTAAACGGATTCTTCCGGTCAGTTCACTCCACCGGTTTCATATTTTACTGTCGTGAATGAGTTTGAATTAACTTGTAACGCTGCTAAAGCGTGGGCACTTCATGTGTACACAACACGCTTGCGGTGTCTGCCTCAACGACTCCGTGCGGAAACAACGTAAACGATGAACGTTCCGGGGTCTGAAATAATATATATCCCCCTATAAATTAAACTCGGAAAGAGGGGAGTTCTTTATATTCGCCAGTGTTGTAAGGTCTAATCTGACACACGTACAATTCAGTTTTATTTATAAAGCATGTTAAAAAGATGTTTTTAAAAATGTAAACACAACATTGATTAATGTTATGGGAACACTTTATGGCAGGATGGACGTACAGTCTGAAATATTATAAATATTATGTATCCCCCTAGCTAGGAAAGAGGGAGATTCTCCATGTTCAGCTGATCTGATATAATAACTGGAAATAATTTGTGTGTAATATATATATATATATATATATATATATATATATATATATATATATATATATATATATATATATATATATATATATATATATATATATATATATATAGCCTACCTACCCATGCATGCATATACATTAAATATTGTTCTCTCTCTCTCACACACACACACACACACACACACACACACACACACACACACACACACACACACACACACACATATTGCCTTCTATTCCAGGCCTGAGAATTATATATATATTTTTAGTTTAAATACTTATGCACAACATTCCATAATAGTTTTATTTGCAATTCAAACAAGTAAAAACTCAAATAATCATGTAAATATTTTATAAATAATTAAATAATGTATAGTCTAATATTTAAACATTTATGTATTATTATTCATATATGTTATTGTTTATTTATTATTTAATTTTGGGGTGGGAGCGGTGTTAATGACTCCGCCCATCGTCCCTTGTTTTTCCCGGAACCGGAAGTCTCCATCAGGCAGCGGCAGCAGCGTCAGATCGTCACCGCTCTGACTCCCGTTAACGTTAGCTTGGGTCGGGCCCGTGTGGGTTGGGTTGGTGCGTTCCCTTCCGACTTGTACGGTAAATATTATGGCGGCCACGGACCCCTGGTCGTCGAGTGACGGCGGACCGGCCAGCAGGGGAGGATTCACGGCCGGCGAGAGCAGTAACGACCGCGATGGGCCGAGCAACGGAGGCGGCGGAGGCGGCGGCGAGGGCGAACGGGAGCGGGACCGAGCCACCTTCGAGTGCAACATTTGTTTGGACACTGCCAGGGACGCTGTTATCAGTATGTGCGGCCACTTGTTCTGGTACGAGACGCAAGTTTTTGCTATTTGGAGGTGGTTGTTTTTTTGTTTGTTTTATTTTTTGTTTATATCCCGCCCAACCGGACCTTTACGGTCAGTTTCGAGTTTATTTCACGGGCGGAATCTCGCTCAGCGACGCCCCGTTTGTTGTGGGTCGCTGACAGCGGCCAAGATGGCTCGGTAGACATTACCGAGGAGGCGGCGGCTGCTTTTCTGGCGATGAACCGTAACTCTCAGAATAAAGCGGCTGGTGGCTTTTTTTTTTATTTTTTGTATAAAAGCTGATGGTCACCACATGTGCACATGTGATCTGCTCTGATCTTGTGAGGAATTAAGTGGCTCAGGGCTGATCAGAATTGTGGTTCGATGTAGGTCAGAGGTCTCCAACCTGTTCAGTTTGTCTCTGTGGCATTTTAACATTAATACTGAGCAAATATAGCCTCTAGATCCAGGATCTGCACTGTCCAAAATATCAGGTTTATAGTAGGTTAATTGATGGTCAGTGACAAATAATGGTTGGCATGATAAGAAAGTCAAACACCTTTTAAAATACAGTTTTAAAATCATTCATCAGGTCTCTCAAAATGCACATTTTGTATTCATGTTTTCATGTTATTTTAAAGTTAATTTGTACCATTTTTTTAAATCACCCACAGTAGGTATTTTTGACTGAAAAAGAATGCTAAATTTAAAATATTTAATCCGCCTAGAATATAAAACTAGTTGATAGCATGTATTTTTTTTATTCTTTAAAAATATTTTAAGAGAGTTAAACTATCAAGAACCAAGTTTTTAGGGTTATACCACATGAAAGTTTTGACATTAGCCCTGATAAGAAAATGTAGGCAATGCTTATCACAAAACTAACCCTAACCAGACAAAAATCCATCAATAAAGGATTAAGAAAGTCAAAATGGAACATTCAGCAACACGATTAAATGATCTGAAAGAAAAAAAAATCACCAAATCTCCAGATTCAGTGTCTCAAACATAAAGATGAAGTAAATAACTTTTTTTTGTTTTCTAGTAACCTGAAGAAGTCACCTTGGACTCTGAACTTGTGAAGGACGTTTTCTTGCATTTGAGACAAAACAATGGGAGTTCTAGCTGTGTGTTTGTTTTTCTTAGCTGTGATTACGGCTTTTGAGTCATATCTCGGTTTAAATCGAAACTTGCGCAAGGCTCAACCTTCGAAACGGCTCTGTGGAAAGTGCACACACACACACACACACACATACACAGTGACGTGTGTGTGTGTGTCATTCATCATGGAGTTGCGAGCGCTTACTCACAGGTTGAGACTAATTTGGGATTAGGGCCAAGAGTGCAGGATTGGGGTCAAACCCAGGGATGTCATAACCAGTAGTAAAAGTCAGAACCTGCTGTAGATGCACCAGTTTGTTGATTTTTAAGCAATGAGGTGGTGGTGCACGTGGTTTTGGCAGCAGAAGCTAAGGTGGAGCTTGAGAAGCTGATCTGCTTTTGATTATAGTTATCTCCCTGCTTCGAAAGTAAACACTCACCAGAAAAATATTAGTCGATTGTGGGAATTATTTAGTAATTTCGGTTAAAGTTGCAAGGATCAGTCAATTTAATCAATTATTTGCCAACTATTACATTAATCGCCAACTATTTTGATAATCAATAGGAATCATTTTTAAGAAGAAAAGATCCACATTCTCTGGTTCCAGCTTCTCTTCTCTGATTATTTTCTGGTTTCTTTAGTCTTCTATAATAAACTGATCTCTGGGTTGTGGACTGTTGGACAAAAAACAGACATTTTAGGTGGAATCTTCAGCTTTGAGGGAAATAGTGATCAACATTTTAAATCATTTTATGAATTTTAGGGCTGCAACTAATGACTATTTTGATAGTTAAATAATCTATCGGTTATTGAAATGGTTAATCGATTAGTTGTTGGTTCATAAAATAGTGTAAAATGTAAGATCGCTGTCTAAAGCCGAATATTCAACTTAAATGTCTTTTTTTGTCCAACAGTCCATGACCTTCATCTTTGGGAAACCACAATCAACATTTTATGAACCAAACAACTAATCATTTTAGTAATCATCAGTTTAATCAACTATTACGAAAGTCGTTAGTTGCAGCCCTAATTTGGTGTAAAATATTGATCACTGTTCCCAAAGCTGAAGATTTAATTAAAATGTCCAACAATCCACAACCCAAATCATCTGTTTACTATTATAGAGACTAAAGAAACCAGAACATAATCAGAGAAGAGAAGCTGGAACCAGAGAATCTGTTCATTTTCTTCTTAAAAATGATTCAAATCAATTATCAAAATAGTTGGTGATTAAAGTTCTAGTTGGCAACTAATTGATTGACTTATCATTACAACTCTACTTTAGTTGTGAATCCAGCACGAGACTCATGTACTTTGACTTAAATGTGGCAGATGATTAATCCAACTCAGACTGCTGAAGCCTCGGATTCTATTTTCATTTTTTTTTACACTAAATGACTGTGTGAACTTTGACCTTACAGTTGAAGAGGATCTTTTAATAGCTCACATGAACAGGAAAGATTATTACAGCGAGACACATTTAAGTGTGAACTTGTCCAGTTGCTGTCTAATCAGAGAGAAAGTTGCCTTTTTTATTTTAAAGGAACACATGTTGCTTTCTCTATTAAACACACAGAGCAGCTGTTATATGCTTTACGTGTTTTACACGTATGAACTGAATCTCCCATGTTGTGGGCTGATGTAATTTAGTTGCCATGTTACCCGTCTCCCCCTCTGCCTCCTTTCAATCTCAGCGCAATGTGATGAAACCGCGATGATGAAACAATCCGCAAGGAAGAAAGGTGTTGGCGTCAGTTCACCTGTTGCAACTCTGGATCAGAATTGCATTTTATTTAGTCCCGTTCCCATTAGCTGAAAAATCCAATTAGCGTCAGATTGAGTCAGGTTCATTCATTATTTTGGCACCGTTCATTGCTTTGTTTATTGCCAGCTATGTCTCGTTAGTTAAGCTGCAGAAAACAGATCCTGCAGCCAAAAATTATAGTTTAAAAAGTGAAATCAACAGGAATAGTCTGTTAAATTGCACATTTGTGCAAACTAGTGTCGCTTTGTGGCATCAGAAGCTTTTGCTGTTTTATCTTATAGATTGAAATAAACTGAAAAAACAGCCCAACGTGATTTGAGTCGACTGTGCAGACGGGTCCAGGGGGATGATTTATGTCAAGAGACATTCATCTCACTTCAATACTTTGAGGTTAATGAGCAAGTGACACCTTTACGATCCCGAGTGAGCCTCCACCCCAGTCGGCCTGTCTGTGTTGTGGTGATAAGAGGTGAGGACCATGCAGGCTGCAGCAAAATAACTGAACTAATATCTCAGGAATCAATAGTAAAAACTAGAGTCCATAAATAAGAGCGTGTCTGGAAGATTCTTTAAAGTAGAAAACAGACTGAGAATATGTTCAGTGAAGGTGTTTGCATATGTAAAGACTACAAGATACACAATTAAAATGAGATGTTTAAATATGATAAAAACATTCAAATCAATGCTTTTTAGTTAGTCCATGTTGAAGGTTGATTTGTGATCTAAGTATCAGTATGAGTGACATCAGCTCAAGTTAAAATCTTAAATAAATGATTGTTTATTGTGCAACATGTCAGGAAAATCAAATTAGGAACACGCTAAAACTATTCAGTTTACTGTGGAATAAGACAGATAATCAGCCATTTCTCAAAAGCTGCAGCTGTTTTTAGAATTCGAATGATCAATGACTTGATCAACTTTTCAGCTTTTCAATTTTCAGCTCGACCTTTAACCTCATGTCATCTCTGGACACCCAGAACTAAAACCAAGTTAGGATTTCACCTCATTTGTCATCACTAGACCGATTTTTCACATTCAGGTGATGAACCTGAGTCCGCTCCATTCACCGATGATATCACTGGTAAATGGACTTAATTTGAGTTGAGAATATTGTGTGATAAATACTTTTGAGACACATCTGTGGCTGTAAATAGACAGGTTGTGTCCTCTAGACAACCCAGATGTGATTTGCCTATTTCTATTTCCAGGAATTTTCATTTTAGCTGCCTTTTCCACTTCTTGCCTTACTTGTGAGCAAGTTTTCCTGCAAACTCATTCTCAAGCTTGTGGTGTTAGAATGAAGTCAGGTTGTTGACAGACATGTCCTGTTTTCTCAGCTTATTGCAGCTGGTCAATTATTGATTATTGTAACAATGAGTAAAGATTAGCACTTTTTCTTTGGTATAACCACAAAAAGAAGCAGACAGGATTTCTATCAGAACTTCACCTTCTTCTAAAGTGCACGAAGAAAGAAAAAGTCACTCGTAATTACCTTGTTCTATTAGTGAAGCTGGACTTGACCTTTTAAACTACAGCCCTGAAAAAGTTGACATGACATTACCTGCTATATACACTTAGTGTTATTTTGCTGCCCTGCCACAATATTACTGCTTTATCTATTTCTGATGAGACATAATCAAGTCCAGGCTTTTATTCTCATTCTAATTTCTGGTATTAAGATCACTTTAATGACTCTTTAGTGTGATACAGTTGTACACTCACACTATCAGGCCTCAGCGGGCCACTTATCGGAAATGAAGCGTTTATTTTCAGGTCACAAGAGCCGGCTATACGTGTGGCCACATGTTGAATCCCAGCTGAATGGCTTGTTGTGTTAACGTGGGCCTGACGCTTTGTTCAGCTGTTTGCATCCAGAGGAATGCCATTCTCAGCAGCAATCTGATAGCTGCTATTACACTAATACTGCACTCAGCCAGCCGTGCGTGTGTGTGAGCCTGCAGATCGACAGTCGTGTTTTGCTCTGTGGTTCAGCTGGTTATTTTGTTCATGAGGAGTCGTTGGGTTAAGGTTTTTGAATGTTTTGCGGTTGTGATGAGCTGAAGGTTAGAAAAACAAGTCATGCCGGTTTCTCTAGTACTGAGGAGTTACTGTAGTTAATTATTATCTCACCAGGAATCTGACGGATGCATATACATTCACAACATGGTAAAGACACTTTAGAAAGAAAGGAAACATAAACTTACATATCATCACTCGATTAAAGTCATTTTTTGACTAGATGACTAGACATACATGGAACGTTGTCTTTCTTTCTATACATTTGGCTGCATGTTTATTGAATTTATTTACATCCTTCATGATAATAAACTTAATAACTCACTAGTAGAAATTGATTCAAGCATCATGTTTAGAGCTTCTTCTTGCTTTTTGAAGCAGTGCCATTATAAAAGCTTGTTAAATTGCCCAAGGCAGGCTTTTTTTAAAATCCTGGGCGAAATAAAATCACCATTGTTCTATATCCTTTCAACTCAAGATTAATATGATTTTTACCAGATGTGGCAGCACCATCAAGAGATGATTTAGTGAAATCTACCCATATTGTACTATAATTTTACTCAGAAAAGCATTTAAATTAATTTTACATTTAATATTTATAATAAACTCTAAGTGGTGGAATTTAAAACCGTAAAGTAAAATTCTGCAGATTATGTCACTTTGTCACATTGTATGAAATGTGTGCATTTCTTATATATGATCTTAACTAGAGATATGTTTCTGTCTTTAGAACAGTGCACAGATTCTGTGTTAAAGATTCATTCAGACATTTCCAGGTCAGAGAAACTCTCCACCAGGTCACTGGCTGCTTCTTAAAGGTGTCGTGTTGCTGCTCCCTGCCTGGCAGCAGCAGGTCAGACTGGCCTGCAGCCACTCAGGAAACACTCGGCAACAGATGGAGCCAATTAATGCTAACGACAGGGAGCGCAGACACGTTTAATTAGCCACCTCGTTAGGGACAGGTTTCTCTCCCCAGGTGGATATTCACTGACAACAAAGTGACCGTTAGTTTCATGAAAAACAGACGTGTTTGTGTTCATTCTACCTGCTGAGATTCAGATACTGTTCATATATAATGAAGTGACTCCAGGAGAGTCCATGCTGTTACTGAAGCTACAGACTGGCATTTTAGGAGCAGGGAGCTTTTTATGACAATATAAATTAATCTTACCTTGTCTCTGTGTCTCTCTGCAGCTGGCCCTGCCTTCATCAAGTGAGTATTTCTTCCCTCTACACACACACACACACACACACACACACACACATGCTGTCAATATTCTTGATAGATTAGGTTGAAACTGGGTGGCGCTCTGCTGGGATTTATCATCCAACCCCGTGCACCAATAGACATGCAGCATTGATTTATTGATCTGTTGTTTTTGTCATTTAATAAGAAAAAAATGACAAATATTCACAGCTGCACTATTTTGAGATGGAGAGAGAAGATCAAGAGTTGTTGGATAAGAAACAAGACATCAAATCCAAGTTTTATATGATGATTGATCTAAAACAGTGGTTCTCAAACTTTTTCACATCAAAGACCCTTTAATTTACGAAAACTAGACCATGGACCCCATTACATAAGATTTGTGTTTTAAGATGTTTTGTTAAAGAAGGCGTGAGAAACCCAAAGCCGAAATTATGGAGGACTGAAACTGCCATAATCAAGAATAAATGAATAAATAATGACTCAGTACATAAATAAATATACCAGTAAATGCCCATATTTAATTCATTTTCTATTTAATGAATTAATTTGTGAAATATTTTCATGTTCATTTTCGTTTCCCATTATAGTTATTTATTTATTCATTTTTAATTGTATTTATTTATTTTTATTTACTCAACTCACCCCATTAATTTTCATCCCAATATATAAAATTGGAAATTAAATGTGCAAAGGGAAAATAATACACAAATAATAGGAAATAAATACTACTGAGATAAAAATATTTATTTGTAAACAATCCTCTATACAAATGGTCCTACATCCTGTCATTGTAGAATGATAGATAATAAATAAATAATAATAATTGACATATAATTTATTCTTCTTTTTACTGGGGACCCCTGGCACCTCTTCGAGGACCCCTGGGGGTCCCCGGACCCCACTTTGAGAACCTCTGCTCTGAAGAAGCAGTGACGTCATCCCGTCACTTAATGAACACGCCGCAGTCTGACTGAGGAAATGAACTGTTCATCAAATGAATAATAATCCAAACAGCTGAGTCAGGGACAGCGTGTGTGTTTCTCAGAATAAACAAAAACACGAGTGCTGAGTGGAGTCTTCAACAAATCCTCCACCTCAGCGTGTCTGTTGACTTAGTGCAGCTTAAACATGATTATGCAATTAAAGCCTGTGTGTTTGCTGCTGCTTCACTGCTGCTCACCTCCTCCTGTAGAGCTGCACATCGCTGATTCACATCGCTGGCTCTTTTCAGCACAGATTAGTCTGCTAATTATTTTCTTGATTAATCCTTTTTGTCTATAAAATGTCAGAAAATAGAGAAAAACACCTCCTAATCAAGCTCAGACAGAGACTTCTACATTATCCTGTTTTGTCTGATCAATTGTGCAAAGATATTCAGTTTGAATATGTCTATTTCATAAAAAGAAAAGAACATTGGAAGGAAAGATGCAACATACAGAATATAGCACATCTGAAAATAATGGTGTCATAGTTAGACAATAAAGCAAATGACAGAAAGAGAATGTCTATAAATAAATGAAATGAAGTCGAGAGTATTTAGTTTTCCTGCTATAAATGATAATAAATCTGGAATATCTCTACGACCACAAAGGTTATTGGACTTAAACCTGGAATGAAAATAAATCTACAGCATGTGAAGTGACTACAGAAGCAGAAGAAGTATTCATCTATAAAATCATAGAAATCACACTGAGGATCATTATAGAAAATGAAGAATATATTCTGTAAAATGTTTAAAAGGGAGATTATAAAGAAGCCAGTTAAATGACAGCTCAAATCTAAAATATCTAAATGGTGGTTAGTTGCAGCCCTACTACTGATATTATATTAAACTATTTTCTTATTTTATTGATGTGGATATTGATGATATATATTGATGCTGTAACAGTAACATTGTGTTTTACTACAGAATAAATGTTATTTAGTGTTGGAGCTGAGGTTTTTTTCATTCTGTATTTGCATAAAACTCGGAGGGTTTTTTGATTTCATTCGATTAGTCACATGGAATCACCTTTTAAGGAAAAAAACGTATCGTTATTCTCTGATTTCAACTTCTGTTATGATGGAACTCGATATCTTTGGGTTGTGACAAACCTTTGAGAACATCATGTCAGGCTTATTGGAATCATTGATCGACATGACGTTTTATAGATCAAACGATTAATGGGAAAATATTTGAAATTTTTGCTTTTCAAAATGATTTGATATCCAAATTAGTTTCAGATAGATTTTCTGTAAATGGTTGCAGCTCTGTAGAGATCCTTTATACATGCTTCAATATGACATAAATAACCTTACTGCTTTGAAATTTGTGTTGTGAACGTGCTGCTGGGTCGCAGGAGATCCTTGATGTGCTTCAAGGTAATATTCACTCGGCTCAATCTTTCATCTATTGCAGCTTGCAGACTCTTAGAAAATGAAGCTGGGGGTTTTGCTGTAATTTGACAGTTTGACACCCTGTTTAGACAGAGCTTGTTGTCCTCAGCAGCACAGCAGACCTGTTTGTCTGACCCTCACTCTAAAACGTGTTTTCCTCCTCTCAGTGGTTGGAGACGCGGCCGAGCAGGCAGCAGTGTCCTGTCTGTAAAGCGGGTATCAGCAGAGAGAAAGTCATCCCTCTGTACGGCAGAGGCAGCTCCAGCCAGGAGGACCCCAGGTACGAGTGTCTACATCTGTGTTTTATATGTGGCGACTGGAGTTTCGTCTTCGTTATCGCCTTTATGACCGAAGATTTCTGTCGCCGTTCAGGTTGAAAACTCCCCCTCGGCCTCAGGGACAGAGAACAGAGCCAGAGAGTCGAGGCGGGGTGAGTCACTTCATACGGCTTCTCTCTTCACTCATGATTCCAATATTTTTTTTTAAATCTAATTTAAAACTTCAACTCTGGTTTCTTGCCTGCGAACAGATGTTTCAGGGTTTCGGTGACACCGGCTTCCACATGTCCTTCGGCATCGGTGCTTTCCCCTTCGGCTTCTTCACCACAGTCTTCAACACCAACGACCCCTTTCACAGAGCAGGTGAGTGGCCAAAAATCAACGAAAAGTGGAGAATGTGAATTATGGCTGTACGATTTTTCTTTTTTTTATATAAAATATTTCAGGTGATTGTAGAGATTTGTGGTATTGCCTTGTGGTTTGCAATACACCTCAGACTGTTGTAGTCTGGCTTGTATGCAAAATACTTCCACACCACTGAATGCAAACCTGTTTTGGGCAGGTTTTGTTGGGTTCTGTTGCTGACTCTTGCCACCTGGGGTTTCTTTGCCATCCACTTTCCTTACCACTCACGTCACTCTGCTACTCTCCCTCACTGTTTCCTGCTGCTCACCTACACTCAGGCATATTTGAAACAGAAAATTATTCCCTTATTAAAAAAAAATATTCCCAACCACATGAAGCTGCAAAATCCGCCTCATGCACAAGCCAAAGCAGTAGGTGGAAATAGCACTCCTAGGAAAGCTATTTTAGCCAGTTACACGGCTAGAGTGCTCCACGGATACAATTTTCCTGATTTACCGTCAATGTCGACAAGAAATTGCTATAAAGAAGTTGATCAGACAGTTGCAGAGATTGGCTTGGAAGAGGAATCTCTGAAAACCTTATTTCTTCTGGATTATATAGGATATAGTACAATAAAATACTAGTCCTGCAGATGACAGCGATGTAACTTTTTGGATGCCGGTTTCCTTAAAAACCCCAAAGAATAAGAAAAAGAAGAAATAATTGTTTTCCCATCCACTGCTGAAACCAGACTTTGAAAAACTTGATCTTGGTCCTGAATCATGTGTTTTAAAGACACTTTATCATAGGTGAAGGGAGGAGTCAGTGGCAGTGCTGCGTTTAAGGACGCTTGAAAAAAAAATCCAAGAAGAAAGGGGAGGAGTGTTTTGTGATGCTGCTCAGGGAAAAAAAAACGTAATTGTTGTGAATCTAGATTCGGGGAGATTATCGTGCAGCCCTAATGTGAATGTTGAATCATCAGTGTTTTCCACTTAGTTGAGATTTTTTTTTTGTGGTTAGCTTCCAAGGGATTTAACATGCATTGGAATGTTTTCTTCTATTAATGATGATGACCTTTAACCTCTCCCCACCCCTCAGACCAGTATGCAGGTGATCACCAGGGCACGGCCAACCCCAACAACGGCAACAACAACTGGCAGGACTCCCTCTTCCTGTTCGTGGCCATCTTCTTCTTCTTCTGGCTGCTGAGCGTGTGATGAAGAGGAGAAACAGCACGATGGAGAATAGACACGGATCGACCACCAGGAGGGAGGAGCGCAAAATTATAATTAAAAAAATAATAATTAAAAAAAAAACACCACACACACTCTAAAGTCGAGCCACAGACACACACTCATGTTATATTTCCTGGCAGGTACTAAACTTGGGAGAGCGAAGTGTTGCGTTTGAATCCCAAGACGAAATATACAGGAACTGTTCAGATTGACGTTAGGACAGCTGCTTCCTCGCTTCCCTTGTTGCCCCTCCCTCCCTCCCTTCCTCTCTACATAGATATATGCACACAGAAAGTAAAGTTTGATGCTACATTCTACATGTCTTTTTAATAAGAGGGTCAGACAAGACAGTATTATGTTGTCAGGGCGGGTGAACTGTTTTAGTTCAGTGTTGAGCGCTGCTCTCTGAGGAGGACAGGTGGGCGTGGGACAGTCCAGGACTGACAAACTGACTGTTTCAATTTGTTTCCAGATCCTCCTTGAAGAAGTCACTGTTTGGTTCCTTAAATAGAACGGAGGAGGCGTGTGGTGGGAAGTGAGGGAGGGTAATGAGGTCGTTTTTCCCTCCTCCACAAGGCCAAAGAGAATGAGATCAGTCGTTTGAAGTTGCGGGGAGGGGGTGAGAAGTGTAGGTAATCGAGTTCTTTTCCTGTTTACAGTTTCCTCGCGAAATGAACAAGTTCTCCTCAAGCAGAAAGACAAATAGCACAGGTGGATGTGTTTGATATACGTTTTGTCTTAACAAGAAACTGCCATTGCACTGTGAAGTCATTCGACCCGTCCTGATGATCCGGACTGGAGCTTGCGTTGACCCACTTGTTGCTTCCCCCTCCCCCCACTCCTCCTCTACAGTTGTCTGTGAAACAAAGCTGAACCTCACAGGAGAGAAAACAGGGGCGGGTGCACCGTTAAAGGGCCAGTTTGGGAGTGTTTTTTTTTTTTTTTTTTGCAACATGAGAGTAACCCGGTGTACAGTTTGTTAATTACAGAGCTCTGGTAGAAGCAGCAAAAACGAGATGTGACACGACACAAAAAGGAGTCTCGATGCAGGAAGAATCCTCCGTTAGTTATGGAGGGGAAAGGTCAGCACACTAAGAATCTACAGTTGAGTGAACTGTGCGATATCATATATAAACCGCACTTTTTTTTGTGTCGGAGTGAGTGTGTATACAGTATATATTTGTATATATGAATATTGTTAAATGCTGTTCGTACATGTTTCTGAATGGATGACCAGCCATAGAGAAAGATAAGAGGAGATGGTTTTGTGAAACGAGCAGTGATCTGGGTCCTAGTTTTAATTGTGCTGAAATCCTCTTTTTTCTTTAAGAAAATTAATTTCTCTTCTGCCAATGTCTCCCATAAAGTTGAATAAATGTCAGAGCAAAACAATGTTTGTCCTTCCCTGCTAATGTGATTTGATGTGAGAATATGTAACGTGCATGTCAAAGATCGCCCATCTTGTTTTGTGCAGTTGAACTAAAACAAAATATGTAGTAATTGGGAAGACTTTGAGATTCTCAACTGGAAAACTAAACTAAATCTAGGAAATCGGGTATTCAGCACTTTAACATTCACACCAGGCTCCGATAACTCAAGGATGGCTGCTGGGGCTCATCATTTCTTACATATTTGTCTGTTCAAGCTCCACTTTGTATTCTGAGGCTTATGTTACAATAAAACAGGTGATTGAAGTCATTATTTTCAAGTCTTGACAGACTAAACCATGGAGACATTGTGCAAAACCAAATGGTTTAAGAGATTAAAACTTGCTTAAATCATTGACTTGTTTCATGTTGTCATTGGCGACATCTTGATTTCAAACGACTTTCATAATTACACCAATGGAAAAAACTGAATTATTAAATGAATCCTCAATTAGTTTATTAACTGGAAACCTTTAATCTGACATTAATGAACAACTCTGTACAATCTGTGCTTTTTTTTGGATTGACTTGTGTAATGTAATAGCTGCTTCTGCACAATAGCTTAGACATGTGATAAGATCACATGATGCTTCATGTGGTTTCAGAGTCTGAGGACACAAAAGGAATTAGTCAATCAGGTTTTTCTGTGGATGGGTGTTAAGATGGTTTTCTTATATTTGCAGAAACATTTAGATTTTTTACAAGTGCAGCAAATACATTATAACTCATGAATGGGTTGTAATTGCTAAAAGCATTCAGTAGAACAGCTATGGAAATCTAGGTTATTCTGTCACAAAAGTAATGATTCTTAATTATTTGATTGTCTTTGGAAAACTGATCACCACTTTCACCAATTTATTGACCAAACAGCTACGTGATTAATCAAGAATATAACCGAAACATTGATGGATAATGACAAGGTATAAAGGTGATTGTTGATCTTTAACTCACATGTAGTGTAAATTTAGAAAAGGAACTCAAACCCTGAGAATAAAAAACATTGACAAAATGTATCTGTAGTTGACCAGAGAAGACTGGCACAAACTATGACATTTTATTATATAGTTTTCAATACATTATGTTGATAAAATATAAACAACTCTTTAAAAAAAATCTAAAAATGTGCCATTTTGAGGAATTTTTTGTTCCATTGGAAGAAATCACATCCTAATCCTATATGGAAGATTTTCATCCAAATAAAACAATCTTACTGGCATTGACAGCAATTTAACTGTGGATTAACTGGTGGATGATGAATTACTCTTGAGTAGTTAAATGTTGTGCAGCATAATGCTGAACACCATCTTTATAATCAGAAACGGATATTGTTAATAGAAGTGAAGAAAGTTCTGATTCAGTCAGTTATGAACCAAATCTAAAAATGATTTTTAAAATGTTAAAAAAAAAAAAAGGTGTAATGCAGAATTTTTTGTAACATAAAATCTCACATGACTTAAATTTACATCTCTTCATATATACATGTACATACACATCCATTAATATTACATATGCACAAACATAATAACCATAAAAAGTGCAAAATTAGCAAATTAGTGAGGGTAAAATTACAGGGAAAAGGGATGGGAGTTTTAAAAGGTTAAAAAATGCAAATATTAAAAAATATCCTGAAAATAAATGTTGAGTTTCACAAAATCCAGGGAGAAAGGCTCAAAGGCTCATCAGTCTTTTGCTTTACCCTTTTTTGGTGCCTTATTAGATTTGTTGAGAATCTTCATGAGATTTTTGGACATGTAGTACGGCTTCTGCAGAGATCCATCGTTACGTTCCAAGTCTTCCACTATGAAGTTGAGAGAAGAAACAGAACATCAGTGTCTAGTCTGTGTTGTTGGTTTTACTCAATAGTTTTCCTTGTTAGCTTAAAAGAGAGATTGATAGTGTGCCTAAATATTTCCCCAGAAAATAAAGTGCCAGTATCCATGCTAACAATTTGATAATCAGTGATTCATGTTTGAAAACTGGAGGACTGATTTATTAGTTATCAGCCTACAATTTTATTCAGTACAATTGTGTAAATAAAACATGTTGAATGTGACCATGGAGGCAAACTGGAGTTAATGTACTTACAGAAGCAGAGGAAGAGTGTATCCACACACATGTTGTACACGCTGAAGAATCCATGGGCTATGAGGTAGCTGCCGAACACAACAGTCTAAAAACAATAGAGACAAAAAAGGAACAAACAATAAACTTCACTTAGTCCAGTTGATTTGAACAACTGCTATTAAAAAAAGCTATTTGTGAAGCAACTTGCAATAATTGGCATCCAGTAGTAGTTGAGGGTTTCGGAGCGGAAGGTGCTGCCTGGTAAAAGGATTCGGCCAGAGAAGAAAAAGAAGGACAACACACCTGGGAAAAGATTTAGAGCCAGTATCAAAACTGAGGGACTTTCCATGTTAAACATTTTCATATGGAGAAAAGATCTTCATATATTCTTTTACTGGCAAGTTTCTGGGTCTCAATACTGTAAAATTCCCTATTAGATAATAGTAATATAGTTTAAACTAATGATTTCTGGGCTATTTGGGCTAATAACTCATTTTTATAAGATGATATTCTCTGTAAAACAGGATTTTCTTCGGCAGAGATTCATTTTCATTTTGTCTAGCATTATTTGCTCCATCACAGAAAGATATGGATATATTCTGACTCTTCTGGAGTCACCCACATGTTGTAGCCAATACCAGATTTATGTATAAATCCCCTGTGGTTGTGGAGATTTTCCATATTTATTGTGGATGTGTTGTTTTGAGCAGGAAACCTAAAAAACAGGCCTGGAGCTGATAGGGTTAAGTAATAAGCTTTAAAGATTCTGATCAGTGGAACAACATCCTGTCCATGTCCATCTTGTCCAAAAACGCTGGCATCTGCCTTCAAGAGTCAACAGGTTCAATCCTGAATTGTTTAACAGTGAAAGTCTTTAACAGCGTTGACACATCGACAGGTTCTTACCCACTCCTCCGACCACCAGGAGCTTCCCAAAGAACAGCAGCAGGTCTGTCACTTTATCAAGCACCACCACCCTGAAGGAGCAGAGAGGAACAGGACAGTATTCACTGAGGAGGCTCCATTTCAGCCTCTAAGGCACATGCAGATAGATTCATGCTGTTGGCTGGTCACCACAGACAACAGGCAGCCTGGAAGTGATGAATAAAGCCTTTAACAGAGGGACAAACCTGATGATGTTTCTCATGAGCAGCATGAAAGCGTTTTTGGCTGAGACACAGAAGTTTTTCCCATAAATGGCAATCTGTTGAATAAACAAAATATATTGTCTTTATAAAAATGCAATGTTCAACATAAAGCAAATAATCTCTGATATATATGATGATATATAGGATATATATATAATGATTTTTTTCCCCACATTTTTGCCATGAAGGTGTCAAAAGGGTACAAAATTTGTCCAGAGAATAGACAAAGACATGTAGTAGTAAAGGACAATAGATTTCAAAAATTCAACTAACAGAAGAGTTTCTGCATAAAATTGTGTAGCCTGTAACACAGCCAAAATAATCAACAAATCAAAAACAAAAGTTGACAAAAATATACAAAAATGCCTGAGGAGGACACGAGGGTTAAACAATAGCTACTAGAACAACAACAATTCAGACAGGAGGGGTCTTACCATGATGTATGCGTTCCTGTTGAGAAACTTGATGAACTTCTCCAAACACCAGAAGCAGCACTTCAAGCAGCACATTAAGAAACGTGCACATGGATTCTGTGCGGCTGGGGGCAAGAAAGGAAAAACATGTTTTAATGTCTGGCTGACAGTCTTATTTAATAGACATGTTTACACACGCACAGTTAGTGCGTTAGTTTTCATTTATCCATTTAAAAAGACACGAGAGAGAAAGCTGGATTTAATTCATATAAACATCTTTCAGAGTACCGGCTGTATTAAATAAAGCACACTGATCCATTACCAAGATTAAAACTTCAGATATTCTGTTTACACTGCAGCATAGGTCATGAATCATGTTAAAAAAAATACAGTATGATTTTTGGGAATCAAAAAGTGAAGTGAGATGTCCACCTCTGGTTTTGTGGTCGATGTACTCCAGGATGACCCTCACGACCTGCACCAGAGTCAGGATCAAAGCACCAAATGCCAAGGAACCCACATGGTATCTAAAATGTAAAAAAGAAAAGAAAAAATAGAATAAATAAATAAATAATAGGTAAGTTTCCTATTTATGGGGGTATCCTAACAATTAATACGATCCCCATTTGCTATGGACCAACAGATTAATTAACAGATTAAACAGGTCTTGCTATTATATTACTGGATTATAAATTAAATTGTGAGGATATAACTCTGTACACAGCTGATATTTATTCATGAACAATTTATACAGATCTATGTGGGAGTGTCACACACATTTCAAACAAATAAATGTTTATGTGGCTACTAAAAAACCTCTAACAGTTTGGATTGGTTAGCAGCTGGAGTGTTAATGTAAAGGACTGAAGTGCCCTCTAGAGGCCAAAGTAGAAACTGCAGTCAGCAAAGACATCCTGTGTTTTTTTTTTTGTACCGGAAGCATCAAGTTTATCCATATAACTCTTGATTTTAAGGCTAAAAGAATATGTTCTGTGTAACCTTGTGCGTCATACTGCATGCACAACACTAAAATAATTAAACAGAAGTCCAGAAACGGCACCCTGGCTCATAGCAGATATTCAGTTTTGGACACTTTGACAGAGATAGATATGTGTATTGCTGCAGAATTTAACCTACCTGAGTGACCGTATGAATCCGGCGCTCACAGGGAACATCGGGATATCACCTGGTTTGTTGAAGGCCCAGTAATAGGAGGCAAAGGCCCCCGCCAGCGTGCACTGACCCAAGGCGATGACGAAGTTGACGCACCAGAGGAAGGCCAAGACGTTGTAGATCTGCAGGTTGAAGAGGTTCCTCTCGAGGAGACCTTCGTCGTTGTATTTGATGAAGATGCAGCTGGCGGAGGGACAGCCTGGGTAATCTGAGGAGTTGAATTTCTGAGGAGAGGATGTGAAGAGTGTGTCGGACACTGCCTGTGATGTTACGCCTTTTCAAATGAATATTTACGTCAACCTGTATCACATCCAGCCTACTGTTAGAACTATAGTCATTTCATAGTAAGTACATTTATATTAGCATATGCAAATACAGTTATGTTCAAAATTGTGTTTAAGAATGTGTGTGTAAAGCCTGATAATAGTTTTTATTTTGATGCATTGGGAAGACTGCATTTTATATCCTAAATCAAAATATGAAGAAAAACACATTTTTTTAAATTACATTACAGAAAATGAAAATTTTGACCCAACCACCAAACCTTAATCCCATTGAAAACTTGTGTCGGTAAATTACAGTAGTTTCTTTTGAGTAAATAGGGGTGGACCAGTTTTGTTAATCTTGTTTTCTCCTGTTTGTTTAGTTAGGGAGGCAAGTTGTTA
Organism: Lepturacanthus savala; assembly: GCA_030544235.1. NCBI lineage: Eukaryota > Metazoa > Chordata > Actinopteri > Scombriformes > Trichiuridae > Lepturacanthus > Lepturacanthus savala. The sequence goes on along the minus strand of CM060472.1, from coordinate 4,557,018 downwards.
GTAACCAAACTAAGAAAACCAATGACAGTTACTTCCTAGACAGGATCATTTTGTTTGTTATTTTATCTTTAGTCCACCCTGAAGCCTCATTACTCAGCATTAAATACTTTTCTTATCTCTATATGTTTTTGTGAATAAACCTTGTTAGTGGGACTTGGAGGATGGGGCCATTTCATGTTATGTCCGAGGCAGCATTAGACTGGTCTATAACACCACTCACCAGAGGGTCACAGTTCACAGTGCCATTGATTGTCTTACAGTCATCCAGAGTGGAGTTGAGAGCCACTACTCTGTAGATTGGGGCTCCTGCAGTGGCTAAATATCTACATATGTTAGTTAAAGAGAAGCACAGATACTCTGGATAGTATTCATACTGTATCTGCACATCCTGCAGACAAACACACACATAAAATTAAAGGATACAAAGCAGTGACGCCCCAGTAAGCGACACACACCAGCAGGAGAACAAAGGTGACCAGAGGGTAGATCAGAGAACACATCATGTGGCTGATCGCCCTGTGAAAGATGGACACGAATCATGAGGTCATGGAGGTACGATGCAAACAAACTTGACACCTCAGTATGAAATGTAGAATTTGTTTCTAAAAAATGCTTATTCCCATACAATCTTTTTTACTATTAATTCATCTTATATAAGATGAATGCATTGATTAACCTTTGCTCAACTTTAACTTTTTTGCCTTTAAATATTGTTGATTTTTTCATATTTTTTTCATATAAATAATTTTCTTTTTATATACACATTTTTTGCCTGTATTGTACCAGGTCATACTCACTGAGATACAAAGATCTCATTGAGTGTAAAAAATAAGTGTAAAACAGCAGTCAATTAATCAATCAACCAACCAACCAACCAGTCAGTCAGTCAGTAAATCAACAAAATGAAGACAGTAATCAGGTCAGATCAGGAGTCAGACAATGGGATACTCATTCAGGACAGGAGCAGGATTGAAATGTGGCAGATTCCAAATTCCTGACAAGGTTTTAAAGGTACCAGATGAAATGAGTGAATTAATCCTATTGAAGTAATATTAAATTGGATGGCATGGCGACTAACTTGCTGGACTCCTGGATGAGGGCGATGGCTATGAGGATTCTGGTCCGCAGGAAGATGATGGTCAGGAGAAGAATCGCCTCCACTATAGAAATGATGATCACTGATGTGGAGGAGAAGTGGAGAATAAAGAGCAAAGTTTTACAACAAGGAAGTATAAAGTTAAAACATGAACATAAAGAGAAAGATCCAGCTGCAGGAAGCAATAAATTCCTGAATCAAGGTCATTGTTATCTGCAGCATTTTACAACGTCAATAATCAAGTGTTTTAAAAACATGTTTATTCACAGTGGTTTTATTGCATATAATTTTGGATATGGCTGTTTTGCACATGGTTGTGATTCACTAATTATGATACCAGTTGTCATCTGTGATTTATAGGTCCCATTACCTTGTTAGTGGTATTTGCCCGAGTAAAGCTGACTGGTTAAAACATTACCAGCAACATCTAGTTGTTTTTTAAATATTCATTGTACTAATCCTATCTTGGCCCTGGCCTGACTTGGTTTCATATAATGACTTCCAAAAATTCTAATCAGCCACAAGACAAACAAGACAAAAAGATTAAAACTTATCCCCACGTTGTGAGAAGTATTTGAGGATGGTAAACATATGAAAAAGCATTTCATTAAGACTCACAGAAGGCCAACCAGGTCTCCTGGACTTGCAGGTAAACCTTGAAATTGGTGGTAAAACCTATGTCAGTAATGGTAGCAGAGGCGTTCTTGTAGTTATCGTACTCCCAATAGCAATGCCATATCCCTGCCAAGAAAATGAGGGGGAAAAAAAAAAAAAAAAAATCAGACACGTCCCAACACACATTAAATGCTCTAATGGCCTCTATTTGTGTTCAGAACCAAGATGTAAACGTATAACTTATGAGCTTCAGATTTATCCATTAACAAACCAAATTAAACAAGATCAGGGACCCCCAGGGGTCCTTGAGGAGGTGCCAGGTTTCACTATAATCCCACAATGACAGAATGTAGGACTATTGGTATAGATTAGTGCCATATCTTAAAATAAAATTTATTTCATATTATTTGTGTATTATTTTCCCTATACACGTGAATTTAACCAATTCCAAATGTTATTCCCACTTTATATTGGAAAATAAATATATAAAACAAATTAAATTTATTAAAACATTTAATTTATTAAATGGAAAATTAAATAAATATGAACATTTACTGGTATATTTATGTACTGAGTCATTTATTTATTCTTGACTATGGTGGGTTCAGCCATCCATAATTTTCCTTTATAAATCATCTTAAAGCAGAAATCTTCAGATGGGTACTGTGGTCTGGTTTTCATGAGTTTAAGGGTCCTTGGTGTGAAAAGTTTGAGAACCACTGCATTACAGAATAAAAACAGATTAAATCCAGTTTGTCTACATTCAATCAGATATCCCATCTTCCACATAAAATAGGAAATTTATTATTTAAGACTGACCCTGTGTGGTGTCATCATGTGGTTATTCATCTAGTCTATACAACTACACTTGCAGACTCTCTGTACTTCACTACATTTCCAAGAAGAGTTTAGAGAGGTAGTTACCATACGCTCCAACGGCCAGGACTCCTACGATGAGCACCCACACCATGACTGGAGCAGTGAATCTCAGCAGCAACAGGAACAGTAAACTGACCACCATGGCTATTAGCAGGCCACTGGGAGGCACAAAGAGGATAAAACAAAAATAGATTAAACATAAAAAAGTGGAGGTCAAAGATGACGAAATGTATACGATTAATCTGTAAGCAAACAAATTCCAATGCTGTACAATAATAAGCATAGTAATGGCTTCTTCTGCACCATAGACTATTGCTCTTTAAGCAGCCCACCTCAAGAAAGCTTGTTAAATTAGCCCACGTAATTTTTTCTTCATCTTGACTTAGGCAAAAAAATAAAATAAAAAGGAACAAGGCATAGAGTCGATCCTTTCAACTCGGGATTAATGTGATTTTTTCCCCAGACATGACAACATCATCAAGAGATGATTTAGAACAAAAACTCACTTTTGTCAAAAAAAAAAAAAATTGCATAGGCCCTTATTTTATTAGGACAACGATATGCTTCTTTATCGGAGTGAATTCATATCTGTACGTCTGCCAATAGGTGGCAGCGTGCAGTTCAGTTCTGCAAGTCAACTCACACGAGGATCCACGGCCATGCCGACGCAAAATCCTCAAAGATCCGGACACCAATCTCTCTGGCATTGAAGCCGTTCACAATGTCACTAATGGAGACAAAAGCAAGGACAAGCTGAGTCAGGAAGAGAGAAAAACAAAGGATCACGTAAAAGAAATATAGTAAAAAAAACAAAAACAAAGAAGAAATATTTTACTAAAAACAAAACAAACATACAATTGAAAGCATTAATGTAAAGTAAGTTACTTAATGTGATGTAGTGGTGAAGAAACTACCAGTCAAATATGATTTTCAATCAGTGATCGTTCTTCCATATAAAAAAAAAAAAAGGGCCAACTATCTTAGTTTAATTATATATGAAATGTGATTGTGTAACCTTAAAAGGCCATACATGTCACAGGCAAATTTTAAGTGATTTTTTTTCTCCACTACATCTTTGATGAGATAAATAAAACAAGACAACTAAAAAGATAGTAATCCCTCTACACACTCCGAAAGAGAAGGTTTTTTTCCTACAGGCTACTACTACATATTAATGCTGCAAGTTTCAAAGCATCTGGAAGCATCAAATGATATCTAAGCTGCTGTGTAGAACTACAGAGCGACTACAACAGATGCTGCAGTAGAGGTCAACACAAAAACTCACGAACACCGACCCTGTGCTGGTGAGGAGGAGGAGAAAACCATTGTTATTAAAACAATTATTACAATTATTATTATTAAAATGTGGTTTCATGTGTGCAGTTATCTGTGATTTAAATGTGCTTAAGAGTACATGTCAGTGTAAAAGTTATTTTAGAAGACACTCCAGGAATATACTCTCTCTTACCCGGTGCCGTTTTTAATGATGTTGATGGTGTCGTTGAGTGAGGAGGGCAACCCTGGGATATCATGGAATGTGTCTGAAGGAACATTCCCCAGTGCGGAGAGATCAGGTACACATCTCCCCAAAACTAACATTAAGGGAAGAAGAAAAAATAAATAAATAAATCACAGAATTAAATCAGCTGGAAAAAGATTCAATTATTTATTTACCGTTACATCCACACTAAAGTAAACGACCAGTAGCATAAAACTGAAAACAAACCTTTAATTCAATAAGAATATATCATTTAAAACAGTGGTTCTCAAGCTTTTTCCACATCAAAGACCCCTAAACTGACAAAAACTAGACCACAGACCCCATTTTATAAGATTTCTGTTTTAAGATGTTTTATAAAAGTGTCAGAAACCCAAGGCCAAAATTATAAAAGGTGGTTTATTTATCAAGAATAAACAAACAATGATTCAGTTTTTATATATATATATATATATATATATATATATATATATATATATATATATATACACATACACACACACATACATATATACATAATACATAATTTTTAATTTATTCCTTTGTGTATTATTTTCACATGTATTTGATTTTCTATTTCAGTTATTCGTTTATTAATTTTTAAATTTATTTATATCACAAATAAAAAATAAGAAATAATACACAAATAATATGAAATATACACTACTAACCCCCCTGGGGGTCTCCAGACCCCATTTTGATAACCACTAATTTAATTTATCATGAAACAGAATGAAAATGCAGTAAAGTTTAGTCGCTCCACTCACAGGAAGTTGTTGGCATAGAGAAGAAAGGACACAGCTCCCTGTCCACAATTTCTTTAACACTCTGGAAAAAAAATGATTATGGGATTAAAAAAAATTAAAGCCTGGTAAAATTACAGATGAACCTTTAATAAACAATTGTTTTTACTTTGAACTTGTTATGAAGCCACTGAAGCTTGTCAAGGGCTCGATAACGAGTTTGGAAGTTTGGAGTTTGATACCCATTTAGACCTATACCTACACCTATAAAAACCTATGCTATTCTAAGATAAATGTCCTCATCTACTGGGGGTTTTCTGATAAAATTCTAAAAAGCTCTGAAGCACATACTGTAAAAACATAATAGTTTTAACACCTAGGAGTATTACCATTTTAAATACATTCTCCTTTAATAATCTATAAAATAACTATACGTCTAACCATCTATAAAATAATTATCTTACTGCATAGTATTGTTGATGCAAGCAGTATGTAACCAGTCATACATGAGCTTTTTGAGACTGGCAAAAATAAAATGGCTGACTGACATTTTCATATTTTGTGGGCCACAGTTTAAAAAAAAAAAAAAAAAAAAAAAAAAATAGAACCTAGCTGCTGTGTATCAGGAACCAATGGAAGTGCAATGTATGCTGTATGCATTGTGAAAATCACAACAAATCAACAATGATACACTGTGCAGCATCCGGTATGAAAGGGTTAATAATTAGAATCAAGTGTGTTTGATTGCAGGGCAGTTGTTTGTTCATCACTGACCGAGACCTAAAACCTTGCTTTATGCAAAATTAGATCTAACAAGACAATTCAAAATTAAACTTACAAGCTTAGTATTTGTCAGGTTGAGGGATGGCACACAGACATTTTGATGGAAAAAGTCTGCTGGCTTTGCATTAGGAAGATATGCCTCTATCCCAACAGCCCAGAAATCAGTCGGACACTTGTCCACACACACCTGTAGGGGGTGAAAAACAGAAAATTTAACAGAGTACAGTAAATATTGAAGTATGCATACAAACTATAAAACCCAAGGAGCTATCACTACCTGTGTGGTTGGACACTGAAAACCATGAAGAGCTGTTGCCATTATATTGACAGATGTTGCACATTTGAGAATGTCAAAGTAGAACAATTTGGATTTGTCTCTGAGAGGAGCAGTACAGGAGAAAATTAGTGCTTTTGTATTTGTCAATGAGTAGATATAATACATGTAAAATAATTGAAATTAAACAAGAAGAAAAAGGGTAAGGAGAGATTAAATTACTTATTTGGTCCAATGCCACAGAATGATCCAGTTGAGTTTCTTGGATAAAGAACATGCCTGGGATCTCCATAGAGCCAAGCTGATCAAAAACACAGATAAGCACAACAGAATAATAAAAGACAACATAAAAGATAGTGACAGCTTAGTCAAGCTGAGCTGTGTCCATTTAGTGACTCACTTATATTAAACATCATGCTTGTTGAATCTAACCTACGAAAATGGTAAAATAGTTGAGGTGAGAAATGTGATCTAGTAGAATCACAGTTTTATTTTCCAGCCATGTTGCCACTGGACAATTTTATCATTTATCAGCACGTTAAAAACAAGTAAGTGTAAGAGTCATTGTTGATGATACCTGTTAAAATCCTAAACCGATACAGAGTTGACTTCTATTCCTATATTGCATTAGAAAACATCAGTTACAACACTAGAGTATTTTTATCTGTACAAAAAAGAAAAAATTAAACAAATCAGTTTCATGGCTGCATATAATGACTGTTTTGATATTTAATTTAGATTTGAGCTGCACTTTTTTAATTGTGTCATTTGTAATCGTTTCTGAAATGATCCTCAATGTGATTTCTATAATTTTATAGACAAAATCCAAAAAAAAATTTCTCGGTTTGGTCTTGTTTTAAGTTACAAATAAAGTATTTTTATCTGTAGTAAAACACCATGTTAGATGTTTTTTCAAATATTCTTTACTATATTTGCTCTGTAACAGCAACATAAATTGATTCTGACACTTCTGTAGTCAGCTGATGTAGATTTCTTTTGATACCAGGTTTAAGTGCATAACCTTTGTGGTTGTAGAGATATTCCATATTTATTATTATTTATAGCAGGAAAATTGAAAAAAACAAACTTGCAGAGTGAGTGAAAACATCTCAATCCAACCACAAGAGGGCACAACAGTCTGACAGGAGCACTTTAAGATTGGATGACAGATCTTGTTCCTATTTGAATGCACTTACTGTAAGTTGATGGGTACAAAAGCATCTAATCATAATAGTGCGCACACGCACACACACGCATGCACCCTCAACTATTACCACTGCTGCTCATGTAGACGAATCTGTTAATGGAGAATAAATTAGTCACTAACATATCAGCAGTAGCCACTACAGATCAACCTTAGCCAACCATTACTTTTGAAATGCATCTCACCCGCTGACACACATACAGAAACTGAGTTACCTATCAGACCGCTCTGTTGACTCTAGATAAGAAAGACGCCCTTGTGTGTTGGAATGAGTTCGATAACCAGCAATAAAGAGCCACTGACTCAATTATGGAACCTCAAGTCAATGAAAGACAATACAAAGAAACTTAATAAGTGTATTTGGCTACTATATACAAATATAAAATATTAAGACTTGGTTTGATGTCAATAAATTATCCTTAAATATTAAGAAAACTGAATTTATGTTTTTAAGTTATGTTTTGAGAATCTAAATGACTGTGGTTGTTATAGTAAAATAAAAATCTGTAATGTTGACATTACAGATTTTTGAGACTAAAATCCTTGGGGTTGTCATTGACCAAAAGTTAACATGGAAAATCATTCAAAATCCTGTATAAATCCAGAAATGTATTGAATGCCAAGGCCTTACATTTGATCTATTACTTATAGACTGTTCCCTGTTTTATCTTACTGTGTGGAATTGGGGGGATCCACCTTTAAAACCACCTTAAATTCACTAATAAAACTGCAAACCTGAGCAATAGGCATCATCAATAGCATTTTTTTCTGGTGTTGTGCTGTTTTGTGTTGTCATGATTGAATAAACTTCATTAGTATACAGCTTTATTTTCCAATAATGAACCACAATATGAATAAACATAATGTTTGAGGTCTCACCTAGAATCCCGACTGCTATGTAGCCGAGGATGACGAGCATGAACAGGACACAGCAGATTATATCAGTGCATCCCCTGATGAAGGAAATGGAGACAGAAACAGGTTTACAGTAAGTGAGCTGAAAGTTGAAATTGGCCTTGGGGGGTGACAGACGTGATTTCATCAGTCAACAGAATCTCAACGAACAAGTCTGCTGCGCACTTACAGCACAGCTGAAACTCCACAGCTAGACTGAATATTGAGGATTAAAAAAGGAGAAAAGTCAGTGATGATGAGACAGATTCACCTGTTGCTTATGGGTCCTTTAAAAGTCTGGTCATACTGAGCAGGTTCTCCTGGGGAGAAAAAAAAAACAACAGCACATCAGATTATTACTTGAACTAATTTATTACCTTTAATTAATGCCTTGACAATAATTTTCATTGGCTGGCACTTTGTATCAGACTAGCAAGGACACAGTTACTGTAATTCCACCTCAAGGAAGTACACTGATTAAATGTGTTTGTGTGTTTCTAAGCAATAAGGTGTTTTCTGTTCTTTTTGAGTTAATGAATGACAGTTCAAATGAATGAGGAAAACTTCCAGAGGCAAGAGTAAGACCTTAAATCTTTTATGAGTTGGTTGCTCACAGTTTTACAATGCAATAACTATGACCTGCGTGATAATGTTACAGGAAATAAATGCCTTAGCTTTGTTTCCTGGAGCAAACTTACAATCATTTGTTAGTCGTTGAAAATGAAATCACAGTAAAAGAGGGGGGAAAAGAGAAAAGCAACCGAATACAGGGACAGCATTTAAAGTCCCAGCTTAAGGTTATTTGAATGAAATTTAAATATCCAATACAGCTTCTGGAGGAGGGAGAGTAATGGACATTAGTCGTAGGCTGCATCCTAACCAGTAGCTGCTACTCCAAGCCACAGTAGTAGCTTCTATGTAGAACGTTAGCCGGTAAAAACTATAATTCAGACATCCTACAGCACTGGTGGACAGCTGGAGACTTCTAGGATAGTGTAGTGTGGCTTTCTTGCACACTGCAAAATATGATTGGATGTAGAAAACCATCCAGGTACCGTTCTCCTACTTGTTTAAAGCCTACTAAGGTATTCAGACGTTCTTGATAGCGGATTACTCTTCAGGCAGGTAGTACCGGCTTTGGATACAGTTTTTTTAAATCCACATGTGAACAGATGTGCAACTTTACTAAACTCAACTTTATAAGCAACTTCAAAAGCGCTTAAGGCATAAACCATCAGCAAGAAAAGCAAAACAATAAAAACAAATGAAATACATAAAACGATAAAACAGACTGAGTTCTCATATTGGGTATAAAGCCAGTGAGTAAAAATGAGGTTTTAAGGTTTGGTAATGGAGACTTTAGCAGGTGCCAGATTGAACTACAGCACAAATAAAAGTAGTTCCAATGCTCTTTTTTCCCAGCAAGACTCATTGGAAAGTGTGTGAGTGTTTTCTAAGTGAGCTTTTAAATGCTTGCCTGAATCTCATCTTTTAATTGATCAGACAGTGATGGACATGTTGCCATCAGCTCACTAGTGATAATCTGCTAGAGCCAAGTCATCTTCATATGAATAGAGGCCATGTCAACAATGTCAGGAGTCTGTTACGTCAGGTTTTCTGAGTAGGATGCAAATCATTAAGCAGGATGCAATGCTGCAGCTATTTATACAGCTTTATGACTGCAGCAGTCCAAAATTCAGTCCAGCAAACAACCCCCAACACACACAAGCCAAAAAATATTTTTTAAAACTACTTCCTTGGAACAGTGGTGAAATATAAATGTGTGAATGAGTTACTAGATCCAGCAATAGAGATTAAATCTAAACTAAATCACCCCATTCTTCTTTCCTCTCTTCAGAATTCGACAGACCACACATTTTTTTGCAAATAAATGTATTTGTGCTCATCAGCTGTTTTCTAAAACTAGAATAATACTGTGAAGAAATGACTGAGGAAGCAGTAAGAGTTTTTCTTAACAAAGGAACCTGTTCACCGGCCTCCTGCAATGCCAGGAGTATCAGGTTTCAGCTGCAGGATACTTCAGTGTGTTTAGAATACATAAAGATCTGGAAAATGGCACACAGTGATTCAACGGTTCAGATTCTATGCCCCTGTAAAAAGTTGGAGGAAAATTAAATGTGTAGAACTTTGAGCCCCAGACACATAAGCTGCACCTCATTTACAGCTTGGATTTGTAGTAGAAAGGTGACGAGGTATGAGGTCATTGAGGGTGGATGAAGGCGAGTGGTGTCAAAGAGGAAAAAAAAAAGAAATGGGTCACTTGACTGAAAGGATAACAATAGAATAAACAGTATACAATACAAACCTCATTATGTTTTACAGCAAAAAAGAGATGAAAATATGGTGAATTTATAACCTGCAGAATTCATCCCAAAAGAAAATATGTAATCTTTACAAAGTGCTGCAAAATATGATAATGTAATTCAAACAGGTGATTAATGTGATTGTTGAAACTTAAAGATCTGCTGCTATGGCTGTTAACAAGTTAAATTATAAAGGAAGGCAAAAAAAAAAATCAGACAATTTCTCATCCCTGTGACTATTAAAAGGCAACATCAAACCTAGTAAAACATTTTCTTAACCCTCATCTCATCCGATTTCTCGCTGCATTAACTATCTTATGTGTTAAAAAGCTTCCTCCCAGTTGGTTTAAGAAACTTGAACAGTTTTTATGGACAATTTGCTGCAACGTCTGTAAAGTGACTTTCTGTTTCCAACGTTGTGACTTCACATTCTCAGCAGAATACAACAATGTTTAAAATGTGCAAAGAAATACAGACATTTTACAACAAGATGGGTAAATTTGAAACATCAGGCTAACATTCAAATAGTTCTCCACTTCCTCATGAAGGCTGGAACAATAGTTGAGAACGAGTAGGAAGCAGATCCCTGATAATATGGTGATGAGTTTCAAAAGAACCTTTACATATTGTACAGAGCAGAGTACAGAGCAGGGCAATAGTATCAAATATAATATATCATATAACATGACACTTTTTGGATATTTTAGTGTTGTATTTTGATTTTACAGGTTGTATTACTGTAAAGTGATGCCATTGTCTGTAGTTACCAGACTGTTCTATTATTTCCAGAAGGTGCTCCTTCCTAGGGAAGTGTGTTCAAAAGTTTAAAGAAAAGAAAGGTCCAAAACCATTTCATGGTGGAATTCTTAAAAACAGACCCTGCCTGAGCAGGTTAGACAGCTGAGTAACATCTGTGCATAGAGGCACAAACTACCTTCTTCACAATAGGTTTTTATTGAAGAAAAGTCAATGTTCCTCATCCTGAAGAAGTCCGTTTGTGCTGCTATGCATGGGTGTTGTACTGTTTCATTATTTGTCTTTACTCATTTATTATATCTACATTATGGTTACTTACAGTATTGTTGTAATATGGATTAGCGCTGCAACAATTAGTCAATTATTCCATTAGCTGGAAACTATTACATTAATTGGCAACAATTTTGATAATCAATTAATTTGAAGAACAAAAAGTACAAATTCTCTGGTTCCAGTTTCTCAAATCTGAATATTTATTGCCATTACCATACTGTTACTTTTATATTATTATACTATTACCATCAGTATTATTACCTTGTCTTGCTGCTGCACCTTATCTACCTACTTATCTATTGTCCTTGTTCCATTCCATAATTTTATTCCTATTTTACTTTTTTCCTACCTCAACGTACTGTGTTTTTATTGTATTTAATCATACTGGGCTGCTGCTATGACAACCTAATTGCCATCTATCTATCCATCCATCTATCCGTTTCTTTATTCTTCTATATTAGTAAACTGCTGATCTTTAGCTTGTAAACTGTTGACATTTTAGTTTGAATTTTTCAGTTACGACTGACATTTAGACGCCATTTTATAAACCAAACAACTAATCGATTAACCATTTAGAAAATCTATAGATTAATTGACTTGTTATTTCCTGCCCTAGTATAGATTTCAACGTGTTTGGTCAACAAACACCATGATATTTGTTTGGCGTATATTTCCATCCCCAGTACAGAGCTGCCCATTTTCACTTCTTTAATTGTCGTGATATCCTCAGTTGTTTTTCATGCATTATTTGAGTAGGTATTGGATTCAGTGGTATTTACCTCCAGGGAGGGTTTGTTTACTGAAACCTTACAATCCCTCCCAGACAGTCAATAGAAGTGTGACTTCCATCAATAGATCGAATGCCACAGAGTAAATAAGGAACAGGAAACGGAGACCTGCTGCACACACAACAATTTAATTGTCCTGAGGCAGATCTGTAATGTTTCTGGACCGTTGGCCGCACACAATCACATCATGTGATGGACATTTTCTTAAGTGTTATAGACCCACTAATTAATTGATTAATCAAAGATAATTGGATAATTTATATTTAATTATAATAATGAGTTTTAGCAACATATAAAAATCTTTTGCCATCTTTTGTCATTTAAAATAAGATCCATTGTGAGGTTCATCATTTTTTTGTCTAATAGAACACCAACCGTGTGATAAATGTGAGTTTCCCCAGATTTTGATTTCTGAGACACCTGTTATATACTGATGTTTGACGACTAGAATGTGATTACAGTCAAAGCAGTGGCTCCCAACCTCTATGGCTTGTAACCCCATAAAATGACAAAGGATGTACTTTGACCTTTCAACAGCAAGAGACGATTTTTCAATTTCTTTATCTTTTTTCTAGGATTTCTAGAGACGTGGAGTTTTCACTTATCACTTTATCACAGAAAGAAGAGAGAAGAGAAGTCAAAACAAAATAAAAACATCAAAAACAAATGTTTAACAGATTTGCATCTTCAAATGTATCTGAAGGGGCCAGTACTTTTACTATTTATCATGTCATTTTAATCCTATATGCAGTTTCCAAACAATACTGGGTGATAAAGTACATTTTTAGGTCCATCAAACATATAGCTCTGCCCCTCAGTAGATTATCTTTTTGGCTGGTGTGAAGTACCATTCTACTATATTTGGCTAGTAAATGGTTTAATTCTGATAAAATTAAACTGTGACACTATTTTACTTGCTTCTAAACTTCTAAACCATGTGTATGGCTGCAAACGTCTCACATTTTGCCCTGAGGAATATTTTTCATGTCAGTAGCTTAACGTTAGTTGCCAATTCATTAACAAACAGGTGTTTCTCATTTAGAAATAACGAGAGCGCTGATTTAAGATTGACTGAAGGGTTAAGATAGTATCAGTTAAACCTAACAGTAAAAGATAATTCATGAGCATTACTGTTTGTAGTGAGTCCACGGTTGGTGTGGGGACAAAATATGAGAAAAGACGATAAAATAATTAGCTCGAAGATGTGTTGTTAGGTTTCTCTTTTTCAGACAGAGTGAAGCCTCCAAGCTAACGGGCGATGTCAACTCACCATACTCGGAGTCCGCGTTTGTCTCCTGTTTTTTGCCCATTTCCCGCCTCAAACTTCCACCTTGTTCTGCCCTAACGTCTAAAGCACAACCCTCTTTCCTTAAAACAAACTTCAAACTTTGCAAAACTGCATTTAAAGCGAGGAACCACCGTGTCCAGCCCAACGCAACCAAGTCCGGTAAATCTTTTTTTTTTTTCCTTCCTGGCACTTGTAGCTAGGCAGTGACGTCACGAGCGCACCTGCTCAGGGATGCGCACCTGCGCGATTTCTGAAAAAGATTGTCTATTGAACAGAGGACTCACCCAGGTTATAATAGCTTGGGATTTTTTTTTAACTTTGTTTTTTATTCTTTGTTTTCAATTTGTTTAGTTTTAATTTGTGAAATGGTGTGAAAAAATGTTGTAAAATTGGCACAGAGGATGAAAAAAGGATAGAAATACAAAGGTAGATTTCTATATGTTTCGTATCCGTTTGCCAAATGCATCCTGATTTCAAGACTTGACTATAAAATGGCACTAAACATTTATTTTAGTAAGAAATGTCAGCAACAACAATGCTAATAGTTTACTTTTATAGCTTGAAGAAAATATCCTTTTCTTTCACCTTTGATGGAAATATTTAATAGAACTCCGTTGCTACTTATGATATACAATTATTAAATATGCAATTTCATATGACTAATTATGAACATAAGAAATAAATGAATGAAAACCGTCTATTATATTTTTCAAAATAAATATTGAGGTTTGGTTAAGATAATCTCAAATCTTTTTCTGACCAACCTGGGGAAAAAAATCCTACAAAAACATTGGCAGAGTGAGAGATCTTCCTCTCATTTTTCCTCTGTGCTACTGCACCTCAGCATCTACTCAATCTCATCTCTTGCTTTCCACTGTGACCTGAACATGCCCCCTGCTGATCATAGTTTAACAGTAGACAGCAGGTCTAAATTCACCTTAAGTTATACTGTCACTATATTAATATAACGGGCCAAGTCATGCGTTTTTGGCCTAAATAAACAAATACTCTTTATGCCATATAAACCGATGGCAATCTTACTTAGGACATTTTATTTTCTGCTTAAGTCAAAGTTTTTTTTTTAATTTAACAAGCTTTCGTTATGGCAGCTGCTTCAAGAAGCAAAAATCTATGGTACAGAAGAAGTTCCAAATATAATTCTTGAATTAATTTCTACTGGTAATAAATTCTATAGGCTGTAATGTTTTTTAGTAAATTAGTCTAAATTTTTGCACATCAATAAATTGAATAAATATGCAGCCAAATATAAAGGAACTTCCAGGATCTTCGGTCCATTAAACATCATTGAAAATAAGCCACATTTCAGGTTTTAAGAGTTACGTTAAATAAAAAACAGGTAAAGAAGATCTAAGAAAGTGATGAAAAAGGGAACTGACATTAGTTTCCTTTAATTCCAGGTAATGTAAGTTTAGAGTTTCACTATGGAATGAAAAGAGCTTAGGCAAGTTTAAGCCATATAATATTTGCATTTGATAGCTTTTTTTGTGTTTCCTGACCTGAAAAAAATACTTGGGCCATTATTTTAATAGGGTGATGATGTGGATTACAAAACTTACTCTGAATATCACACACATGATCACACACAAAATCCTATCCCGTCATTTTATAGATGTAGAAAGACACAATCGGACAAAAGCCGAATGAGAGCCATCAAATTATGAGCTAATTTATTACACTAAACATAACCGTACGTATAAAAAAAAAACATGAAAAAAAAAACAAAAACAATGCTATTCCTCAGGTCCTTATGAGTCTAGTATGGCTGGATCATTACTGTACTTTGTCAACATGCATTGCATTTATTGGCACAACAGAAAATGATGTGTATGATGAAACTCTTAATGCGCAACTGTCATTTGTTAAGGCCAACATGCACTGATATACAGTAAACATACTGTATGCACACAAAGTTTTCTTCAACATATGTAATACGTTACAGTTTATAAAACATGTTAAGGCCCATATCCTGTACCATAGGGGAAATGATAAATCTCGACATGGCAAACTGACAGTTTTGAAGGAAAAATGACATTTCAAGTAGAAAAAAAAAAACAACAAAAAACAAATGATTAAAACCATTCTTGTATGTTCCATTAAGAATGTCAGTATTGAGTGAGGTGAATCCAAAGGCCCCGTGGTTGAGTGTTTTTTGTTTTAGTTTCCGAGCATGGTTATCCCACAGTCAGCGCCCACCTCTGGACAGGCCTCTAGTCGGGCCAGTCGGCTCTGTTCCAACGCAATGGCCTCGGCCGAGTGTTTGCATTTCTCTGATCCACACTGACAGGTGAAATACTTGCTCTTAATGTCCCAGAAGCGGTCGCCATAGTCAAACCTAATGAAAGAGACAAGTCAAGCCAAGGTCTTTTGTTGCAGCTTTTGGGGTTATAAATATCAAACTAATAAAAAAAGGTGTTTCTTCTCATTCATTATTAGTAATATCAAAAGGGAACTTTTAATTCATTAAAATTAAGACAAAATAGGAAAAGCACTCAAAGGAGTCAGTGACAAATGAAGTTCAGTTTAAATGTATATTTTGTGTTCATATGTTGGTTTCTTGTCATTTGAAAATTCATTTGTACCAATATTTTTTTTTTTAAAGAAATGTCAAATTGTGTAACAGAAAAAATTTCTATATTTAATCCACCTAGAATGTATAACTAGTTGATAGCATGATCTTTTATTTAACCATTTGGTACCAAGTTGTTAGGATTACACCACATGATATTTTTAACATTGTCCCAAATCACAATATCTCTAACTTACGGTGAGTAGTGTAGATGCCAGAAAGGTTGGAAATATAGAAAAATAAACCAAATATGAACATGAACATTTCAGCATCGTACCCGAGCTCTTGTCCGCTGTGGATGTCTCTGGAGCTGAAGAAGGCGATGCGGGGAAACCTCAGGTCCTGGTGCAGCATGAACACACGCACCGGGATGAGGTTGGGGTCACACAGGTGGTTGATGAAGCGACTGATGTTGCCGTAGTAACGGGCGTCGATGCAATACACCTCCCCATCCTTCACGGAGAATACAAACATGCATTCTGTTAGAAACCTGTCACTGTTCAGAAAATGTCAGATATTTCAAATTGAAGCTAAAATAAAATTGAATGCAATCACATTCCATAAAAAATACAACACTAAATAAAAAATTGTATCTATAGTAAAAAAATATTGTTACAGTATCAATATGACAATAGTTTAATATCAGTAGTAGGACTGCAATTAATGACTATTTTGTATGTTTGATTATTTAATAAGCTCCTTTATAATCTCCCATTTAAACATTTTACAGAATATATTCTTCATGTTCTGGAATGATCCTCAGTGTGATTTATATGACTTTATGCACAAATAATTACTTTTTATTAATCATTGAGCTTTGCATTTCAGATCATTTTGATTCTTGAAATTTGATTTCAAGTTCTTTTTTTTCCTGATTTTGGTCAGTTTGGTCTTGTTTTAAGTTTTAAATGAAGTATTTTTATCTGTAGTAAAATGCAATTTTCTATTTGTTTTGCAATATTCTAACTATATTTGCTTTGTAACAGCAACAAAAATTGATTCTAACATCTCTGTAGTTACACGTTTCTGTAGATTTCTTTTGATACCAGGTTTAAGTAAAATAACCTTTGTGGTTGTAGAGATATTCCATATTTATTATCATTTATTGCAGGAAAACTGAAAATAGTGGTTAATCCAACATTCCACAGAGAAAAGCTCTACATAATTCCTTATCTCACAAACCTCCTTCAAACTTATACTCCCTCTCATTTACTGGATTCTTTATCAGTAAATCTACTGGCACCACAACCCATTATCTTCAGCACAACAGGTGCCAGGACCTTCTCCAAACCTTTGAACTCACATCCACAAACTAGGCAGAGAATTCAAAACATCTTTTTAAACTCTGCTTACTCATTTTAACTACATCAACTGCTTCTTATCATCTATGAAAAAGAAAACTTTAACTAGTTACTGAGCTACACCCTGTTTATTACATGTTTGATGATTTTGATTTATTACAGCTTGTTTATTGATTATTGCTCTTAAATGTTGTAAAGTGACCTTGAACATCAGGAAAGGCAGCTTTAAATAAACTTTTTTGTTTTATCATTTACCGATACCATTGTAGATTTCCATTTAGTTACCCAAATGTCTGCTATAAGCTCACAATAGTGTGATGTTGTCTAGCTCAGCAGCTGTAGATGTACTTTGTGGCTGGTTTGTTATTTACTATACGAGTTATTCATTATCAATTAACAGGAACAGAGAGTTAATCCTTCTTTTCTCTTTACGTTTTTCCCATCTCATCATTTCTTTACCTTATTGTCCAGGTCAAACAGGTAGGAGTCGTCTTCTCTGACATCAGCCTCTGCATCAGAGATCAGCTCCCCCACATATCTGTGTAAAAAGAGAGAGATTAAACTTATTATACTATTTCAAGTCCTCTGACCTTTTCATATAAAAGAAGTTTGTGTCCACTTCTTACTCGCAGATGAAGCTTCCCTGGGGAATGTCCTGCAGGGCTCGAACCCCCCAGCCCATTTTCTCTGTCCTGTAAAGCTGAAGACGAACTCTGAGAGAAAGGAGAGGGGAAAAAATGTGTGGTTCAGATTGTTGACCAGCAGATGAACAAATATTAAAAGTAAGCAACGGAATATTTGACTTTGAGCTGAAAAATTGTGCTTTGATGGATTGTTTGCCGTAATACATGACACAGGATTAATCATCTGTGATTATTTCATCTCTAGTTTGTTTAATCAGTGTTTTGTTGCCTTCAGAAACATTTAACCACTGACTGCACCTGATGATGATTTAAATGTAATGTTTACTCATTGCAGACATTTGCTGCTGTAGTAATTTTCTATAATGATGACTGCTGGTGAGCCAGAACACTCAGCAGTTTGTTACACAATCTGTATAAATGTGCATAATGTAATTTATCATATTTACATCAGTGTACACTTCTTCCTACTCCTTTTTTAACATGTAAATTGATGTTCAATGATTGCATTTTCCTTTTATACCCCTTATATTTGTCTCTTTATCTCTGATGTTGGTTTTAAATGTTCAAAACAAATACACTAAACTAAAATGAAAACATGCATATTTGACTCTTTCCTGTTATGTTACAAGAGTTAAAATTATTACTTGATGCCAGCCTGTACCACCCGGTTCTTGCAGGTCCGGTAGCAGGAACATGCCATGTTGCACTCGAATATAAGCGGCGGTTCAATTTTGTTGAACTCTTGAAGCAACCGCTGGTCCTAGTAACAAATGACAAGACAAGTGTTTGATTAGGATGACGTCACATTACTATACATTCCACTCTAAAGCTAAAGGAAAAGAATTCTGAAGAATGCAAGAATTCTGCAAAAAATTGTTCTTTCCCAGGATGAAATCTGACTCAACTGATGCAGGTTATAAAACCTAAAATTTCTGTTTACCTTGTCATACCAGCAGCGGATGCTGAGCTGTCCACAGAGGCAGTTACTAGACGAGCAGTCGTCAGTGCAGCTACAGTGCTGAAGAAAAAAAAAATACAAGAATGACATTAAAGATCTGTGTGATCATCTGTGTGTGTTTATGTGACATGAAGAGAAAATTTCCAATTTACCTGCAGGTGTGTAATGTTGCGGTCGATGTTCATTGCTGAAGTTTCACAGTTTTCTGAGACGTATTTGTAGTCTGAGGGACAGCCCTCATCATCCACCGCGTTCACACAGGGGATGGGGACGTTCTCGTAGCCCTGCGCAACATCACTGGAACAAGTCAAAAGAAGTTAGCAAGTTAATTATCAGGAAAGCAAAAAAAAAAAAGCACCAAGAACACAACACAACGATACAGGCTGATTGCCTCCCAATTTCTTTTTCTGCAAAAACTGAAGAGAAAATGGTGATTTCATAACAGTATTCTATGTTTTTGAATTCATGTTTTTTGAGCTAGAACCCCAAAATATAAAATAAGTTCTTGAAATTGTTTAAATTGTGGGCCCTGAATCTATAATCTATGTATTTTTTAATAGAATTATGGAAATGAATCAACTTTTCCATGATATTCAAATTTTTTGGAAAGGGTCTGTACCTGCAGATGATTCTTTCCGTCTGTAGCATGCGGTTAGTTATTCCCCTCCGCAGCTTCCTGTTGATCTGCAGTGCCACCCACACCGGCGTGTCAGCTGGAGCGAGGGTGAGGGGCGTGTCTCCTTCTCTGTTCATGATGTCGATGTCTGCACCTCTGGAGAGGAACAACCTGCAGAGAAGTGACAGATCAACATCAGATCTGTACAGCTACATTCACCCATTTGCAACCTGAATCTAATCTTTAATGACAGTCTGAATAACACAGATCAGATTATGTCCCAAAACCGATATATATTTGATCTTTATATGACCTACACATCATCAACCATGCAACAAGCATGGCCAAAAACCTTGCTCTTTTCTTCCTTAAACCCCTCCTTGAAACAAATATGTAAATGTGTTGGCTCCATGTTTACTTTCATGTGAGACCTGAGAGACCTGATGAAACCTTTTAAAAAGTGTTTGACTTTTATCTTGCCAACCATGATTTGTCACTGACCCATACATCTATGGGTTCTCTGCCTGTGACGTCATTGTGACCTGCAGTCATAGCCTAATTGTACCTTTTTATTCATAATACAGAACAAGACCAACCCAATGTGGAAGCAGACATATTTTGTCATGTTTTCCATCATTACAATGAAGCTCGAGTTCATTATTGACTCACGTAACACATTCCAAGAAGCCTTCTCTGGCAGCAATGTGGAGCGGCGTGTCTCCATGGACGTTAACGGAGGCGAGGGAGCAGCCGGCGTTCAACACCAGCTCTGCTATATCCACGTTTCCTGCGTACGCTGCCCAGTGGAGGCACACGTTCAGCTCCTGGAGACAAAATATAGGAATAATATTAGTTACCACTTAAAAAAAAAAAAGAACTTTTTTTTTACGAATCCAAGTTTACCTTATCATTAATGGTAACATCGGCTCCTCTGTTGAGCAGGACTTTAATCACATCTACATGTTTGTGCTCTGCAGCCCAGATGATCGGAGTCCAGCCTCCGCTGTCCTGAGATAATCCATGAAGAAGAATCAAGTTTATTCACTGACAGGGCTGCAGCTGCCACAGAGGTATTTTCTCTATTTGTTTTCCCCTTAGGTTATGTTTAGCAAGTAAAAATGTTAACGCAAATCTGAAAAACATACAAACAACATACATAATGCGCACCTAATTATTTTATGGTCATGTTCAGTCACAGTATGAATTATCCATCAATAATAGGATATGATTGGGAGGTTTGGATGGATATAATTAGTAAATAATGTGACTAACACCTGGCATTAACATATTAGATCATATATATATATATATATATATATATATATATATATATATATAGAATATTGAACTCCTTATTTGCAAAATCCTGGCTACTGGCTGCTCACTGATAAAACAGTTTAATCAGCTTCTACACAATTATTCAGAATTGGTTTAAAACAAATCTATACTGGCAGCATCAACAAAGGGCTGTTTGATGAGGATAAAAGGCCACTGTTTGACTCTAACTTACCTGTGCGTTAACGTCGACCTGCCCCGTCTCCATCAGCATGGTGACGATTTCCAGGCTGCCCAGCTTGGCTGCGTGGTGGAGACCGGTATATCCATCCTCCTCCTCCAGAACATAAAGACATGATTTATGTTCGGTTGACATTAACACGTTTATGTTTTTATTTTAGGCACCAGGCGAACACTCACAACGTGATAGACGCAGGCGCCGTTCTGGATAAGGTAACGAGCCACCTCAATGTGGTTGTTGATGATCGCTTCTAACAGAGGGGTCCTCCGGTCCTTGTCCTGGGCATCGACTTGAGCACCAGCCTGCCAGGATACAATCAAACATCATCCTTAAAAAGTCCTATAGCTGCATGTTTTTAGGTTGTACTTAAAACATTAATACCCGTAACATGACATATTTGCAATTTAAAGTGCAACAACTCAACTTAATGTGGGTTTACAGGGCTCTCACAAGCACCAGAAAGCACATGCCATTTTTGGCCTCATAAATGTTTGTGGGTCTCATCTGATTGGCTGATTTTTACTTGTAAGACTGAAAAAAGTGGTTGTAACAGTGGGGGCAGGTGGGCATTTTTATCTTTTGCTGCACAGATTTTTACCTTTTAGGTTCTCATATTTACCTAGATTTTCGCTGGTGTTTGTTAGCAGGATAGCTAAAAATGTTTTGGCAGAATTTGTCAAATTTTCAGCGAATGTTGGGAATGGTACCATATACAGATGATTCAACTTTGGTAATGATCTGGAAGTAATTCTGATTTCTGGACCATTTTGAATTTTTTGTTGCTTGGTAACATTACGGTAAATGGACTTTCAAACAGGCCCCATCATTTGAAGCCACCTAGTGGTGATATCTGGCACCTGACCCACCAGAGTATAAAAACTAACCTTGCGTTAGTTTCTATACTCTGTGTATTCAATAAGTACAGGACAACGATGTTGGGTGGGAGTCACAATATGCTTGGTGGAGCTTTCAAAATGCTTTTATAGTTTTAAGTTAAACATTAAAACACAAAAAAAGAAAAAAGATGTCTGACCTGTACCAGGATGTAGCAGACCTCCAGCAGCCCTCTCTGAGCTGCAGCGTGTAGAGCAGAGCGTCTGTTCTGGGAGTCAGGCTGGTATGTGGGATCTATTCCCTCCACTGGGACACACATACAATGTTATTATACAATTCTGTACAGATTTACCACAATTTTTAGGATTAGAAGCCAAGAGAAATGAGCAAATAGTCATTTTCACTAAAAAAAAAAAAAAACACTGTTCACAACTTTATTGATAATGGTTGTTTAAATAGCAAGTGAAAAGTGTCTTTCCCTCCTACTCACTCAGCATGAGCAGAACTCTCTGCACTTCTCCTTGCTTGGCAGCGGGGTAGAGCTGGCGAGGGTGGAACCTCAGTTTCTTCCTCCTGACAAATCAAAAACAGCAATTACATGATTTGACTTGAAATAATCCAGAGAATAATCACCAGAATGACCAGAATAATCCTCCTCTTCACTCAGAAGCTGTGCAGTTTCCCCCTTGGAAGAGCTCAAGCGAACAAGAGGAAAAATGCAATTAAAACATGCAAATTCACTGTAGCAGTAAACAATAAGCAAAGCTGTTTCAACTACAGCTTTCTAATGAGGGCTGAAATTGAAATCTGCATTTCCATGTGCTTCTAGACACTGGTTCAATCCATTAAACCTACGATTGAAACATTAATATCAAACCTCTCAGTATCCTGTGTGAGAATGGCCTTCTGTAGCGCCGCCCTGCTGGGTCCTGGTGGAAGGGCACCAGGGCTGATGAGTTTCCCATTGGGCATGCAGAGAGATGGCCCCACGCTGTCCACGCCCTCTTCTGGTGGAGGGACGGTCTGAGGCTGCTGCTGCTGCTGCTGCTCCAGCGCCAGCCTCACCAGGCCATGGCTACGCATACGAGCACTGGACGAGGCAGAAATTAAGTATACGGGTCAGGTTGGGGATTTTTATAGTTTAACCTCTTAATATGCACTCCCTTTTTCTGGCTTATTTCAAGGTTCCTACAGGTTTCTTTCTTCATTTGTTTTCACTTTTTAATTCACATTTACAACATAATCAATCAAGTATCAAAAATGTTTGTGTGTCCCTCTGTCTGTTTGGCTATATGGAGGATGAACAGAGAACATTCAATAGATCTGTCCAGGCATACGTGTTCACAAATGTTATGAGGAAAAATGTGAATAAAAAGTGAAAAATTAACATGTCACAAATGAAATTACTCTTTTTGTTGAACAGAATATATCATCTCTAACCAGAAATGAAATAAATGACTCACATTTATTGCAAAAACACATTGATTTTAATGTTTTGCAGTATTGTTCTGCATTACTTTTTTATAATTAGATGCTAAAATCACAATATTACATTTCTACATCAGCACAAATTGTAAATTCTATTTAAAAAACTAAGCAAATTGTCACCAGCAATTACTTATTAGTTACAATTATTCAGACACTATTATGAGTGTTAAGGCAGTTATCTAATATAATAAGTAGAAACATTTATATGATCTTTAAAATTGGCCCTTTGAGAGAAAGCATACCGCTGATGTGGCCCGGAATGGGATTGAGTTTGACGCCCCTGTTAAAACATCATTTCCTCATACCTGACAGGTCTTTCTGGCATCTTTCCGTCCTTCATCCCTCCCGTTGAGGCTGTGAGTGAAGGCGCCGTGGGGGCCGACGGTGGCAGAGATGGCGTGGTGGTGGAGGAGGCAGACATGGTGACCACGGTGGTTGCGGAGGTTGTGGCGGAGCTGGAGGGGATGGTGACCTCCTGAGCCTCTGAGGCGTCTTCGCCACAGTGTGGACAGAAAAGCATCCCGCCGCCACCGTTCGCCCTGTTTCGCCCGCCGCCCAGCACCGTCACGCAACCACGATGGAAGCGGTGAGCGATGCGCTGGTCCGGGCAGCACTCAAGAAACGTGCCCTGAAAGAAGATGTTTTATTTAATTCCTTTTAGATAATTAAAACACAGAAAACATGTGGGGCCTTGAGGAAATGTACAATTTAAAATTGTGGGATAGTGAGCCTCCCCTAAGAAAACTCAAAAGCATTATTATTACTGTTATTACTGTTATTGTTGCTTTTTATGTTTCACACAGGTGTAAAAATGTTTTAAATCTTGCACCTTATTTTGAAGGAATCAGGGTCATACTTTCTCAGTTTTCTGCCCAAACTCTGTGTCGTCTCTAACATCTACTTGTGATACTAAAAATCCATCCATTTTGCCCCTTGCCAGATGTTTACACTCTTTTTTCTTTCTTATGTTTATTTTTTCTCTCACCGGACCTCCCCTGACTTCCTGTGGCACCCCCAGAGGAGACATGCCTCACGATTTGAACAGCCATTATACTAAGAGTTTTTTAAGTTGACAGCAGGTGGTATAAATCCTTACCGCGATACAGAAGTATCCACAGCCAGGGCAGCAGTGGTGTTTGACCATGTGCGATCGATGGACTTCACAAAGCACCATGAGGGTCACCCGACTAGAGGGTCGCATGGTTTCTCCTTTTACTGTCCGGTTAGTACAGGCCCTCAGCTGAAAGATGCAGCAGGAGAGAACAGTTAAAAACTGATCTGTGGCTTTAATGGATTTTCAAAAACTGACAAAAAACACATTTACCAATCACCACTTGTTTTCTCTTACTAAAGCCAACTGATGGTAAGATGGGCCAATATTGCATATTTGTGCAGATAACACTGACAATAAGGTCAAGGTCCAAAGTTTTTCAAAGAACTTCAAAGTATTGCTTGATCTTGAATCCTCTGGGTTGAAACTCCTAATCTGAATTTATTTTCCAAGACTTTTTCAGCTGCTACAGAGACAAGTTATGTCATACGCGGTTACATTCTCCTTTAATGTGTGCCTTAAAATGCAATACTTTATCATCACGTACCTCTACTCTATTTATTATTCTATTGTATGTAATATTTAGTATATTTTCATAATGCCAGTAAAGAGTAATAATGACTGATAGCTTTAATGCAAATTTAGCCATGTTAAATCACATTCATTTATGGCAGCAACAGTGGAAATAAAATAAATGCCAGTGGTTCAAACAAACATGTAATAGGGTGCTTTAAGTATCACTGAAATAATTCTCTGGGATAACTTAATTTCCAGGACATTTGACATTTGTTCCCCTCATTTTCCATGAATGGAAAAAGCCAATCATTTTTCAGGACGTGTGGGAACCTTGATCCTATATTTGATGCTGTTCTATTAACAGTCCCACTGTTGTATTAATTCCAATATTCAGCAGTACAAAGCAAAACCCACCCTACTTCGAATACCAAATATTTCAGCTGATGGGACTTGATTCAAGTGAACACAGACCTCTCCGTTGTTGCTCTCGGTGGCCATGCACTGCTTGTTGACGCGGTGGCTGGTGCTGTCGACACGAGGAGCCTCCATCCTGCAGCTGCACAGAGGAAGCTCTTCCAGCCGCTCTGTTTCCCCTGCATCACTTCCTTCTGCAGAGGAGAAATATTTAATCGTTTAATATATAACACTATTTAACATCAAGGGATGTTAAATAGGATCAACAGCCCTGAACATGTATGATTTGTATCAGAGCTTAAATCATCAATTGACAGAAAATGCATCGGCAACCTGTTTCCACCATAAACAAGTAATTTTTACAACATATATTGGTTTTAGTTGCAGTTTTCAGCTGCAATTTCAGTTCCTCTATGACATTTTCACAAAGGGGCTGTGCTTGCTGTTGAAACTTCAATATGTTCAGTAGTCTGCTACCCACCTGCTCACCTCCACCCATCACCGAGAACACATCAGCCCTGTTCTTCATATACTTTCCTACATTTTTATGTTTTATTCAGATTTGTACTCTTTAAATGACTTTATTGTGTGTGTGTATTGTGTGTGGAAAAAAGAACTCCCACACACTGTCGATCATTAGCAAAAGAATAAATTTTAATAAAACATTTCGGTTTTCAGACCTTCATCTGGTGTTTTTGACAGGGACGGAAGAGCAATACAATTTAAATACGATTTTGGGTACATATGGACCAATCACATCTCTTTCCGTCAGACACGTCAACATAGAGACAGTAAAATACGTAGAGTCAATACAAAGGTAGCGGAGGAGAAAAAAGCCAGAAAAAGGAAATCCATACAAATAAATACAGAGTAGATGAAACATCACTAGAATAAGGTGTAGCCCAAACTGCAAAATACAGAACAATTTTGTAGAAAAAATATTTTTAGAGAAACATTAAGAGTCAATTTAACATACTCATACATATTGTGTGCATCTGTAATGAAACTTTGGGTATCTACAAAGTTGCTTTATAAAATTAATGTATTATTTGTTTGTTGTTCACATACCTGACTAACAGTTATTGCTCTATTTTTCAGTCTAACAGTGATATACTGTATATCAACCATGAACCTACCATGATGAGGTGAAAGTGTTAGACTGTCAGCAACAGCGATGTCCAGAGCACCCAAAGGAACCTCTGTGTACTCAGTGGCCCTTCCTGCTGAGGGAAGACCACGTTACAAACTAGAAGCACTGGCCATTAAAAAAAACTGCAAGAAAATAATGCAATTCATTCAAGTGATTACATACAATTCATTTAAAATGTGTTTAAATTAATGTCTTTCTTTTTATGTTAATATTTTACTACACTGAGCAACCAATAAGTGGATGAATAATTAGGCTTTCTTAACACTAATAGATAAAAAAATAAAAAATACTTGAATGTCAAAATGAAAACAAAAAAAATAAATGACAAAGGATAATTAATTCCATCTGGATTCACCCCCTTGAAGCAATATTTAGTTGAGGTACCTTTGGTGTGAATTGCAGCCTTGAATCTATGCTGATCTGTCAGCTCTGCATATGTCAACGCTTCATTTTGTGGACATGTTTCTTGGCGAACATGTTCAAGCTCCGTCAGGCTGCAAGGAGACTGGGAGCGAACAACCGCTTTCCAGTCGCTCCATAGATTCTCGATTCTCCAACAGCTTGGTCCCACCAAAGTTCTTGCAGAAGCTCTGCTGTTCTCCCTCACGCGTGTTCTTCTTGTGCAGACATCCAGTTTTCCAGGACACCTTTCCCCTGGTATGCTTACAGCAGTGCCGTATTCTTTCCATTTCTTGACGATCACCCTTACTGTGCTGCGAGAGATTTTCAGTGCCTTGGAAATCTTCGTGTATCCTTCTCCGGATTTATACTTTTCAATAATCTTGTCACGGATTTGTTGGGAATGTTTCTTTGTCTTCATGGTGTAGATTTTGGCAGAAAATCACTAAGCAGTGTCTGGACTAATCACTTAATCACACACAGGTGATTCATTCAGTTTGGGTAATTGGCTGCAGCAGTGATGAGTAGGTGGGTGAACTCTTGTGTAGTAACTTTACCTTCTATTTAGGTTGGGTCAATTTGTAGTAGTCTCTCTTCATGTTAATATTAAAGAGATTTCATGTGTAGTTTTTATAAAATCAGAGTAGATAAGCTTCATGTTTCTCACCTCCCACGTTCTCCACCACATCAGCAGCATTTTTCTCTTTGTCCTGGTCTGATTGCGGTGGCCATGGGAACTCCTCACTTTTATTCCTGCTTTGGACGGCTCCCTGCAAGAAAGAAATTCTGTCTCAAATCACCACATCCAATACATAAATTACATTTTTCTTTTTGATACCAGATTTATGTACAAAGCCCTTGTGGTTGTGGAGATTTTACATATTTATTGTGGATATGACGTTTTGAGCAGAAAAACCAACAAATAAAGAGCGCCAAGACTCATGCACAATTTTATTTCAGACCAAAGAAAGAGGGGTTGTGTAGTTATAGTTTTGATCTTATTAAGCTTAGATTTGATGTTAAATTAACTACAAGCTAACAGTTTTTTTTCATTTTGATAAGACATTTACAGTGTGCAATGTGTTCAGCATTTTAGCAAAACATTTAACGTAGAGAAGGTGAGACACCACTCATTAAATAACAATTAAAAGTGTCTATATCTTTAACGACTTTTTTGACTCACAAAAAACATTCTGACAGGATTAGATTGTGTCATGCAACTCTGGAAAACATCCATTAGGATTTGATTGAGCGCCACCAAGTCAGAGAAATGAGAGCCCAGAAAGTGACATACACCATTAGATTAGTACACTAATAAAATACAGTTTGCATTGATGTCTGGAACAACTGCAACAGGTGTTTGCCAGGCTGGCTGACTTGTGTAAGGAGAATGTGTAGAAAGTGTGTGAAGAGTTTAGAAAATATTATACATATTAGAAAGCAAGCTAATAAATTAGATACTTACATTAATGAATTACTTACATTATCTGACCCGCCTATGTCTTTACCACCCTGCCTTGCTTCTCCCCCAACATCTCCAAGCTATCAAACAAAGAAGATCTCATTTAAAAAAAAATATATATTCTATTCATATAAAAATCATGGAGTGCATACATGTGCTATACCAAAGTTTTAAACAATTTGTTGGCAATGTGTGTTCACTTCTAACAGACAATAACCAAGATGATTTCTCGCACCTTATCTGAATCACGCTTGGACGGACTGGAAATCGTTGTTTTCTCAACTCCTTCCTCCTCCGAGTCACTGCTCTTCACTGGTACAGGCTCTGCCTTTTTATGGAATAACGTTTTTTCCTAAGTTTTAAAAGAAACCAGAATGTGAGTGGACAGTAAGTATAAATAACATTCCCAGGAAGGGTTGCAAAGGGGCG
Source organism: Lepturacanthus savala (assembly GCA_030544235.1). Classification (NCBI taxonomy): domain Eukaryota; kingdom Metazoa; phylum Chordata; class Actinopteri; order Scombriformes; family Trichiuridae; genus Lepturacanthus; species Lepturacanthus savala. The sequence goes on along the minus strand of CM060472.1, from coordinate 4,528,238 downwards.
GAAAATGTCTGGTAAACTTCCAGAAACGTTTAATTGGAAGTTAAGCTGGAGAATTTTGGAAATATTCCAAATTGCAAACTCTTGTGGGACTGCTGAATGTTTTGAGCCTTGCGGAATTTTTTGGCAGTCTGCAGTATGCTGCTCCATTTTGTAGCATTCTTCACATATGTCTTCACAATATTCACACATGTACAAAGACGTCTTCAACATTAGCTTGTGAGAAATCCTTCCACACATCAAATGGTGAATGTGATATTTTTGATATTTTTATACAGAATAAAATAACATTAATACAATGGCATGAAGAGAAATATAGTTATAGCTAAACAACTGGAATGGTCTTCAAAAAACTTGACAGCTGATGTATAAATTATTGTATGGTACCGAAAGAAAAAAGTCAATAAAAAACACCTAACTTACCAGCTAGTTACTGTATTAGTACATTTTATTTAATATTTTGGAAGTATCTTTACCCCATGATATTATTAAAACTTACTTGCCTTTATATAAATGTGTGGCTTCAATAGTCTTGTGCTTTAGGCTCAAAAGTGTATCCTCCAGGGTTCTAGAAATCATCTGTACTTGAGGAGTGTACCTGCATTAAATCTAGTTGTTTTAGACAAGATTATGCTACAATATATTTTCCCCAATGAGATTTAAGTTCCCCGTTAAGGGCCAACCTTCAATTTTTTAAGGTTTGGGTTTATTCCTATTTAGTTCCATTAATTTCCATGGAAAGGTTTGAAAATCACTGGAATTTTGCAGCCTTATCCCCAAGGGATCTAATAACATATTTCTGGGTATTAATGATCTTCCAGTGAAGACAATATGTATTCTGTTGGGTTTTTTCTTTCGCATACCACAGTTGGAGCGTTGTCTGGAATGTTCTCCGATTTCTCGGGTGCACTGTCGGATAAATGGCCCAGTTTTCTCTTCTTTGCACCTGTAGGGAAATGACACACTTTCACAATGACAAAGCAACTCTAATAATTAGAGTGAGCTCTATTAAATTGTCCCTATCTATGACTATTTGATTATTTCAAAGCAAAACACAGCCACTAACCACTTTCAGTGTCACAGGAAAGTGAGGCAGCGGATCCAGAAGGAGGCGCAGGTACGACAGGAGCATCAACACGGCTCACCTGTGTAGTATAACAAAATACTCGAGTTGTGAAAAGGTTGCAACAAAGAATTGCACCACTGCTCATCAAATAGATACACAATCACCACAGCAGCACATATTAAAGACATACAGGGCGCTCACCTGCATCGGTGGAGGTCTGTTCATGGTCTTGCGGGCCCGATGGATCTTGGGTGGAGCAGGGGAGGCAGAGGGGGACGGGGAAGCTGTGGCAGAGGAGGTAGAGGAAGAGGAGGAAGCGGAAGAGGAAGAGGAGGAGGGGGAGAACGAGGAGGAAGGGGCAGGCAGCGGGACGGATTTATTGCTACCAGGCCCGGAGACGCTCATCTTCGCTCGGCCAGGGGACAGCGTTGAAGACGTGGAAGGAGAGGACGAGGACGAAGAGGAGGACATCGAGGGAAGGGACTTTGCTGCATGTCCTGTAGGAGAAAGGCATTTCAAATCACTCAAGAGTACAGTGTGTATGATTTAATGGCATTTAGCAGCATCGAGTTGACTCTCAACAGACTTGGCAGAAAATGGAATGAATATTTCATGTAAAGTATTATTTTTTAGTTTTATTCAATTCAATCAAAATAGGAATCAGGGTTCCCACTCCTAACCTGAAATTATTTTCCAGGACATTTTCAGCCACTACAGAGACTTACAGAGAATTAGCATGCCATCCACTAATACACAATACATTAATATGCAATACTAATTGATTAACATTTGCCTCTATTCTATTTATTATTCTATTGTATGTAATCTGCAGGTCCAACAAATATTTTGTTATCCAGGATGACAATAAAGACTCTTGATGATTTAGCCATGTTAAATCACATTTATTTATGATAATAACAGTGGAAATCAAAAATTCCAGCAGTTCCAACGTATGTGTAATATTGTATTTTAAGTTTTCAGTGCCTACTTTTCTCATTTTAAGGGTGCCTCTATTTCCTGTGCATGTAAAGGGGTCTGTCGTATGTTACCCAGAAGATAAGGTAACAACAGACATACCTGTGCATTGGCTCACAGGGTGGGGGAGGATAAATATTTTTCCAGGATAACTTAATAATTTCCAGGACATTTGACTTTTTTCTCATTTTCAATGGTTTCCATGACTGGAATCATTTTCCAGATTTTCTAGTATGTGGGACCCGGATTCGTTTTCTTTACCTTAGATTGAGCTATTTATTATGTGGTTTTCACAACCACTGTAATGAGTGAAACCTCAAACAACTACATGCTTCTATAAACTACACACTGTACCTTTAGGCTTATCATTAAATAGGGGACACAGTTAATGTCAGAAAAAGACCTACCAATTTGCTGAGGAACTGACAAACAGTGATCTTACCTGCAACAGGTTTTTTTGTTGGTGAGGAGGCAGGTGACTCCTCCTCCACTCTGGAACTATCCTTCGCAGGCTGCTGGGATGACAACATTGATGGGAGACCACCCATTGGCTCTGTCTTTTTGGCAACGGTTGTAGTAAAGGCTGCATTATCTGAGGAGTAAAAGATTTTTTAAAAGCAGGTCACAATGGCAAAATACAAATCACAAAATACTTCGGTTCATTTATTTACCTATTTTTCATGCACAGATTTCAAACATGTTATTACTCCTTGTGCTTTATCTGCAAGAACAAGCTGTAAACATACCTTCCTTTACTTGACTTGGCCCAGCTACTGGCTCTGTTGGTGTTTCTGAGTCATTTCCTTCAGGAGGCTCCTGAGAGACAACACAACAAATGCTTACCCATCCTATGAAGAAGCAACTGATGCTCTGGGTTGCAAATTATTGAAGATATACTATGTATTCAACACACTTATTACAAGAACATGATAAGAATGCTAAAACAGACAGTTTAAATAGAAATGCTTTGGCTGTTGTGTGGTAACGCACATAATAGAAGCTGCTTGGAGAAACATCAGCACAAAAACATCAGGACTTTGTTCTGGGATTTTTTTTTTAATTAAAACAACAAGATATGCAAGAGTATAATAGGAAACGCATGTTAAACTCAGTTCATTAAATTACTACATCAACTTAACTGCATCAACTGCAACAAGGTATGAAAATGAATATAGTATAATATGAATATACTTGTAATATAGAGTGCTGTAGTATCAATGGCTTGTATAGGAAAGATGCAATATTTTTATAAAATATATCAGTTTTTAGTTATTGATAACCTATATAAATTTATCATATAAATAATTAATATTTCTCACACCACTGCTCAAGATACAGTAACTCATAAAAGATATTACATGAATAAATGTGAGATTTTTTTATCTGAATCTGACGACATATACACACGCTTCATAATCATTTCATGAGACGTCGCATCTATATAATCAAGTCCCGCCTTTATCTCGCCAAAATAAACCAGTCAACCAATGGCTGGCCGTCTCTACGCATACGTCAGATACCGCCATCAGTCATTCAACCCATTCATGCTTTTACACAAACGAAAGCAGGACCCATCCTCCGACAATAGTCGAGTCAAATAAAAATAATCACAATACTAGATGTCTTAGAGTACCACATTAAAATCCGCTTTTCACAGTACAACGCTGCACTGTTTGAAAATATTAGCTTTAAAAAACGACATGACTGAGTGAACAACAAAAAAACTATAAATAGGATAAAAAAGGAAACCCGAGATGGAGGTTAAATAACAACCTCATCTGTCGAGGATATTAGATAAGACACAGCATCAACATTGGTCATTGGAGCAGTTTTGGAGTTAAGACAGGCTAACACTGACTGTTGCTAGCAGTTTAGCACAGCTTTCAAGCAAACTCCTTCTAAACGCGACAAATGGCGACTATTTGTTGAGTGACAGACAGACGCTTCCGTGCAGTGTTTTACTGTGCACGCTTCTGGGTTCCGAAACGGCGCAATAAACAAACATATCATCACAATACCATGTGTTGTGATGTGTTACCTTTGTCGTTGTCTCAGATGCCGACATGTTTCCCCCCGTCAACGTAACATGAACGTGCTTACGTCACAGCCAAACCCCGCCCCCCACTGGTTTGATTTATTTAAAAGGACAGAAGGCAAATCAAGTTGAATTCACCCTCTTCATCAGTGGTATAAATATTCTGAATCACATTAGTAAGAATAAGCATATAAGACATATTATTTCAAGGAAAGGAAAATCACACATAGAGGAAAATTTAAAGTTCATATTAAGAGAAGTAATATGATGTATATGTAATATTAAGAGAAGTAAAAAAAACAGAAAATTTTATATATATATATATATATATATATATATATATTATGTGTGTATGTGTATGTATATATGTATATATATATATATATATATATATATATATATATATATATATATATATATATATACACCCTTCAAATTTGAGGACAATCAAATTGCTTTTGTGAAGGGGAAATTTAGCTAATTAAATTAAAATAATTGTCTCATGCTTTCCTCTTTCCTTTGTTTTCAATTGCTATTAAATGTTTGTTATAAAGCACTTGAAGTGCATTCTGTATGAAAGGTGATATACAAATACTTTTTTACTTATTATTATTATTATTACTTATATTAGTAGTAATAATAGTATTAGTAGTAGTGGTAATAAATGGTTTAAGGTTTATTTATAGTATAGAAGAAACTTGCCTTGATACACAGACCTATATTCGGTAAAAAAATATATATATAAAAATAAAAAATAAATAAATAAATCTAAGATATAAAATAGACACTGTCACACTGTAGACAGGTTCCACACAAAATATAACGATAAGATAAAACATACACATATATAGCTGATAATTCAGTGTACTGTTATCTTTTATTATTCCAAACGCTCTTGCGGTGTCCAAAATAATTATATCAAATGTAATCAATATGGCTGATGATACGGATACGAGTCCATTGATTGGAAAACTGATCAGAAGTCAGCGTGCGTACGTTGAACCACCGTTAACCGTCGGAAGACGCTTCCCCAAAAAAACCGACTCCAGGTCAGTTTGAACACTGGCGGTTTGTATTTGTTTCCTCTAAAAAAAAAAGAGGCTAAAAAGTAAACAGATATCGTGCTTTTAGCCAGTGGCAGCGGAGGAGAGCTGCCGGGGACAAGTCTCATCCGTCCTGCTGAAACCAACCCAGATAAAAAAAATAAAAAAGAAGCTCCCGACACTCAACGAAAGGAAAGATAAGGTGAGTAATGGCAAAGTTTTAACGATAACTGGGAGCTTTTGTTTGTTTTTTGTGTGTGTGTGGCTGGTCACTGGCAGATGCCAGCGAGCTAACTAGTAGCTAACGCTAGCTACCCGTTCAGACAAGTGGGTTAGCTAGGCCAGGAGCTAAATTAAACCGCACACGTTAGTCTCGTATTATTAAAGACACGAGAAGTCCTGGCGTTTCACATTACTCCGTCTTTCTAGCTCCTGCTGAGCCCACACATGTTAACTTTCCGGCTTCCAGCGGTTACAACCTGGCGATGAAATAAAAGTGGTCGATAGCGAGGTGTGTGATAGGATAACACGACCATAACATAGAGTTAGGAAAAGATCCCTGATCTGGTTGAAATATAATTTTATCCTGATCTCACGGCTATATTATAAATAATTCTGTTTATGAATGGTCTGTTTGTCCATTATATCCACGTTAAATTTATATTTGTGAGATAGCTAACCCATTGTAACATATTTAGATTATAAAGCTACTATATAGTGGTAAATTAGTAGTATTGTGTAATTTTATTATTAGGCAGTAGGGCAATGTGCATTGCAAGAAGCACATATACAACTAGGGGCTCATAGTATTATATATATATATATATATGACGATTGTTGGTTTTAATTAATTAATAATTGCAATATACATTAAGCGTTTGTATTTAAAAATAGCAATTAATATTTATTCGGCAAATTGACATATAATTACGCATTCAGCAATTTAGCAATGCACTTTATTCAGCTTCTTCAAAAACTAATAGTTACAGCTGTGATGAAATGTGTATGTTCCCTGACCATTGGTTTATATGATTAATTATCATTCATATTTTATATTATATATATTATATATATTATCATATTTTGTGACTATGATTGTATTGTGTTTTATTAATAATGTGTAACAGCAACCAGCCAATGGGACTTGAGACAGAAATTAGATTTACATATTAGCGTTTATTGTCCCTTTTTTAATAAATACATTTACAAATCATACCTATATTATCAATATTAAGGTATATAAGATTGATAAGATCAGATATATAATTGCGCTGAAATGATCATTCAATTAATGGATTGACTGGAACACATATTTAGAGTATTTATCTTAAAGGTCATAGTTAATAGACCTTGTTTTCACATAAGCCATATTGACATTTAAAAGTAGTTTAAAACAGGTGTTACCAGTGATACTTATTAAGGATCCATTTAGTGCAGCCAGTCTTTCCAGTGAACCAACAGGCACAATAACAGCATCCTGACTCTGTTTGATCACAATGGAACCTTAATTATATCATTGATACCACCTGTGTTTGTCTGCCGTTTTATGTCAATATGACTGTGTGATAAAGGTCTGTTTTTCAGAGTTCTGTGAAACTAATATAACATTACAGTTGTTGCCATGTATGTGTGACCTAAAATATCTATTAACCCCAAAGGGAAATTAAAGTGTTGTAGCAATCAAATGCAAAAGCAATGAGGCAAGAGAAACAAATAAAAAATAAAAGCTACAACTTTTATATTGCTGAATTTACTCACTCAAATACAACATAAAATTGAACAGTCTGCTAAGAAATGATGTTGTATGATCTTGCACTTGCAACGGAATGAGACACGCAGCTACAGCATTGGCTCCAAATCAGATGATTGCCAACCTGTTGACCTACTGATTAGATGTAACAAAGTCTGATTAAGAGCCTCTGAGTCAAAAATGTATATAGGAAACCAAACTGTCATGACTCTTGCCCCCAAGCACTTTACACATCTTGAACCTCCCACACAGAAACACTGACCAGCCTGACTGCATTCTTTGTTCTGCCGCAACCTTGAGTTCATGTCAGGCTACACAGGGTTTTTAAACCACTGGTTCAGCTGAACTCAGGTAGTGAACAAACAGTTTCCCATTTTGCCTTTTGATTTCCTACTTCAAACACTGCTTTGTATTAGTCATTTTATAATGAATAGCTGATTGCTGAAATTCTTTCCTACAAGCTCTTACGTGTGTCTCCATATTTCCTAAAGACACGATGGAGACGCTGTGTTTCCGGTTGCCTGGCCATGGGGACACGACCCTGAAACACATGAATTCGCTGAGGTCCCGCCAGCACTTCTGTGACATCACCATCGTGGCCAATGACAACCAGACGTTCAAGGGACACAAAGTGGTTCTGGCTGCCTGCTCGCCCTTCCTGAGGGACCAGTTCCTCCTCAGCCCATCCCCTAAACTTCAGGTATGGAGCAGACGAGACTAGATGAAATATATTTGTCAACAATGTTTCTATGAGGAAATCAATGCCCTTAACTGACTGTGACAAATTAACAGACATTTTTTTTTACTAAAAATATGAGACAAAATCAACTTGTTTAAATATAAACATAATAAAAAATGTATTTTTTCATCACAATCAAATTACAATCAAAAATTGTAATTTAAATTACAATCAAAAAAGTTCCTTCACTGGATGCACATCGCTTGTATTTCTCCTCCAGTGCTGTCGCCAAGGTCGAGTGTATGTGTGTGGCATCCACCAGTGCTGTCGGCACTAAATGCGGTGACATCTGTTACTTTATCACAAGAAGCTACTCTCTGCTACTATGTAACCTGCTGGGTTACACACTTTATTAAACCTTTAGTAGGGAACATTCAGCTCGGTCCTGTAACTCCACTAACAGTGGTGTCACTTCATAACATGTTCGTCTGTCATACTGAACTAAACAAAGTTTCCTAACAATAATTCTTGTTACAGATACCTGACTAGATTAATCTTGATTAACATTACTATTATTAAAACTAGACTAAAATGCCAGGACTTTTCATTGACTAAGATGTGACTAAACAAAAAAGAATACAAGTTGATTAATATGACTAAATATGGGTATTTGGCACAAGACTAAAAGTAAATTGAAAAATAGCCAGGAAAATTAACACTCTTGTCCAATGTTCCTTTTTACTGTCTGATGCTGCATTTTTACATTTCTATCCAGGTGTCGATGCTGTACAGCTCCACAGTGGTGTGTGATCTGCTCCAGTCCTGCTACACCGGCGTGCTGCAGTTTAAGCCGGAGGAGATCGTCAACTACCTGACAGCTGCCAGTTACCTTCAGATGGAGCACATCGTGGAGCGCTGCAGAGGAGCTCTAAAGAAATATGTGCAACTAAAGAACCCCGCTCGAGCAAAGGTCAGTCTTTAAGAACAAGCAGTAAAGAAAAAACTTTCAAACTACATTTTGTTAGAACAATCAGTCTGAGGTGAAAAATGACACAGCTTTAATTTTTCATGTACCATGTAAAGTCATTAACATTTCCAGCGTAAAAAAAAAAATGTTTCTTATATCACTCAGCCCTACTGGTTTTTCATGTTGTCAGTTAGTGCTAAGTGATATGGAAAAATCATATATCAGGATATGGATTATTTTATATCATGCTAACAATATATATCACGATATACCACAATAAAGTATGTTTTCAGTTATTCTCTATATGATAGCAGAGAAATTGCACCGTAGACACTTTTCTACTGTCCCCACGATATGTATCATCATATCACCCAGCACTGTTGTCAGTGCAGCTGCAGTGATGCACTTCATTTTTGAGGATTCCCCTCATCTGTTTTCCCTCTTTTCTTCCTCCAGATAACGACAGAGGAGAGTCAGTCTCGGTCGCTGATCAGCAACGATATTCATTCCGTCGCGTCGCCTCCCACCAGCCGACCTTCCCCTCTGCACCCACACAGTCCGGCCGTCCGCTCCGTGGAGGAGAACAACGACACGGCGTCCGCACAGGGCGGCGGTCATCACCATGGCAACAGCCCTTTGCTGGATGAGCAGTGTATTAAGGTATGTGAAAGGGAGGCATGAAACCAGAGTACCTATTTAAAATCTACAGTATTCTTGTAGTATTCTAAAGTATATATAATACCCTATTTAAATAATAATGACTGTCCTGCTGGACACAAGATGTCTCCTACTTCCTATATCAGTGTAAAGTACAGCAAATGTTTGAATATTGGATCAGATTTTAATGAAAATCATATTTCCATTGAGGAATTTTGCACTTTGTGCAAACGAATGTGAAAACAACCTTCTGTGTGAAATTCTGCTCACACAGTGGATATAAAAAGTCTGAAATCCACAGCTAAAATACCAGGTTTTTGTGATATTAAAAAATAAGACCAAAATAAATAATTTCACAACTTTTTTCCACCTTTAACATGACCTATAATGTGTACAACATAACTGAAAAACAAGCTGAAATCTTTCAGGAAGGTGAAATAAAAATAAACAACTGAGATAATGAGGATAAATGGGGATGTGGCTGTGTTTGGATTTGACCAATTACATTCAATCTCATGTTAAATTGGAGTAAGCACATACTTGTCACCATTTAAAGTGCCTCTGATTAACTCCAAATAAAGTTCAGCTCTTCTAATGGGCTTTTCCTGACATTTTTATAGCCACATCTTCCAGCACAAGCCGTGGTCCACAGAGAGATTCCAACGCATCAGAGGGATCTTGTTGTTCAAAGATATCAGACAGGGGAAGGATACAAAAGAATTTCCAAAGAATTAAATGTACCATGGAACAGAGTGAAGACAGTCATCGCAAAGTGGAGAAAAGATGGCACGACTATGACATTATCCAGATCAGGACGTCCGTCCAAAATTGATGATAAAACCAGAAGAAAACTGGTCAGGGAGGTTGCCAAGAGGCCGATGGCAACATTGAAGGAGCTGCAGGAATATCTGGCAAGTGCTGGATGTGTGGTACATGTGGCAACGATCTCCCGTCTTCTTCATATGTCTGGGCTAGGGGATAGAGCGGATATAATGTTAAAACCTGGCTTCATTTTGCAAGAAGACATTTGAAATCTCCCAAAAGCATGTGAGGAAAATGTGTTGTGTTCTACCTTCATGGTGGTGGCAGCATCATGGGTTGGGGCTCTTTTTCTTCATTTGGAATTGGGGCTTTAATCCGGGGTGAGAAGATGAACTTCTTCTTTCATCACGACAATGACCCAAAGCACACATCCAAATCAACAAGAGAATGGCTTCACCAAATAAGATGAAGGTTGGCCCAACCAGAGTCCAGATCTGAATCCAGTGGAATATCTGTAGGGCGATCTGAAGAGGGCTGTCACTGCAGATACCCTCCACATCTGTCAGATTGGAGCAGTTTTGCAAAGAATAGTGGTAGTATTGCAAAATTTGCAAGAGTGCTATATAAAAAGCCAAAATTACTGCAACAAATAATTATTTTAAGGGTGCACACATTTATGCAACCAGGTTATTTTAATTCTTTTTTAGATTTTCTTCTTTTAAAGCTTTTTTAGTTCTTTTTTCAATTACGATATACAGGTTACAGATCACATTAAATGTGGAAAAAAGTTGTGAAATGATTCATCTCATAAACCTCTCATTTTAACAGGGGTCTGTAGACTTTAGGGCTGCAACTAATGACTGTTGTAATAGTCAATTAATCTATCGATTATTGAGACGATCAATCGATGAGTTGTTTGGTTCATAAAATGTTGATCACTGTTTCCCATAGCTGGAGATACAACTTAAAATGTCTTTTTTTGTCCTGACCCACAGCTCACAAACCAAAGATAAACAGTTTACTATTATAGAAGACTAAAGGAACCAGAAAATAAAACAGATTTAAGAAGCTGGAACCAGAGAATTTGGATATTTCCTTCTTAAAAATGACTGAAACCGATTAGCAAAATAGTTGGCAATTAATTTAATAGATGGCAACTGATCGATTAATCAACTAATCTTTGCAGCTCTTTTAGACTTTTTATATCCACTGTATATGATACTACACTGTGAATCGCTATCAATCAACTGCAGGAAGAAGAAAAATATATTTTGAAGTAAAAAATAAATTAAAAAAATGAAGAGTTATTGAATGCTGAATGTCTAACTACAAAGGAGGGAAAAAAGGGTTTCTCGTCCATGCTTTGTACTTTTATACAGTCGTAAATGGTTGTTGAATGTGAAATGTTTTACAGGTGAAAGGGGAAACGCGCTGTAAAAATGAAGAACATAATAAAAAAGGCTCTTAAAAATTCCTCGGGTGTCTACTGTTGTTGCAGTACACACATCTGCAGGCACAATAAATAACACTTTTAGTCACGAAATAGATGGAGAGATCAAAGTTTTTAAAGAAAAGCCAAACATTTAGTGCTTTTCTAGGACTTTTGATTTAGATAGTTTTCCAAACGAAACAAATCTTCGATTCTGTCACAGGTCCACGGATCGGACGAGGAGGAGGAGGTCAGGCAGGAGGACTATGATGTGTTCAAAGTTTATGTCTCCGAGGAGGAGCAGATGAGCAGGGACAGGGAGGAGGAGACCAGCGCGCCCTCCGACGGGGCCCAGGACTCCTACTACCCAGAAACAGAAAGCGTGGCGATGGGGGGAGGAGGAGGAGAGGGCAGCGAATACGACCTCACCCCGGCGGACGGAGACCTGGGCACCAGCAGCCTCCTGAGGGAGGAACTCTTAGTGGAGGAGCTGCGTACTTTCAGATGCAGGCTGCCCGATACTAAAATCGGATCTCGCAGAGGGCGAGGCCGGGGGAGGGGGTTCAAGAGGAGGAGGTGGATGTCCTCTCAGGAGAAGAGAGCTCCGGGATTGACTCACCAACAGGATTTGTGGTATCTTGCTAGTGCAGGGGTGGGAGGGGGGTTCGGTGTGGACTACAGCCAAGAAGGGCTTAAGACAGGAAGTTACATGTCCGTGGAGTTCCCACGGCTGGACTTCAGCGGGGGAGACAATCAGGAGAAAGAGTCCTCGCCCAACTTGGGCCAGTTTGCTGTGGAGGACTCCGGCGAAGGGAGCTCGGCGCTGAACGTCTCAAACGAGGGCGGAGACGAGTCAGTGGCAGTGGTGGGATCCACGTCGAGCGTCACGGGTCCCGTCATCTGCGAGCACTGTGGCATGACGTTCCCCTCCGCCCACTCGCTGGCTGCCCACACACGCGCCACCCACATGCTGTACGCATGCCCGTGCTGTGGCAAACACTTCCAGCACTCGGCCAACCTGACGCGGCACATGGCCGTACACCGCGGCGCTGGCAAGAGCCACCAGTGCCCGCTGTGCTACAAGACGTTCACGCAGAAATCCACGCTGATCGACCACATGAACCTGCACAGTGGCGAGCGGCCGCACCGCTGCTCCTACTGCCATGCCCGCTTCGCCCACAAGCCCGCGCTGCGGCGCCACCTCAAGGAGCAGCACGGGAAGACCACAGGCCAGAACTCCCTCCATGAGCAGGAGGAGAGGGAGCGGGCGGCCGGCAGGGTACGGGAGGAGGAGCAGGAATGTCCCATCACAGAGCAAGCGTCCTAAAGCCAAAGCATTAAAAGACAGTACACACTAGGGTTGCAAAGGAGTGGAAAAATTCCGGTGAATTTTTAGAAATTTTCCATAGGAAATTGAGCAAGAAATATTCAATGTTTAGAACCTGACTTAAGAATATGTTTTTATTTAATATTTGCATAAATTTGGATAAACATTTATACCATTATATAAATATCAAATATATTTACCCCATTATAATAGTGATGAATGTGTAGGTCACAACTCGTCCACCACAGCATTTGGGAGTTGCCTGATTGAGTATTTGGTGAGTTTGATGAGGGAAAACCAAAAAATACCAGTAGTAGTAGCTATGGGAATCACATTTAAAATATGCTGAACTATCTCTTTAAATCTGTTTTTTGCAAAGATTATGCTATAATATATTTTCCCCAAATATATTGAAGTTCCCTGTCAAGAGCCAACCTTCAATTTTGTAAATTTTAGATTAATTCCCATGGAAAGTTTCCAACTTCAAAAAAATTCCTGGAATTTTGCAACCCTCGTACAGACCCTTTCCAAAAGAATTGGAATATCATAAAAAAACTTTATTTATTTCTATAATTCCATTTAAAAAAGTTAAAGTTTCATAGATTCACAACTCACAATTTAAATGATTTCAAGTATTTGTTTAATTTAATTTTTTTTTTTTTTTTTTTACATATTTTAGGCTTCCAGCTAAAAAATGAACATGAACACAGGAATTGAAAAAAATTGAATACTGTGAAAAAATCACCATGTAGTTTTAACTTTTTGCAGGGGAAAAAAAAGAAATTAGGATCAAATCAATCAAAATCTGCTACTTTCTAAAATATGTCCCTGTCCGGTACTTGGTGGAGAATCACTTTGCCTTAATCACTGCCTTGATGTGCCGGGGTATTGAGGAAATCAGCCTGTGTTATAATGCGTGGGAGTAATAGAAGCCCAGATTTCCTTGCACCTCATTTTCTTCTTGAAAAATAACACTGTGGTAACCTTGGATTTAAGAAAGCGTTTAACAGCACCACACCCAAATCATGACTGACTGATATTTCACACTTGACCTCAAGCAGCTTGGGTTTCGTTCCTCACACGTCTTTCTCCAAACCCTCAGATCTTGATTCCCAAATGAAAGGCACATTATACTTTCATCAGAAAAGAGGACCTTGGACCACTGGCCAACCAAGTCCAGTCCTTTTGTTCCTTTTGAGGCTCACCCATCCTTTGGAGAACTAACCAAATTGAGGCAATTCAGGGGCTGTTCACACCAACACACCAAACCATGTGTTTCTCTGCATGGTTTCGGTCTTTCATCCACATGTAACCACAGTTGTAGGCTCCTGAACCCGGACTTGTTTTCTAACTGGACTTCAGGGACTTTTTTTTTTTTAAGAAGTCTGGTTTCAGCAGATGTGTGGACAGGAAAACCGCAGTTTCTTCTTCTTCGGGGTTTTAAGGCAGACAGAATCCAAAAAGTTGCATTGTTGCAGGACTAGTACTATTATTCTACATCCTACTATATAATACAGAAGAATTAATGTCTTCCCCTCCCACTTGACCCTATTTCTAAAATGATTTTCAGAGATTCTACTTCCAAGCCAATCTCTTCCAACTGATTAAGTCTAGCCTTTCATAGATATAAATTACGCTTTAAAAAAAAAAAGAAAAACATGAACTGCAATTTCTTGTCGATATTGTTTGACATTGTTTGACAGTGTGTGACCGTAAACTGGAAGTTGTATCTATGGAGATGTGTGGAGAGCTCTAGCCTTTTGATTGGCTAGAATTCCTGTTATGTGCCATTGCCACCTACTGCTTTGGCATGTGCATGATATTGGCTGAATTTTGCAGCTTCATGTAGTTGGCGATATTTTTTATCACATCAATGATGTGGACAGGAATTTTTTTTTTCTTTTTAAACCAGGGGCTCTAAAAGTTACGTTTTAAAAATGACTGTGTTGGTGTGGACCAGGCCTTGGTGACACCTGGGGAAAACCTGTGCAGGTGCTTTAAGTTTAGTAGATAGTAGTAGTAGTAGTAGTAGTAGGGTGTGACACTCACTAATCTACAAAACATTCCTGACTGGCAAAATTTGGTCTGATTTCTTCACAGGATTTTTTTTAATCCCTGGGTTTTATGAGCTGGAAGCCCAAGTTATGTAAAAATACAAACAAATACTTGAAATAATTTAAATGATGGGATATCTGAATCTATAATCCATGAAAATTTAACTTTAGTGGAATCACAGAAATCAATAAACCTTTCTAAAATATTCAATTTTTTGGAAAGGGTCTGTCAAATGTCTTATTGTGTGTTGATCTAGCTCCACAGCTCGCTTCCATGAGCTGGAGCAGGAACTGACTGAGGCCTTTTTTAAAATTTCAGCCTGTGAAAATAAAAGCCCTTTCACATTAACTAGTTTTTCAAAAAATTGCATTAAAAAAAAAAACAAAAAAAAAACTGTGCACAGAGTAAAAGTTGTGGGTAAAGATGACTGAGACTGCACAGTTCTCCACTTTGACTGTAATCCTTTTCCACAGTAGACATTTTGATGTGATAAACGGGAAAAGTGTTGAAATACTAATGATTAAGAAATAGCTTTGTTCCATTCAACTGTCTCATAGAATCATAACAATGAGAAACCACGCTCCGGGCCAGAAGCCTGAAACCAGAGCGGCTGAATGGAATTTAAACGTCATTCGTTTTATATTCACACCTGTTTTTATTTCCTACTGTGATATGTCGAAATGTCATCTGTGGGGAAAAAAAGCCATTAGACTTGTATGTCTCATAGAACTGGTTTGACTGTGATCTTAAACTTAAAATCATTTCCCTGTTCAGTGTGATGACTGGCCAGCGTTCAAAGAAAAGATGGAAAACTTGTAAACGAGTGTAAATACGATAACTATGAAGTGTCTTCTCTGTAACATTAATGTGATCATGGGTCAGATGTATGGTTTCCTGATGAAATGGACCAAGACAAATTAAAGCCCCCACACATCTGTTGTCCACACACAGGTCGGTTCACTTTTATTACCTGATCTGACCTCTTTTCAGAACTGTGTTGGTGTGGAAACAGATTGTTAAATTGACCTCTCCCTCCCACTCCTGTTGGTTTTGTTTGGACCTTTTAGAGCAGGGAAAAAACACTGTTTTCATTAGCCCATAGATAACAGCACATAGTTTGTTGATGACATATAATTCCTGGCAAATTGTAGTAAATGGGAGTGATGTGGTTTGTGTTTCTTTTCCCCACTGTGATGGAAAATTAGTCTCAGGCCATCTGTTTTTTTTCCTATTACATACACAGGAAATTACATTCCTGGAATTGGGAATTTCACATTCTGCAATTACATATGACATTTTTTAAGCCTGATTTTGATATTTTTAATGGGGAAAATAAAGCTAAAGACACTGCCCATGTGAAAAAAACATTGAACATTTTAATAAATTCAACTTTTTTGGGTGTCTGGTCACGCATTTCTTTACAATACTTAGGGAATTTGGATCCATTTCAGTTTTTTTTCTTTTGAAATCCTGGATTAATATTGAGTAGAGCTTGTGATCATCAATCCTGGTGGAAATGACTCAATTGAGGAAGACATAGTTCTAGAATGTAATTTCTTTTGATACATGGCTGAGGATATTGCAACAGGGATATTACCGAATTAATGAATGTATAATCAGTAAAAAATGATCAATAAATATACATTATGTGTAGTTGAAGTTTACTAACAACACTCTTTTGACCCTATCATCAAGCCTAAGTTTTATCAACTTATGCTCATTCAATCCTGGATTCCCACTCTGATAAAAACTCTCTCAAAGTAGTAATATATGAATACAATTTATTAAGCTCCACAAAACAAGATCTGTAGTTCTAAGAGCAAAGCTGACACACATCATCACATACCAGCCAATACATCAAATACAGTCATCTAATATTTCAAAAAGAGACAACAGAAAGTTGTGTATTATTTATCCTGCAACATGAACACGTTCAGCCACTGGCTGACAGGTCATTAAAAGAAAAATACTGAAAAGCTATATGCCAAAATACAAAAAAGAACAGTCCATTTTGTTTCACCCCAGGAAATCCTCACTGTACACAACCTGGTTCCTCTTGTCCCTGTAGGAGCCTTTAGTGCTGTTCTGGACAGCTGTGGAAGAGAGGGAGATGGTGGTGAAGGTTAGTTAGATACACTGGGTCCGATCGATGTCTACAGGACAAGAAGTGCCGTGTTTTTACCCAGAGAAGCCCACACAGATTTGCCGGTGGCGGCGTCCAGCATGGGCTGCTTCCTGGCGATGCTGACTTTGATGTGGACATCTCCCACCGTGCTTCCATTTAACTGAGACAAAAAAAAATTAAAAATACAGAAAGGCGGGTTTAGTTCAGCGCTACATGGGCAGGGGAATCCCAGCAACTCCAGGGTGCCTCAAAGCAAGTAAAAACAGCCACTGAATGAGTCATTGATTATGAAGCATGAATAAAACAATAGATATCAGAAATGCATGATACTCACCTAATGATATGCTCCATTTCCTAGACATACATTAAGTAATACTGATACAGCCTAAATATAAAGATACTTTTAAATCCACCACTCACAATAAGTTAGGGATATTGTTATTTACATGAGTGCTTTTCCTATTTGGTCAGATTTCTTATGAAGTAAAAGTTCCCTTTGATAATACTAATAATGGATGAGATTGGATGTTAGTTTTATATTACCCCAAAAATGAATTTACACACATTTATATGCAATCCACTGACTCACAATATCCCTACTTTATTGTGATTATTTTTTAAATGTTACCAGTCAAAAGCTTGATAATACCCTATTTTCCACAATTTTGAAATTTCAGCAGTTCAAATGCAATGTATGAATTTAAATTAAACAAAAGTAATATATAGAATAGTTTTTCAATAAGATAAAAGGTTACGGTAAACAAAAGCTGAAAAATAATATACATTTTTTGTAACTGTGATTAATGGGAAATGGCCTGTCTGAATTACATATATACTCTTATTTCTTTGCGGAGTCCTTTGTTAACGTTTTGGAAGGTAAGGTAATTCAAAAGTGCTTTACATGAAACAAAAGCATCAAGATACAATTTAAAAACAGTTGATAAAAGGGGAAAAATCTAAAATAAAATAAGAGAAATCAGAAATTAAAACTTAATTAAGATTACAAAATTGTAATTAAAAACAAAATCAACAAGATGTAAGAACATTTAGATCAGTTCAACCAACCTCGGCTACAGCCTGGTCTGCTGACTCCATCTTTTCAAACGTGATGAATGCACAGCTAGAAAGAGAAACAGGAACCATGAATCACACCTGCACCACACAATAAAACAGGATTGAGTAGAAGAGAATAAAGTAGACAGTGTATTATAGCAGAATTTTACTGTAGAGCAGTCGGTGAAGTGCACACAACCTCATTTAAATGTTCCATACTTGCGTGGGTTGTCCATGGAGAGGTCGATGATGTTGCCATGCTGAGCGAAAGCAGTGCGCAGGCTGTCCTCAACAAGCCCAGAACCGTAAACGTAGACCGTGTTGCCCTTACGCACCCCTCTCCGCTCTGGGTACGAATCTGACCCTGAGGATAAAAAAAAAAAAAAAAAAAAGAAAAAATATTGACTTTCTCCCTGCATGATCCACAAGCCCCTTTCTGGATTTCAGATTCTATCTGTACAATTCCACCCTGTACGACTGCTGTAGTTTACTCACGTCTGAAAGGTCCATCTCGATCTCGATCCCTGTCCCGGTCCATGTCGCGGTCTCGATCCCTTTCTCGGCTTCGTTCTCTGTCTCTGTCGCGGTCCTGGTCCCGGTCTCTGTCTCTGTCCCTACCTCTATCCCTGTCTCTGTCCCTGTCCCGGTCTCTATCTCGGTCTCTGTCCCTGTCTCTGTCCCGCTCTCTGTCCGTCTCACGGTCCCGGTCTCTCTCTCTGTCCCTGTCCATCTCGCGGCTGGACGACATGCTGCCTGCATCGTCCTCGTCCCGGTACCGGTCACGGGAACTGACAAAGCTGCAGAGGTACACAGGGAAACCATGTTATAGACAGAGATTCATACAGTCGGTGTATTACAGTGTTTTACTCATTGTTTTGTGGCTTTTAAACATTACCTCTCATACAAAGATTTCCTGTGGGCTCTCTTTGCAGACTAGAAAAAACACAAAACAAAGAACATCAGAGTAAAATAATAAATTGCATCTTTGGTTGCAACACAGAACATTTCATCCACTTTTAAACTGTTGAGGTCACCTTAATATGAAAATATACATACATAGTATGTCATATATAATTTTTCTACAGTCAATCATTATTCAACACAAGAAAGAAACGACCAATGAATAAAGTAGTTCATGTTCTACAGTAATAACATTTCATGCTGTATCTCCTGTTTACCTCAGGTTGTTCTTCATCTGTGGAGACACTCCTTTGGAATGGTAAGAAAGCAGGAATTGGGCCTTTCTCAGGGTCCTGTGACACATAAAGACAAAAAATACACAAGCAATAAAAAAAAGATGAATATATTTTTTATATATAAAAGAAGACAAATAGCTTGGCTATCTGCTGAAATATATGATTTTTAAGACATACTTTCTTAAAGCCTTTAGTTTTAACTGCCAATTTTCAACTTACTCCACTAAAATATAACTATATATATGGCTGCAAGTGCAGACTTCTTTGCACTATGTAACTATGTTCCCTTCTCGCCACAGCTACAAATAACCTGAAATAATGACTCGTGTCATATATTAAATTGCAATACCCACCTTGAGTTTTATCTCCAACATTCGAGAGCGTTTAAAGCCTGAGTTCTTGTTCTCAGATTTAATGGCACTGATGGCACCAGACTTAATCAGCATCTTTGCTTGCTCCGTCGCTGTTGCTGTGTCAACAACAGGCTGGTCTGACAATGCTGTGATCAGCGGAAAAATAAATAAATAAGTGAACTAGATATTTGATTCTCTCTTCTTAGTAGCTATTCAACACTTACTATATTTATTTGAAGCCAATTTTGCAGAAAAACTACTTTAAATGGGATAAAATCAAGTACACAACTTTCCATTCAATTTAAAATAATTATGGGCAGAATACTAACAATTTGCCAACAACAAATTTACACTTACTTCGTTTCAGTCCACTCTGGTTTGTCTGGTTGGTTGAACTCTGCTTTTTCAGAGCCAGCAGGGCCTTTTTCTGAGGATACGGTTAAAAAATATGAATGAATAGATTGAGGATATATTGCTTATTTAGTTTATCAATCACATAACTAAATGCATTAAAGGTGCCTTTCCTGGCAATAAACATATTTTAATACGCTTCCACAATCTATAAATACCTTTTTCTTGAGTTTAGCATATTTCTTTTGCAGAGCTTCTTCTTCCTCCGTCAAAGAACTTGGAAACACCACCATTCTGACACCCGCTGCTACAGACAAACAGCATGAACAAGCGGCTATAAATATGAAATTACTGACACTTAACAATCACCAACAAGTGATTCAACCCTTTCACAGTTGCAAGGCTAAGTGCGCTAGCTGATCAGCTAACCAGAAACCACAACACAAACGTCTTCCAAGAGAAAGAAGCTGATTCACGTTTTACCACATATAACGTAAATTCCTTGCGTCTGCCTGAACAATAAAACATTACTAAATTCTATATATTTACGCAACACCTAATAGTTATTATCTAATTCATTTCCCTTACCTGTTTCACCGACCTCGACAACAATAACACCGTCGCGTTAATGTGACGTAATGACGTTGCCGCGGTTAGTCGTTTTTTTTTCAACAAAGTTTTACTAACAGCATTTAGTTAGGCACATAAAACACACAATTCCTGAATAAACCGACAAATTATATTCCGTCAGATGTCTGTATTAAAACCAGTCGCCGTGTTCACAGTTTAGACATTTCCTTTGCGCTGACGTTAGCTTAGCCTGCTAGCCGCTTCCGCTTGTCACGTTTAGCAACTTCCGGAGCGACTACTAGTTTGTGGCAACTTTTGCTTTTAGCTCCCAGCTGCGAGAAGGGAGACATGGACAGAATAAGTGAGTTGCTGTTTTTTATGTCAAGCTAGCTCCTTAAAGCATGATCACTTTATAAAGACGTTGCATCTTCCTAAACTGGTGTAAATGAATGTGTGACACTGATGATGATGTGGCTAAAATCATAATGGGCGAGCTTGCTGTCAATCAGTGCTCCATACAGCAGCCTCACGACTTATGCATTGAATATTGAGCTGATTATTGATTTAGCAATGATCCAATAATGTCGTAAGAGTCTTTCGTGAGCAGATACGATAATTAGAAATTTGCGTTAAGTCATGATTTGCGTCTTCCTGGTTACAACTAGCCTCAAAAACTCTCTAGAATACCTTCCAGAAATGACTTTAGTGTTCTTTACATTTCCCCCTTGCGCTTTCTTTCATGAACCAGTCAAATAAAACAGTGCTTATCTTAAAGCCATTGTTGTTACCCGAGTCTACGGTGTATTTGTTTTCTACAATATTGCGTATTTCTAATAAAACTGATGTTTTGTCTCGCGTGTATCTCAAAATCTTGCTTCTGATGTGTAATTCCGTGTTTCGCCTGCTGCTCAGTGAACTGGAGATGTGGGCGCTGTTGAGCAGTTGAAATTCGAAATTGGTGTGAGATGAAACACATTTTAATCGAAAAATAAGCAATATTGAATAAAACGAACACACCGTAGACTCGGATAACAATTGTGGTTTTACCCTGAGCACTGTTTTTAAATAATTGGTTAATGCAAGAAAAAGCCGGAGCGAAACGTAAAAAGCCCTTATCTCATTTTTGGGAGGTAGCTTTGAGAGTCTCATATAACGCTGGATTGCAACCCCTGCATGAATGTGGAGCCTTGTTGTGTTTGTTTTGTCGATTCATGCTGGCTCCTCTATGCAGACGTGCCCCCTGCGGGCCCCATGGACCTTCCCCTGTCCCTGCTGGAGATGGGATGCTCTGGCAGGTTTGAACTCATCACACATCCCCTCCCCGGCCAGCCTCTAGCTCCACAGACCACGGTCAGTATGAAGCAGGAGTCTACATCCAGGGCTGTGTGCATGTTATCTGGATTCAGCTGATTGTTCTTATACTATGGAGCAGTTATTATTTATTTTTGATATTCTATTTTTTTCTATCTTATTTCCAGAGTTGACTAGAAATGGGACATTTTCACACATTTGTTCTTTTTCGCATTGTGCTTTTAGCAGATAGTTGGCTGTAGAGATTGAAAATCAACTTGAAGGAGTGGGACAGAGGAGAGTTACATGTTGCTGTTACATTGTTTCTGTTTTTGACTGCGAGCTGTTGAATATCTAATCTCATGTGATCTCTCTCCACAGCTCCCCCATGGGCTGCCCCCCACAAGCCTCAACCTGGAGACTGAAGTGGAGAAACAGTTTTTACGGGACCCCGCCTGGCTTCCTATACACCACACAGACTTTGCCTTTCAGAAGTTTCTCAAGTATGTATTTCTCTAGACATGTCTCTTTATTATTGATGATTTAAATAGATAACGGTGGTTAAATTGCTTAATCACTTAAGCCCCAGACCTATTTTTCAGTTTTCCTGCTATAACTGACAATAAATATGGAATATCTCTCTCTACATCCACAAAGGTTATCAAAAGGTTATCTACAATATATCTATCTAATTATCTACAATATGTGAGGTGACTACAGAATCAATTAATCTTTCTGTTATAAAGCAATTATTGCAAAAAAATCTAAAATTGTTTTAGTATAAATATAAATACTTAATTGAAAACTTAAAACAAGACCAAACCAAGTTTAATGATCAATTATTTGTCTATAAAGGCAAATAATATTAGAGAGGATTAATACACAACACAAAGAATATATCCCATAAGATGTTTAAAAAAAGAGATTATAAAGGTCCAATTAATCACACAAACAGCTCAAATCTATGTCAAATATCAACTGCTACTGATATTATATTAAGCTTTTTTCTTATTGTATTGATGATGTGGATATTGATGATATTTATTGATGTAGATAAAAAAAATACTTTATACTATACTTTATATAGTGCTGTAGCTGAGGTTTTCTCGAGTTTCAAATTCTGAGAATCATTCAATTCTTTCCATAATAATGCTTAACAACCACATATATGTGAATAACATGTAATGGTTGTGTTTTCCAGAGTGACTCAGAGAGACATTAATGTCGACTCTCTGCTCAAGTGCGTTCCGTCTTCACTCCACTCTGACCTCTCTGTCATCAGAGATCCAACCACAGGGATGCTGCTGGACTTCACAGAGGTAACACACATAAACCGCACACAGTACTGTCATTAGTATATATGCAATTTCAAATATTTGTTATATGGGTTAAAATAATCTCTTACCAAGAAGAAGATGCTGTCATCTGTCCTATTTGGGTCAATACAGTATCTCTTTAGACCAGTTCAAGATTTTCTTCTTTATAAATGTGTGTTTTTCTTCTTTAATTCACCTTCAGGTGTTACTGGAGAACACCGGACTCTCAGCAAAGAACTCGCTGTCATTACAACGACAACCAGGTCCTCCTTCAGAGAGCCTGAGAGGAAGCAACACCAACTATCCCTTCCAGCCAGGTGACCTGGATCCATTCACCAAATTTCCTCTTGAGCGACTTCTTTAAGTTGTGAAATGAGGAGGGGTTCTTGTTGTGATCTTATTTTCCTCTGCCCCTTTTACAGGAGGTATGGAGGAACTTACTCTGGACCAAATCAAGAAGAAATCTGAGCTGGAGAAGGACATAGACTTTACAAATGGTGATTTTTTTTAATTTTTCTTTTTTAGTTTTGAAGAATAATAAAGATACTTCCACTGTTTCAGTTCTTTATAGTTATTATTTTCTACCACAGATTTACTCAGAGTTCCTCCTGGACTTAAAGTGGGGATGGACTTCACTGACAAAGGTTTGTCTGGATAGATTCTCTGTTGTGGATAGATCAAAAGGACAAATTGTTATTTAATTTAGTCCCTTTCTTTTTGATTTTAAGACACCAAGATGGCAAAGGCGGAAGTCAACCTCATGTCCCTCCTGTCCACGTTTGAGGGCATCCCTGACTTCCAAACAGGGGCAGAGGTGAAGGAGCAAGTCAAAGGAAGTGAAGAGACTCCTAAACTACCCAGAACAAACAGCCTTGAAGACCTGGGCATCAAGGTACCACATTTAATTTATAATAGCCGATGTACATTTCTTCAAATTTCCTCAAAATGAGAATGAGTCAGCTGTGACTGTGTATTATTTTCTTTTTAACTTGGTGTCACCATAGAATTTGAATATACAGCATAGTGATATAATTTGAGTTAGAAAAGAATTTATGAATTGTTTGTTCACTCAATATTTTGTTAAGCTAATTGTGATGTAATGTCATAAATTCACTAAAGGGGGAAAAATAAGATGAGAATATAGTCCATTAAAAACCACTGAAGATACTGTACTGTATGTTCTCTTCTACCTTTTTATAAAAAAACAAAACTCCAAGTATGCTGCTGTTGCCTCTGGACAAACATGAGCTGAATTGAAATCTGGTTTCTGTTTTTCCACTTTGAGGACGCTGTGTCATCCTCCGCTCCCCCCGAGAAAGGAAAAGCAGAGAAATCAAAGCCAGACCAGACGCCAGCGGAAAATAAGAAATGGGCCATCCCCGTTGACATAAGTTCACCCTGTGATGATTTCTACAAACGTATCCCCAACCCAGCTTTCAAGGTCCATATAGTTCTCTAATGTCTTTTTTATTGTGCCTGTGTTCCATTTTGTCCAAATTCCTAAAACAAAACCTTTTTATTCATTAATTCTGTGTATATGTAACGAGTCATGGCGTTTCCCTTACTTTCTCGGCATCTGGTAATAGTTGCTCTGTTTCCCTCTCCAGTGGCCGTTTGAGCTGGATGTTTTCCAGAAACAGGCCGTGCTGAGGCTGGAGGCTCATGACTCTGTGTTTGTGGCTGCACACACGTCAGCCGGTAAAACAGTGGTGGCTGAGTACGCCATCGCCCTGTCACAGAAACACATGACCAGGTGTGTATATGTATATGATGCTATAGTTCAATTAAAGGTCCAATATGTGACGTTTCTGTGTTAAAATGTTGAAAAATGATTAGATCTGGTTGTTTTACATTTAAAACAACAACTCCCATGATCCCACACTACTTCATGACATCATCAAACTCTTTTCTTATTGTTTTGATTGACAGCAGAAAATATTGTCTGTTAAAGCCATGATTTGAAGTTTTATGTGATTGTTGCTTGGTTCTGTCGATCTGTTGCTTTCAGTTTGTGACACCACCACACGGGGGCAGCAGAGTTAGAACTTTTCAAACCTTATACATAGTGGCGTTATATATAGTATACAGCAGTATCATTTTATATAGTTTATATTGTATATAAATGGACACACACCAATCAATATTCTTACCTCATGCACAACTAAAGTGTGTAGTACTTTATCATTTATAATTATATTTATATCATTGTCATTTATGTTGCAATATATTTACACCATTAGTCACTTTACCTATAAAGTGGTGAGTGATTGTTGTTGTTTTTTTGTTTTTTTGTCATTGCTTATTGTGTTGAGTTGTTTATTGGGTTATGTTTTAACTTTCTCTACTTTTTTTTCTTTCTTTCCCCTGTTGTGGGATGAATAAAATACATATAATGTAATCTAATTTTCTGATAGGACCATCTACACGTCCCCTATCAAGGCCTTGTCCAATCAGAAGTTCAGAGACTTTAAAACCACATTTGGAGACGTTGGACTGCTGACCGGTGACGTCCAGCTCAGTCCTGAATCTTCATGCCTCATCATGACAACCGAGATCCTCAGGTACCCAGGCTGTTTATTTCAAAGTGTCATACTGTTGTTTTATTTAACAGAAACTGGAAAAGTCTCCAGACTTCTCACTACTTGCTCACCTCCCTCAGGTCTATGCTCTACAACGGCTCCGAGGTCATCAGGGACTTGGAGTGGGTGATCTTCGACGAGGTTCACTACATCAATGATGCCGAGGTCAGGAAAGCTGCTCCCTGCATCCCCTCCCTTCATTTATCACCTTTTCTGTTAAATAAAATAAAATAACAACTGTCTTCTCCTCCCTTTTGTCAATGTCAGAGAGGGGTTGTGTGGGAGGAGGTTTTGATCATGCTTCCTGATCATGTCAGCATCATCCTCCTCAGCGCCACGGTGCCCAACGCTCTGGAGTTCAGCGAGTGGATCGGGTGGGTTCTCCACGCTGTCACACAGCACACAGCTTGACAAGTAACAGGAGATGTTACAAGGCTGCAATTTTGATGTTTTAAAAATGCTTTTTAAATGAAACCTATCTGAAACTAGACACCAATCGCTGTTTTGAAACCTCTCTCTCCTCTCAAAATTTGATCCTCAGTCGCATCAAGAAGAGACACATTTATGTGATCAGCACGATGAAGAGGCCTGTGCCTTTGGAGCATTTTCTGTACACCGGAAACAGCACTAAGACTCAGAAAGAGATGTTCCTGCTGGTGGATGCTGTGGGCAATTTCCTCACTAAAGGGTATGAGTCTTGTCTCTATGTGTCGTAGTTAAAAGGAACAACTGCTTCGCTTAGACTATTGTTGTTATTTCAGTCCCAGAGAGAAACTGCTTCTCATAAAAATGTTTTTTTGGGGTTTTTTTTGTCCAGGTACTACGCAGCCGTCGATGCCAAGAAGGAACGCACCAGCAAACACGCCCAGTCTTTCGGCGCCAAAAACACATCTCACAACACCACAGCTAGTCAGGTATTTACTTTCTTTCTGTAACAAATTCTAAATCTCCCCATAATATGCTTTAGGAACAATCTATTGTTTTAGATCGAAAAATCTAAATTAAATATCAAAATAGTGGTTAGTTGCAGTCCCTGCAATGTCTGCCACATAAAATCACAATCAAATTTTTTCTTAAGCTGTTTCAGCCCTGATATGCTTCATTAATTAAAATTTTTCCCTCCAGGACCGGGCGGTGTGGCTGACCCTCCTGCACTTCCTGTCAGCGCGGCAGCAGACCCCCGTGGTGGCGTTCACCTTCTCTCGGACGCGCTGCGACGACAATGCCCGCTCGCTGGACTCTATGGACATGACCACCTCCATAGAGAAGGCAGAGATCCACTCGTTCTTCCAGAAGAGCCTGAGTCGCCTACGAGGAGCAGACAGACAGCTACCTCAGGTAAATGGCCCCTGGATTTATAGGCAGCATCCTGAAAGGATGGTGAATTTATTACATTTTCATTCACTACAAACAACTCCTTTAAATAGAGCATGTTAATATATTAATTTTCTTTATTTTAGGGTGCATTTTAGGCCAGAACGAACTATTATTTTAGATTGAAAAACCACGATTTCAGGCAACATGATCTTGTGATTTTTTTTTTTTTGTTATTGCTGTTTTCCTAACCCTGGTTTTGTTTTCGTTAACTATTTTACACGTATATGCTGCCTCCCTGACCTTCACTACTTTAAGTTAAGTACATTAAGTACTTAAAGATTGTTGTGCATTGAAACTTGATCTGAAGAAAATGATGAATGAAATCGCAATATCTGCCAAAAAAAAAATCACAATTTTTTATATAATTCATCCCCAGTGCATTTGTTGCATTCAGATGTTGGTAACTAACACGTTGCTTTACGGAACACAACATAACCCCTGCTGGTCTCTTTGAAATTCTTCCCTAAATGTTTTATCAGACGGAAACCACTCTGGGTAATATGTTATGTCTTATGCCTACATGCTTCAGTTATCAATTAGCCTCTGGGGCCGAGCTCTCTGAGAGATCTCTGTGCATCTAGTGGAGCCAGTGGATATCTGGTCCAAGACCTCCTCCTTTTCCTTTTATTGTTCAGTCCAACTAGTAACATGAGACATGACAGTGGAGCTGTACAAGCTAATTATAAAGCTAATAAAAATTGAAGTCATCAACAGATTCCCTCAGGTCCCATTTGACCAATGCGTTCCCCCTCTGAGCAGACTCCTATATCTGCATATTAATTTGTTATATAGAGATTATAAAGATTACTCCTTCAAGTAAAAGAGTAAAACAAGTGCACATTGTATAACATGCAATCTGTCATGTCCAGATCCTGCTGATGAGGGACCTGTTGAAGAGAGGAATAGCCGTCCATCATAGCGGGATCCTGCCCATACTGAAGGAGGTCATAGAGATGCTCTTCTCACGAGGTCTTGTAAAGGTGAGTCAGGAATGACCTCACACATTTATAAGAACCTGAGAGCCCAATTTGACCAACTGTGTCCATCTGCAAGTACATGTTTAGTAGTGTCCTTCTCTACATCCTGTCATTGTCCTCCAGGTGCTGTTTGCCACTGAGACGTTTGCGATGGGAGTGAACATGCCGGCCAGGACCGTGGTGTTTGACAGCATCAGGAAACACGACGGCACCGGCTTCAGAAACCTGCTGCCCGGTACGCCGCTCGCTTTCATCCGAACCAGCGTTTGTTCTGCTCTTTCATCCTCTGAAGCATGAATTTGGTTTTGTTCTGGCCTTTTCATGTTCTGTCCCTGTTCTTCCAGGTGAATATATTCAGATGGCAGGCAGAGCAGGCAGGAGAGGTCTGGACGCCACCGGCACCGTCATCATACTCTGTAAAGCTGGCGTCCACGAAATGTCCGATCTGCATGTCATGATGCTGGTAAGACAAAGGGTTTTTATATATATATATATATATATATATATATATATATATATATATATATATATATATATATATATATATATATATATATATATATATATATATATATATATATATATACACTACTTTTTCAAAAATTTTAGAACACATTTTTCCACTTTTTAGTGAAAGTTAATCAGTTTAAGTCCAACCTTATAGCATTCATTATACCCCTATATATATTTTACTGAATAAGCAACAGTAGAGAGTGTATAAATATTCAGTATTCAGGAAACTGTACCTTTAAACGAGCAGTCATGACTTACAGGAAGTTGTGATGTCATTAATATACAGTCATTGACCACATTCCCCATTCACAGCCATTCTAATCAGCCAGCTATAAAACTATATTGTGATGATCTTTGATCCTTCAAATCCTGTTTTGGATGTCAAAATGAAAAAAACAGGCAATTGTTTAATATGGGACATTTAAATGGTACAAAAATAAGTCAAGTACCCTGCCCTAAAAAGGGAAATTTCAGGAATCAAGATAATTAAATGGAATAATAATTAAGAAGAAATTTCATTAGCAATAGTTATTACCCAAATAAGTATGAAATTTCTCACAATATCCCTAATTTATTGTGAGTACTGTATAATCTCTCAAAGCTGTTGTTTATTTACACAGATGTGTTTATTACACATTTATGCATGATTGATAGAAGATATTTTAATTCATCTCACTCAACTCATCAATCACTTGTTTGGTTCATAAAATGTTGTTAAATGTCGATCAATCTTTCTCAAAGCTGAAGATTCAACCCAAACACAACCCAAAGATCATCAGTTTACTATTATAGAAGACGAAAGAAACCAGAAAATCAGATATGAGAAGCTGGAGCCAGAGAATTCAGAATTCAATTCATTTTCTTCTTAAAAATGACTTGCATGGATGAATCAATTATCAATTAATGTGATTGTTGTCAACTGATCGATTATTCATTGCAGCTCTACTTACATACAAAGGGAATATTGTAGTATATAGTTGGTGCTTGTACTGCAAAATGGCCTTGAAGAATAAAACCATATCTATTTTCATTTTTAGTTTATGAGTAGTATTATTGACAGTGATTTTGTGTGTTTGTATGTTTTGTTTTACTTTTTGTTATTTTTTATTTTTGTATTGTGTGTGTGTCAGTGGAAGGTAGCGTCCTCAAGTTAAAATGTTCAAATAAATCTGAAAGTGAAAAGATTTCTCTGTGGTTTAATGAGACGCAAGAAAGAAAAGAAAAGGCTCCATATGGGGAAGTGTAATTCTTATCATTTTGACTGACTTTTTGTTATTATTGGCCTCCTCTCCGTGTGCTCCAGGGTAAACCAACCATCCTCCAGTCCCAGTTCAGACTGACCTACACCATGATCCTCAACCTGCTGCGGGTGGAGGCGCTCCGTGTGACCGACATGATGAGGAGGAGCTTCTCCGAGTGCCACAGAGACACTCAGGTACCCATAACGACCAGTGTCAACATGCAAGTATAACACTCAGCATAGAACATTTGGAAAAAAAAGAGAACTGTTGAGGAAATTAGGAACAGTTGCCAGTGAAGTAAAGATGAAAATATAGGGAAAAAAAACATTTTTTGCATTAATGTAAGCCAAAATCATCACATAGAATCATATAGAAATGTTTTAAGAATTATTTTGTTACTGAATGTTGCCACCACATGTGTTCTTTGCATCAGAAATGCATTTATTGACAGCTCACCCAACCCTCT
The DNA here is from genome assembly GCA_030544235.1 of Lepturacanthus savala. Classification (NCBI taxonomy): domain Eukaryota; kingdom Metazoa; phylum Chordata; class Actinopteri; order Scombriformes; family Trichiuridae; genus Lepturacanthus; species Lepturacanthus savala. The sequence continues at coordinate 4,498,089 of CM060472.1, read as the reverse complement.
GAGGATTTCAGGAAATTATTTTCCATTTTACCAGTTATTGGTTCTTAGGGTCCAAGTTAACAAAAAAAACACACACAAATAAAAAGTATGGCAGACCATGTCAGGTTCAACCCATTTTATTGAACTTTTGAGACGTTACCTCCCCAACTAAAATGTCTCCATTCCTTCTTCGTCCTCCTTTTCCAGGCCCAGGAGAAGCGGATCGGCCATTTGAAGCAGACGTTGTCCTCTCTGCCGCCCCTGGACACAGACGGCCAGCTGTCCGACCTGCTGCAGTACTACCGCACCGTGACGGAGCTGCGGACCACCACCGAAGCCCTGCAGGTACCTGAAAACCATACAAATTCCTCCAGCTTTGTAACGCCCTGCTGTGTTGCTCTACATCTCCTGCGTGCTCTCCTTTCGTTTCAGCGAGCTATTCTGGAGTCCGTCAACGGGCTGAAAGCTCTGTCTGTGGGTCGAGTCGTGGTCGTCAACAACAAGCAGCACTTCAACGCTCTGGGAGTTATCCTACAGGTATGTTTGTGTGAGAGAGTTTTCCATGGTGGCTTGAACAGAAACTACAGATTATTAAAAAAAACACTCTAAATCATTAAATACTGTGCAGACCCCCACCTGAACTGCTTTCTAAAGTTTTGACAGGTATAAACTGTGTCATTTGCCGCCTGATGTGCTGGATCCAAAACAGGAATACATTGTTTTTTTGTATTTGATAGGTAAATTATTGTTTTCACTATTAGGCAGTGATTCAGAATTCTGAACCTGAGATTGCACAGCAAAAAGTGAAATCTGTACAAGTGAAAAATATCTTGTTTTTGGTACAATTTTTCCGATATTAAGTAGAATTACACTACTCACAATGAGTTAGGGATATTGTGAGAGTCTATTAAACTCTTGAAAATGGTGTTTCTTGTCATTCATTATTAATAATATCAAAGGGAACTTTTGCTTATTTCATTAAAATTCAGACAAAATAGGAAAAGCACTTATATAAATAACAATATCCCTCACTTAATGTGAGCAGTATGTCTTATTCCACTGACAGATAATTTAAATTATTTTTAAATTAAAAAGCAGCAGAAGAAGTTGAGAAAGTTGAGTAAAATCATGTTAATGCTTTATTAGACACTCGTGTGTCACAGCCTTTTACCCTGCATGCACTTGGCAGTCACACCAGGGCAGTCTGTTACAGAGGCAACACAACCAGACAAGTCATTCACACCTGCAGGAAATCTCACCTAAGCTGCATGTTTGGGCTGCGGGAGGAAAGCGGATCACCCAAACAGAACCCACACGGCATGCAGACCCCACACTGGAAGGACATGTTGGGTTTAGAACACAGAACCCCCCCCCCCACTTTGTGCTGCCATGTATCTGTGCGAATAGTGAAGGCCTGTCCCTACACCTGTCCTGTCTGTTTTTCGTCTCCAGGTGTCCAACGACGCTGTGAATCGCACCTTCACGGCTCTCATCATCTGCGAGAGAGGCAACGAGGAAGGAGAAGGCAACGACAGCCCCGCTTTCCCTCACCTCTTCAACACCGCTCTCTTCATACCTGAAGGTCAGACAAACTGACATATACACTCATAACATACTGTTTTAGCAAAAGCCATGTTCTCTAAAACCTCCCATACATTTGTCTTTTTGTAGGGTTCCTGATTAAAATGTTTCAAAAGCATTAAATTCATTAATTTGGAAAAATACATTACACGTTATGTTATATACATTAATTTATTTTAATAATACAGTGAATTATTAAAACAAATAAACAAACTGACTGTACATACCATTCTTATTGCTACATGGTTATTGGAAAAAGAAAGAATTATATAGAAAGGAAATTATATATATACACACACATTTTCATACTTTTTCATACTTTGTTTCAGTAGGAATTGATTGATTGAAAAATGTTCACCAAAAAGGACTTTTCCCTACTCTGTTTGCTGTACTTCATCATATTCACAATTAACTACTACAGGTAAAGTTTTTTAAAGAAAATGTCTCAAAAGAATTTAGTTTAACTTGAAAAAAACCTGTAGGTAACCTCTTTTTGTCATTTTCTTGATGTTTTTACAGAGCAGTAAACACACACATGCATTTATGATGGTGTTTTTTATTTGTCATCTGTCAGGTCCTTGCAGCCACACGGTGCAGAAGCTGAAGCTCCAGGACATCACAGCCATCACAGTAAAAACCCTCAAGGTGATTCCTGACAGGATCATCGACAACTACAACAAGAGGCAACAGCCACGGTTCAGGTGTGTGTAGGGACGCCAGGGGTCAAAATATATATCTTTTAATAATCTAAAATTCAAATAGGAACATTTAGGCCTGTGTGTAACGATCATACAGTGTTCCTGTTTGATTAAACACAGCTGAAGGAAGGAGATGTTAGTGAAGTCTAATACAGTCATATAAAGATGGTCAGAATGTTAGGATAAGCAGGATTTGAAGGGGAAGATTCTAGTTAACAAAGACAATGCAGCCGACAGGAGAAGAAACACTCACACTGTGTGACAGCAGGTTTTAACGTCCTCTTTCTGCCAAACAATGTCATATAAACACAGATTTTTCACCTTGATTAAAGATTATTTGACCTCTCTCCCTCCAGGCATGACCCTCCTGGCCAGGCCATCTCCACGGCGACCCAGGAGCTCCTGCGGTTGGCTGAGGCCAACCCCGGAGGCGTGGCAACCCTCGACCCAGTGAATGACCTCCAGCTGAAGAGCGTGGACGTGGTGGAGGACTCCATGCGGCTCCGTGTGCTGCGGGACAGCCTCCAGGACTTCAACTGCATCCATTCGCCCACATTCGCTGAGCAGGTGCACATATAAGCATGTTTCACTATAGCTACAGTGTAAAGCTCTGTATCACAGCTCCTCCTCATGTTGCTTCCCAGCGCTTTCATTACAATTCAAAGCTCCGTTGTCACACAAGTATTGTAACACAAGTATCACAAGTATTGTAATGTCTCTCAAAAAGCACACGCTAAGACATTAGCCAGTTTAGCTGCTACTTTATTCCTCACAATAACACAGGTCTTACTCCAAGACGCATTTACAGACCCTCAGGAAATTCCATCAGTATCACCTAACAGAACATTATCTGGACCTAAACTTATTTATAGACACATAAAACAGTAGCATGCCCAGGTTGTTACACTATACAGGAGAAAGTACAAAGTAAGAGATTTATCATGACTCTGGTTTTACTTACTTAACACAATTTAAAAACTGATATGGAGATTGATGTTCCAGCTTTCAACATAAATTGCAGCCTTTCTTCTTAGAATAACTTTATTTTTTTAATTTTTATGTCTCTCCTTATCTCATTGTATGTCCATGTCTTACCCAATGTAAAATTTGTCTATTAAGACTATGAAACAGTCCAACACACCCCTCAATTAAATATGAAAAATCTACTTAAGCTTCCACTTTTCTATAAGAATACCTACTTCCTACAAGCACTGCACTAGAAAGTCCAAACAACGAGGCAAGTGTTTAATTTCTCTGTTTTTCCAGCTGATCGGCATCACACGTTTACCAGAGACAGTGTGAACTGCCTCCTTTTAACGCCGCTTCTCATTTGTCCTTTTCTTCATCCCCTGTATCGGTTTCCTTTAATCTGTCCGTCATTGCTCCCCGTGCCTCCAGTTTCACTACGACAACATCAAACTCCACCACAACATTTCTGCTTTTGTGTTGTGTGTATCCCTGTCTTCCTGGCGGCTTCGTTGAGATAAGACGCTGCGAGAGTGGAGCCGTGTCTATAATTACCCTTATAGGCTCATAGCTGCGGCTCATCACTGTCTCACAGCCGCAGCGTGTCATTCGAGCCGTCTCAGCACACACACTTTGCAAGATAACAAGCTCGTACTTGCTGTATCATTGTCTCCTCTCGTCGCTGTAGATTCGCAGTTCCTTATGTCTTTACAGAGGATTGTGTGTGTGTTGAGAAGCAGCGGGAGGTTTTAGTGCTGCATGCTCTACAATGCAAACTGTTAGTGTACAGTAATTGGCCTCGGCGGTAAGAGACATGGTGGATTTCAGGGAATCCAGGAGCCTTTTTCTCCTTTGTCAATGAGAATTCAATGAGCACTGTTTCTCCTCTTCTCTACAATGCAGCTTTGCTTTTTTGTTGCACTTAAATCATGTCAAGTGTTGCAATATTGCCGGTATACTCGAGTTGAGTAACCTCTATGTGTGTGTTACAGTTTGCCAGAGTTAAAGAGAGGATGAGTGTCCAGGAGGAGCTGGACATGCTTCTCTTCCTGGTGTCGGACCAGTCTCTGTCTCTGCTGCCTGAATACCACCAGAGGATCAAGGTTCGGATGTTTGACTCACCACATGACCTGCTTCTCTTGGGGTGTTTTTTGTTTTTTTTGTAGAATAAGGTCACTTTCCAGTCCTAAGAAGTTAATTTTAGTCCTTCAGTCCTTTTCTCTGAGATGCTGCTAATTATCCTTTTTTTGTTTGTTTGCACAAGTGATGTGAACATAAATATCCGTAAATCTGCTCAAAACATCTGAGATAAAAAGGCACACACATCAAATCTGATTCTAAACCTTGATGGTGTTACATGCATTTTGTTTATTTCTATCTGCATTCTTGTGATAGAAATCAGTGGCATGCACATACTTGTTGAAGAGAAGGGGTAAAAAGAAGAAAAAAAAAAGACACATATAGCAAATCTTCACCACTGAAGAGGACACTTTAGCACACGTTTTGACTCCAAGAGGGCACTTTGTCATGCATTCTGACTCCTAGAAGGTGCTTTACCACATGAGTTGGCTCCTAGAGGGCATCTTAGCCCATGTTTTTGGTGCCATAAGGGCACTTACGCACAAGTTTTCAACCCTGCGCATGCCACTGATAAAAAAGGATGCATTTGTCGAAGTATGTTGCAGCAGAAATATGATTTAGTCAGGTTTGCGTGACTTTTTATTTCTGTTTATGTCTACCATCCTCCAGATTTCCTTTTGAAGAGGAAATCTGGAGTCCAGCCTAGAGAAACCTTTTTCATTCTGATGAGTTTTCTTTCCCTGCCGGTCCCTCCCAGGTCCTGCAGTCCCTCCAGTATGTGGACAGCGGCGGGGCGGTGCAGCTGAAGGGCCGGGTGGCCTGTCAGATCAGCAGCCATGAGCTGCTGCTCACCGAGCTGCTGTTCGAGAACGTCCTGAGCCCGCTGGCGCCCGAGGAGAGCGCCGCCCTGCTGTCCTGTCTGGTCTTCACGCAGAACACGCAGGTGGAGCCACACATCACCAACACGCTGCAGGAGGTAAGGAGTGAGGGGGTTTTCACCTCACACTCACATCGTATCACGCTGTACTCGTATGGATTAGATACATGACAGCAAGGCCACTTCACCCGACTCATCCCAGTCACTTATTAACTCACTTGTCTTTGTCAAATCCACCTTTGCTGTGTCTGTGCGTTTTGTGAACGTCCTCTGATACATGAAAATGCTTTATGAGGCTTTGAATTAGTGATGACCCCAGGTCTGTGTCTGTGGTGATTTGCAAGAGAGAGCAGCAGGAACAGATTTCTTCAACATTAACGACAAAGTCTCTCTGACATCGCTGAAAGGTGAGAGTTAGAACTTATTCCTTTTCATGTTTTCCTTCTTTTCTCTTTTTTTTCCCTTTCAGGGAATCGATCGGGTGCTGTCAGTGGCTAAACGTATCGGAGAGCTGCAGAGGGAATGTGGGATACCACAGACAGCAGAGGAATTTGTAGGCCAGTTCAAGTTTGGCCTGACAGAGGTGGTGTACTGCTGGGCCAGAGGCATGGTGAGGTTTTTTTTTTAAACATGTTTTTCAGTTTTTATTGATTCACAGAAAAATACTACATGTACATGTAGGGACTAGAAACGTATGAGAAAGTATGAATTACATCAAGTGCCTACAATTAAGATCCTCTAACAGTGGATGGTGTGTTACAGTCCTTAGGATTACATAAGTTGCACAGTGAGGCTAAACCCTTTGTTGCACATGATTTTCAACCCCAAAATATGTGTTAACATGCGATCAGTATCTGAAATGACACCAGTGTACACCAGGGCTGTGCAATCCTGCTCCTGGAGGGCTACAGGTTTTAGAAATTCACTCGATATCATGCAGCTGAAGCTTCTCAGAGGCCTCATGATGAGTTAATAATTATAATCAGGTGTGTTGGAGTGGGGAGATTCCTAGGACATGCAGGGCAGAAGCTCTGTAGGAGCATGACTGGACACCCTGGTGCACACGTCGCTATCAGAAAGCTGTCCAACTGGCCAGATGTCTAAACCACATCTGGATTTTGAGAAGTTAAAAGATCATTGAGCTGCACTTTTTTTACTCATAATGTCCCTTTTTAAATCTGATCACAGTGTTCAATAAATAAATACACTAACATGAACTATTGTTAAAGTTTTTTTTTTTATTATTTCTCATTACAAAAGTATCAGCAACAATGCTGTAAAGGAAAAAAAATAATTAGCGTTGTAATCTGACAATGATTGTCTGGATCAGAGGTGGCAAACTCTATCTAGTTCAAGTGGGTCGGACCACTAATAGCTAACATATAATTGACAACACTTAAAATTTCTCTCCTTCTTTTCATGTAAAGAAATACATTACAGATAATTTACCTTCGATTTACAAAACAGGAGAGATGACATAAAGAAAAGGGCATTTTCAACTATATGTGTGTTATTCCATATTCAGTCAGTTTACTGTTGCATTTCAATTAAAATCATTTAGTCACCGAACAATATTTAGTTTTTTTAAGCAGAAGGTGAAGTTATCTCCTGCCTTACAAACCATTTACAAATCAAAACTGTAAATATTTTATCCTTTGAACCCTGAAAGACGCTCACAGACATCCACTTATCCAGTGAGTCGGATCGGACTCTCGGGCGGGTCGGTTCTGGCCCCCGGGCCGCATGTTTGACTCCCCAAGTTGTCTATAAAAAGTCATAAAAATAGTGGAATGTTAAAAAATATAGTAGAATTTTTGCTTTAGAAATTATTTCAATGATGAGCTAGTTCCCAATTATGATTGTTTGTCAATCAACCAGTCAATCAATCAACAACTGATGTCAGTGGATTTCAGTGGTAGTTTTTTTAAGTCTATTTTCTAACACATTCTGCAGTGCAGGATTTAAATGAATGCAGATCCTTTGTATAATGTGTGAAGTATTTTCTTCTGGGTGTCAGCTACTGAGCCTTCCCTCTTCACCTTCCCTTGCTTGTGTTACTTCACATGCATAATCTCACTCTCTTTTCACACTTCTTTTTTTTCTCCCGTCCCATCCTCCCTTCCTGTCCCGTCTTCCCGTCGCCAGCCCTTCGCAGAGATCGCCCAGCTGACGGACGTCCAGGAGGGCACGGTGGTGCGCTGCATCCAGCGGCTGGACGAGGTGCTGAAGGAGGTGCGGCAGGCCGCCCGCATCGTGGGGGACTCCGTCCTGGGGAGCAAGATGGAGAAGGCCTCGCTGGCCATCCGCAGGGACATTGTCTTCACCGCCTCCCTCTACACACACTGAGGGCACCGGGACACCTGAAGCCGAGTGCTGGAGTGTATGTCTAACATGTTTCTGCTCACAAGTGCTGTACTGTGCCTACAAAACATGTTGATGTTTACAAGGGATCCCTGACCTTAACGAAGGGAATCATTTTTAAATCAACAGACCAAAGTAGCGACTGTAGGACTGAGAACCGGATTGTAATTTATTGTACAGTAATAAAATCTGTATTCCAAAAAAAAAATCATGTGATATCCTTTTTTCATATTCATAGGAATTAAAAGAGATAAAGGGAAATGTGTGGTGGCTGCATGCATGCTTATGATGCAGGAATAATGCATCATAAGGCCAAGGCAATTTAATTTGTATAGCACATTTCAACAACTAGGTAATTCAAAGTGCTTTACATAAAACATCTGATTAAAAGGGGGAAAATAAACAAATTAAATAAGATTAATTATCAAGAAATTGAAATTAAACAACATAATTAAGAAGTGACAGATGTTTGATTTGCCACATGTAGAGAAAGCATCTCAATCAGAAGATGCCTCTTTGTTGAGCTGTAATGGGATGTTCCAGCCCAGTGCCTGTGCGTTTTTTTATTTATTTATTAATTTATTTTCAGTCCGGAGCTGTCGCTTTAAGACAACGATAGCTTTGTGTCTGATTAATTCAATGTACGGCGACGCGTTAGTGGAGGAACCTTATTAGACCAGCGGCCACACACAGAGACGCAGAGAGGACAGGAGAGCAGCGGCGAAAGCTGCACGAAACACACCTGAAGTTCCCGTCAGAGAACCGCGGAGTGATCCCTAAGATGAAGGCATCTTGAGGATGGATCGTTTGGAATAAAAAAAAAGAAGAAGAAAAGTCCGCATCACCGCGCGCGATAGGAGGGATTTTTTTCTTCCCACCACTAGCTGGAGTAAAAAGAAAAATACATCCGATCAAAGGAGCAGGATAGAAGATCGGAGAAGGCATGTCGTCGGAAAAACACGGTGAGCGTCTTCTTTTAAATTGTGCGCATTTTGGAAGCTTAATTGGCTTAATTGAGCCACTTCTCTTCCAACGTTGATATAGGAGAACACGGCTCATGTGGCTTTTTGTAAGCGTCAAATTTCAGACTGACCATGTCTTTTTTTTTTTTGGTTCATCTGCATTTTCCCCCCCCCGACACCCCTCCTCCTCCCCCTGTCAACATCTCCATCCGCTATCTGCACAGCGCTGTTTCTATAGGATGATGCGCCGCTGTGTGGGTGCAGCATGGGAGGAAAATAATCAATATAAGGCCTTAAATTACACAGAAGAGAGTTTTAGTGACAATATGTGTTGAGTTTTTTCTTTCCCTTACAGGATTGTCTTTCTTTAGGTTATTGCATGAAACAACAGTATTGCCATTATTTTCCCCCTTCACTATATGTGGCACCATTTTTTTCCTCATTACGCGTAGGCCTACATGCTGAACATCTCTCCAGGAGACTCTCCTGTCTACATCATGTGGGCGTGTTTAACAGGGTTTAATAATAACGCGCAGTCTGGTGCATGGATGGAACAATAAGACACATTTGGACTTTCCTCCTCCATCCTTCAGGAGGTTTAAAGAGCCAAGTACAGATGGAGATCAAGCAGCTTTACAGAAGAAAAATAACGAATAAAGCTGATAATCGCCTGTAAAGTTACCACCAAGAGCTGTGAAGCATCTGTAAACATGTTGTCTGTTAATAAAACCTGTGGCCAGCTGACCAGCACTAATCCAGAAGCTGCTACTGTTTCATTTTCTGACAAATCCTCCTTTATAAAATAGGTTTATACGTGTTATTTAATGGTTAATGAATCAGTCTGGGGTTGCCAGGTTGTGAAAATCCCTCCAGTCTATAGCTCCATAACATTTGCTTTAACTAATCCTTTAGGAAGACACATCCAATGTTCACCCACTTACACTTTGGACAGGACTGGAGGGCATCCAGACAAAAAATCCATTTATTAACAATTCATAACTGCAGACTTTAATTATTTTCAGTAATGGCGCATTTAATAGAACCGCAGACCTGATGACTTGGAAAATGTGAAAAAAAAGCCTTTTAAGACCTGACTTATCAGAGAGTGGCAGCCTGTATTTTTTCAGGGCTGCAACCAACAATTACATCATTGATTAATCTGATGATTATTTTGTCAGAGAACGTCAGAGAAGAGCTCACGAAGCTTAAGATGATGACTTTAAAGGCCTTTTTTGTCCAAAATTAGAAGATAAATAAAAATAACGTGTACACTCTGACACAGAAAAGCTTCAATTCCTCACATTTAATAACATGGTGCTGTAATACAATGATTAAAATGGCCATCCATCAGTTATCTAAATCATTCCCTATATATTTCCTGTCGACTGACTGATCAACCAGTTGTTGCAGCTGGTGAGCAGTATCCATGTTTCTGTTTCTTAAATGGCAGCTAAATGCTCCTTGAATCATTTATGATATGTATGTATTTGTAGAATTTGTATGAGACGTTCATCACTGACACAATGTCCCAAAAATGCTGTACCGTATTTTCTGGACTATAAGTCGCTCCGGAATACACGTCGTACCAGCCATAAAATGCATAATAAAGAAGGAAAAACACATATAAGTCGCACTGGAGTATAAGTCGCATTTTTGGAGGAAATGTCTGTTGTGAAGCAGAGGTAATTAGGGGGCAATTGATTGTTTATCCAGTGGGTGTCGCTGTGTGATCATTGTGGCAAGAAGGTGGAGAAGAAGAGTGAAGTTCCTGCGCATGCGCGAGTTGTCGTTCTCCCCGGGACTGGAAGGAATGTCCTTTGTTTTGACAAGTTACCACAATTTATTTGATAAAATCCAACACCAAGAACAGACATGTCATTTAAAATTTAAATGACGAACAATTTAAAATAAAAATAGAGGCAACGACAGGCTGAACGGTGCCGACGTTACATGACACAACTGAGAACGTGCCTGGTATATTAACATAACAAATTAAGAGTTATTCCTATAACTATAGCATCAATAACACGCTAAGAAGTTTACCAAAACCATCCGTGTCACTCCAAATACCCGCTAACTAAAACCCAATGTAATCTTCATCCTCTGTGTCATTTCTCATCAACTCCTCTAACTCTGGAGGTAGAAGACGCAGCGCTTCCTCTTCTACGTCGATGACGTCATATTTTACTACTTGCAGCTTGTAATCTGCAGAATATGATTTTCTTTTCGGTGCCGTTTTTGTTAAGTTCTTCTCAGTTGTTTTTAAAAGTTACCGCCAATGTTGAAATATCAACACAAGCCTAGAGCGCCCTGTTGCGGTTCAGTGTGAAAATAACATGTGAAATGATATACCGGTAATAATGTGTTAATAACTTCACACAAGTATAACACCCCCGGTCTAACTATGAAAAAAACGCGACTTCTAGTCCAGAAAATACGGTGATTATGTCATTGTAATTCTATGATTGTAGCGAAGTGCATTTTTTTATTGTAAAATGTGATCCCTTCCCTTCTCTCCTGCTACCTCTTGAGGCAAATTTGTAATTTGGGACTATATGAATGTCTCTATAATAACGACAGACTATATATATCCTGCTAAAATCAGCTCTGTGAAAGGCTTCTAAAGGCATCCTTTTTGAAAACTGTCAACATCTTCAGGTTGATGGAACTGTACGTTCAATTTATAGTTTTTAACAATGTATTATAGTATATCCAATGTTAAGATGTTAATTTAGAACTGAAATTTAATACAAAATCACCAGTAATGACATAGTGAGTTGTTTTCTGCCGATAAAGACTAGTGATTAAATTAACCACAAGACTCCACCCATTCCTTCATTTTACTGCACTTATCTGGGTCTTATCCGCTGTGGCAGCAGGTAAAGTACCTGACCCACCATTAGGTTCTGTTTCTAACTAGGTTTCTTTAGTGGTGAAGCCTGTTGTGCCACATAAATACAGTGTTTTACCTCCTAACAATCTTCTGTTACCTATAATCAGAAATTAACTGAAAATCCATCACTTCCTGGTTCCTTTCTTGTGCTTTAATATATTGAGATACCAAATATCATCACCCTACTAAAATAATGGCCTATGTCATTTTTTCATTTTTTATATGTAACTCAACTTCAAAAGTTTTGACAACATTTTGAAACCTGAAATGTGATGACGTGTATAATGGACTAAAGATCCTGGAACGTCCTTTCTTTCTTTATATTTTGCTACATATTTATTGGATTTATTGCACATCACTTGCAATTAACTTGTAAAATTTGGACTAAATTACTATAAAACATTATAGCCTATAGAATTTATCACTCACCAGTAGAATTTGATTCAAGAATCACGTTTAGAGCTCCTTCTACACTATAGATTGTTGCTTCTTGAAGCAGCCGTCATCATGAAAGCTTTTTAAATCGTCTAATTCAGCCTTTTTTATCCCAACTTCGAGTAGGTTAAAGAGTAGGATCCTTTCAACTGAGGATTAAGTTGATTTTATCAAAGATAAAACATGGCAGCAACATCAAGAGATGATTTAGGAAAAACACTTTTAGCACAAAATGACTTAGGATATTATTCTAATAGGGCGATGATGTCATAGAAATATCACGGGTGTGTTTTTTCTCTGGCGTTTTTCAAGCTGTTGGTCACGTCGCCGTGACCTTTTTTTGAAGGTGTTCCTTCCCTCACGCTCCTTCCTTCATTCCTTCCCCCTCTGCCTGTTTCTGGTCCGACTCGCTGCTTGTGACAAGAGCCGGGGACTGTTACGTAAAAGCTGGTCCCCCCAGAGCACAAGTCGTCATCCGTCATCGCTCGGCTGCCTCCTGCTCTCCTTCCTCTGTCCCGATTCCTCACCTCCATCCATCTCCTTCCTCTTCCTTCCTCGTCTCATCCCTCCTCATGTCCCTGTCAGGAGGGATTACCATGTTCAACCTCCTGCGAGAACACGACACCCTCGCAGTCATTTTCATTGTTAAACAAACACAAAAGGGGAGCAGAGGTGTTTACCATTCAAAGCTCAGATGTCCAAAGGTGGGCAGATGCCTCAGATGAAGTTCCCACATCTCCCGCTGTTAATAAATATGGTTTTGATGTGTGTGAAACAGGGAAAAAAGGGGCTTTTCTTTTCTTCTTCTTCGGAAATAAAAATATCAATCACTGTCATCATTAGCACACAGACTGCACAGGTTGGGAATTGTTGGCCTTTTCCTTCTTGTTGTGTCTTTGTGGGTGTTATTTGAAGTCGTGCTGAGGAGCTCTGGTCTGTGTAATTGGTTTTTCTCCTCCCCCCAAGAGCCCAGATAAGACGCGTCACCACGTTCAACACGCGGACAAACATGTAACAGCGGCTGAGTTTAGATATTGTGTCTTCATGCTCGACGTCTCTTATTGTTCCCCCCATAGGGGGGAAATGTCTGGTTAATTTCCAGCAAATTTTAAAAAACACTAATGTAATGGCATCAACAGAAATTGTTAAACAACTGGAACGGTCTTTAAAATACTTGATGTATAAATTCTTGTACAGTTACAGGTTAACAAAATGAAAAACAGCTTACATTTATGTGATTGAGAAGTGTACTTATATTAAATCTGGTTGTTTTAACCCAGATAGTGCTACAATATGTTTTTCATAACTAGATATATGTTCCCTGTTAAGGGCCAACATTCCATATTGTAAATTTTGGATTTATTCCTATATATATTTACGATGAATTCCCATATATTCCTGTTAATTCCCTTAGAAAGTGCCCAACTTTAAAAATTCCAATTAGAAACTCTTGTCTTGGTGAATGGTTGGAGCCTTTTGCCTTTTGAAATTTTTGCCACTTTGCAATATGCTGTTGCATTTCTGTAGCATTCTTCATGTATGTTTTTTCACAATATTCACACCACATCAAAACCATTCATGTAATGGCATCAACAGAAATAGTTAAACAACAGGAATGGTCTTTAAAATACTTGGTGTATAAATTCTTGTACAGTTACAGGTCAATAAAATGAAAAACAGCTTACATTTATGTGATTGAGGAGTGTACTTGCATTAAATCGTGTTATTTTAGCCAAGGTGATGCTATAATATATTTTCCCCAACTAGATTTAAGTTCCCTGTTGAGGGCCAGCCTTCAATATTGTAAATTTTGGATTTATTCCCATATATTCCTGTTAATTCTCATGGAAAGCTTCCAACTTTAAGAATTTTGGAACCCTATTTCCCCCACCACTCTTACCATATGTCATTGTTCTCCCATTGATCCCTTTTTTTTTCCTCGCCCAGGTCTTGATGACACCGGCCGTCAGATCATGCAGCCCCCTCCCTACATCCCGGTGTCCCAGGACCCCGGTGTGCCCCAGCAGCATCCCAGTATGTCCCCAGCACCAGGCACCCAGCCCAACTACCCTCCACCGCCACCCCCGCCGGGCTCCGGGGGCTACTTCCAGGAGACGCAGTTCCATTGCAACCCTCTGGGACCCCCGGGGACCCAGCAGGGCTACACGGTCCAGACTCAGGGCCCCGGAGGCACCATGCCTCATCCTCCGGTAGGATATCTCCACCCAGGCTACCCACTCCAGCTGCAGCCCTGCACGGCCTACGTACCCTTCTACCCCATGCCGTCGGTGAGTGGAGGCGCCGTTACCACCTGATCTCTGCACAGAATTCATTGTAAATTGTTGTTTCTTGATGTAATGATGAAAGAAATCACCAACCAATACATATTCTCTTGTGCACAAAGAGTTTTATTCCAAACTTTTTCCAGTGTAAAAAATTGGAAGATCGTAAATTCTAGATCTCTCTTTATAATGCTGAATCTTGGAGAGACTCTGTGTCAATATAAGGCCTCTCTCTATTCATTCCAAACATCTTCCATTTATACTGTTCTTAATTCCACTCCAAAACATTCCTATCTCTGTCTGTTCAAGACAACTCATCATTTACTCCTATTTCTGAAAGCACAACATATGGCTTTGGCCTCTGACCTGGGCTGCAGGCCTTTCTTCCCCTTTGGACATTTTTACCCATTGCATTATCACTCCATTATTACACTACTACATTATTACATTATTACTTCCATTATTACAAGATTAGCAATCACATGCCATTGTGTTTTACAAGACACAAATAGAGAATACACTACAACCTGGATTGTTTTATCAACCCATCTGTCCCAAACTCTTAAAAATTCCTCAAGGTATCTGTGTGTCTTTGTTCTCACACACTACCTTGGGTTTAGGTTGCTTATTCTATCCAAATGTATCATATTACTCCAAACAAGTGCAGTTCTTTAGATTAATTTAGATTTAAGCAAATTAACAGGTGGAAAATACATTAAAATATCCATTTTTATTCCTTATCATTATTATTATCATTATATTTTTCTATCCTTTATTGTCTTTGTCCTTTATTGTGTATTTTATGCATATTATAGATGAATTGTATGTGATTACAACTTGACTTAGTCTAACTGGACTACTCAAAGCAGTGTATAGTGAGGATCAGTCACCAGAAATGTGTGAATTTAACTTCTGGACATTGAAGACACAGAGACATGGATGCAAGAAGGAAATAATTTCCTGGGGGGTCGATGACCTGCAAGATGCAGTTTTGGCTCAAAAAATATGGAGAAAAAAGGGTCCTACAGGAAAGTAATTGCAGTAGTAATGTTCCAGAGAAGTTCTGGGTCCCAGTGGAATCTGGAGTATGTGTGTGTTTTACCACCCAAGAGGGCACTTTAGTGCACATTAAATATTTGAAAGGGCATTTTAGTGCATGTTTAATCATTCAAAATGCCACTTCAGTACACATTTAGACATTTAAAAGTGCACTTTAGTGCACATTTACACTTAACTGCATGTTTAGACATTTAAAAGAGCACTTTAGAGTGTGTTTTTTAACAATTAGAGCACAAAGGGAGGTGACCGCCCCCTCTCCCCATGCAAATTACAGACAGAAATATATTTGAAATACATATTTTGTCCACTGAACTATTGTCATATCCCTCTTTGATCTCATTTGTAATTTGGCACCAGCCACAGCTTCTCTTGTTATTTTAGAAGTCCATGTGTATATAGCTTTAAAAAGACAATTATCCAAACAAGTTTATAGCAACATTTGAAACAGCTAAGAGTTGATTAGTTAGATTCCAGATACATTATGTACAGAAAAGACTAATGACATAATGTGATAAGATGATGTGTCTGGTCATTTTGATATACACATATATATATATATATATATATATATATATATATATATATATATATATATATATATATATATATACATATATAGGTCATTCCTGAAATGGATCTATGCTTAGCTGCAACGTCAAACTTTGATTCAATACACTTTTATCTCCAGCACATGATTACTATTTTATAAAATCATACATACACAATAGAAAATATTTTGTGACTGAGCATCAGATTCTTAGATTAATCTAAATCTGTGATTCTCAATGCTGTCATGTCCAATGTTGCCTAATGTAATGCCTAATGCAGTAATTACAATAATTGTACAAGAATCCTTTGTACCATGTAACCTGCAATCAATAATAGCAAAAGTCCCATAATGTGTGATAATTTAATTGTTGTTGTGGCAGTGAATATTAATAGCTGTAATCAGTCTAGGCCTCTTCTTCCAATTTATTTCTTTGTGTAAAAAGATGGTCAAATATAAATCCTACATTTGAGCTTATGCATCTTTTCTCATATATTTTTCCAGCCAATCATGCTTTTTGTTATGATTATTTTAAAGCAGTTTGTCTCGATAAACATGTTTGCTGAAATTAATTACACATTACACATATTTGTTCTCTTGTTTATGTCTTGCATATGGTATTTGTCCTGAAAATGTGATATTTGTTAAGCCTCTGGTACGATACTCACTGGTCACATCTGTTTTTAATGCTCAGATGAGCATTTGTACACACAATAACACAGACTACATTAAATATGTGTTTTCTGTAATTGAGGACAAAAAAACAGGAACCAAAACCTCAGTGTTTTGTGTGCAGCACGGTGCTGGTACATGAAAGTGTGAAGCTGATGAAAATAAAAAGCTATTTAGAAAAGGGAACACTAAACAAACCTGTTGAGTACTTTCAAACTGCAGATGACTGCAGCAGTCGAGGGCATCGCAAACCTGTTTTAATTCTCTCTGTTTGACAGAAGCTAAAGAAATCTGTGTTTGCAAAGCCCTAGAAGTCTAAAACCATGTTGCTTGCAGCCAGTGATATCGGTAAAAGAGGTGCAGCAGATAAGCTCCATAGATTTCTAGGTGGTGACACTGTGAAAAAAATATTTGTGTAAAGTTGTGACATTGAAACATTATTTATTTTAACCTGTTAAATCCAAAACCCTCTGATACAGTGGCAACAGTGATTCATTCAGTCATTTCTATACCGTTTTTAGGGTGCAACGGTGAATTTTATACATATATTACACCAGAAAACCTCAGCTCCAGCACTAAATTAAGTATTTTTAACTGTAGTAAAACACAATATTACTGTTAGGGCATCAATATATATCATCAATATCCACATCATCAATACAATAAGAAAATAGTTTAATATAATATCAGTAGTAAGGCTGCAACTAACCACTATTTAGATATTTAATTTAGATTTGAGCCTTTATAATTTCCTTTTTAAACATTTAACAGAATATATTCTTCATGTTCTGTAATGATCCTGTAATGATTTCCATGATTTCACAGACAAATAATTGATCTTTAAACTCTTATCTTATTAATTAGTTATTATTAATATTAATATTTGCATAGCAGATAATTTAGCTTAATTCAATTTTGGGGGGGTCAGTTTGATCTTGTTTTTAAGTTTTAAATAAAAGTATATTATCTGTAGTAAAACACAATGTTAGATTTTTTTTATTTTTATTTTGATTATTTTTGTTTTTTGATTTGCTCTGACACTTCTGCAGTCACCTCACATGTTGTAGATTTTTTTATACCTGGTTTAAGTAAATAACTTCCATGGTTGCAGAGATATCCCATATTTATTGCCATTTATATCAGGAAAACTGAAAAATATGGAGTTTAAGTGGTTAAGCCTGGCAGGTAAAATAGCATCAATAATTTTTGATGTTTTGCAAGATCAGTGGTTCACAAGTAGGTGAAACCATCCACAGTGCTACTCAGAACGAAAACATGAATGGCGAAACTATAAATGTGACTGTGAGTCATTAAAGACTCACGGTGCAACAGCTTTGTCACAATGAAGTGTTTTAGCTGTGAATGGACTGGCCCACCACTGGACTCCTCTTCTGCCACTTTCAATAATAAAACCATTGAAAATCCTGAGTAATATATCACTTGTGTTGGTGGATTGAACAGACTTCCACAAATCTTCAGCTGTGTGTGTGTGTGTGTAACATCATCTTTTAGGCCAGATGCAATTTCATAAATCAATAATCGCTTCCAACATTTCCTGCCGCTGATGGAGATTAGACATGCTCCACTCTAATATCTGCAACTGTTGCATCAGCACGGAGGTGAGTGCCGAGTTTGGTTGATCACAATAAAACCTTTATGACACACAATGGATGCAATTTACAGCTTTTAACACCAATCAGCATCATTTGTGGAAGTTTTAAATCAGTGGTTCTAAAACCTTTTCACATCAAAGACTCTTAAACTCACGAAAACTAGACCACAGACCCCAACTCATACGATTTTTACTTAAATGCTTTATATAACAGAAAATGTTGGAAAATATAGAGGACAGAAACTGCCATGATCAAGACTAAATAAACTATGACTATGTACATAAATAAATATACCAATAAATGTCCATATTTATTTAATTTTCCATTTATTTAATTAATGAAATATTTTTGGGTAATTTTTTCTCATGTATTTTATTTTAAATTTTATTTATTATTTTATACATTTATTAATGTATTTATTAATTTATTAACTCAATTACCCCATTCATTTTCATCTCAATATATTAAAAGGAAAAATAAAATAAGATAAATTCATGTGCAAATGGAAAGTAATGGACAAAGGTGGTTTTTAACACGGGAAACCTGCAGAAAATCATCCCGTTGGCTTTGAAATCTAAACTTCAGAGGTTCTGCGCTGTGATTACCTTGCCTTGTCCCTCGCTCTGCTACCAGACTTTAAAAAGAAATAGTCCTAAATCAGTTTGACAGACGGCTGTCAAAAATGCATTGCTCCCTGTCTGATACCAGCGATCCTAACAAGCTCTGTGTCCTTTCCTTTGTCGTTTGTTCTCTTCTGTCCGATCCTTGTTTCCTCGAGGCTCTAGTAGAAAGTGCTTTGTAAGCTGTTTCTTCTCTTTTAAAAGGCACTTATCCCCCCCGTATTCCTGCTCTCTCCTTCCTCCTCTCAGGGTCATCCCTACATGCCGGCAGCGGGAGGCCACCCGGGCATCCCCCAGGGCCAGATCCACCCCATGCAAATGCCGCCCAGCATCACCCTGATGGACCGCCGGCCGCCACACGACTACCTGCCCATCGCCGTGCTCACCACCGTCTGCTGCTTCTGGCCCACGGGCATTTTTGCGATTTTCAAGGCGGTGCAGGTAAATGAGAGTCCCGCAACATGTTTCTGACCTTTGTGGATTAATTAACTGGCTATCATGAGCAAAAAAAGCTGCATTAAATAATAATTACCATTTCACTGATCACGCACTCGTGCATAACTCATATTTATTCATTTTCACCTGGTCAGGCACTCATTCAATTAAATTCAATTCAAAGCGTTGATTGTCAAGTGCACAATGTGGAAATAGGTTTCCCTGTACAATGAAAATCTTGCTGTCCACATAAAAGCCATTATAATAATCACAAGGATAATAAAAAAGAACATAAGAATAATATAGAATATACTCTACAATTAAGCAAGTTATGCACAGATAATTACTAGAGATGTGCAAGGTGCTGTCAGGTAGGATAAGCAGGATGATACATAGAGAATTGTAGTGCACTCTATACATACTTATGTATGTGTGTATATACACTATATTATATACATATGTACAGTGTTTAAATCAGTATTAATTAAAAAGTATCCTGTTTTATTTCTCACATTGTTTTTGTGCTGTGTTAACATGCAAATTTCCCTGTTGTGGGATCAATAAATTCAAATCTAATCTAATCTAATTGCACCATGGCCACTTTAGTAGAAGCTTTAGTAGAATTTCATTCTGATATAATTTAAGACTTTTTAAAGAGCAACATAGCAGCCAATAGCATAGTAAATTTACCCTCTTTAAAGTGTAATGGGCCAATAATAATAATAATAATTGTCCAATTATGTAATAGTGATGAAATGATAATGTAATAACTCTTGGCTATTGGCTTGGGAAAAAATATTTTTTGCAAATGTAATAAATAGGGTAGCAGAATTCTGTGAATATTCAAAGTTGGAACATTTCCATGGGAATATATGGGAATTTACAGCAATAAATCCAAAATTTCCAAATTTGAAGGTTGGCCCTTAACGGAGAACTTAAATAAAGTTGAGGAAAATATACTGTAACATAATCTTGATTTAAAGGAATAGTTCAACAGTTTTGAAAATTCACCCCTTGTCATGATTCTCATAATCATAGCAGTAGGTGCTTTACCTTTTTTGTCATTTGTCATTATTATTATTTACTTTACATTTTCCGCCCCTTTGCATCCCTTGTAATAACTGAGCGGAAAACATAATAAGTTATTATATTATTTGGCAAAAGGTTATTACCTTATCAGTTCAGGACTTTTATTACATTATTGGCCAATTATTATGTTACTGGCCTATTACATTTTAAAGAGGGCAAATTTATTACATTATCAGCTGTTAGTAGGTTATTGGCTGCTACAAGCAGTTTCATGGTGTGTTTTTTTTTTTTCATAACCACAGCCAGGTTTTGCATAGACATTTATTGCTGCTCTTTAAAGTGCAAGTTGACTGCGATGTTAGAAACATAAATACTCAGTCTGGTGGCTCTCACGGCTCGTGGTGCCTGTTGTTTGCCTCTGTAATGACAGGCCGCGCTGGCCAACATTATGTAACGCCGCCATTGTCAGTGCACCAGGACAGAATGGATTTTTTCCTCTGGGCCTGCTCAGCTGACTCTGAGTTGAGTTGAGCTGACAAGGCATGGACCCACCGGTCTAAGCCATGTATGTTTGCTATGGTGTGTTATCACTGCGTGGAGTGGCCTCTTTCTGCACATCCAGGCCGTGCTGCAGTGAAATCGATTCATTCATGGCTGTTTTCGCTGCTAACCAGAATCTCTCCTGCTCCCACTCATGCATCTTCTTACATAACTTGCTTTGATCTCTCTTTTGTCTCCCACATCCACTCTTCCGCTACAACAATTCAGGTGCGCATGGCGATAGCCAGAGGGGACATGGTGACGGCGGAGATCGCCTCCCGTGAGGCACGCAACTTCTCCTTCATCAGCCTGGCCGTGGGCATCGCCGCCATGGTGCTGTGCACCATCCTCACCGTGGTGGTCATCATCGCCTCACGGCACCATGACGACGACTGGGAGCCGTAGCTGCAGCAGACGGAGGAGGGGGAAACTGCGGTGTAATATTAGCTAGCTAATACTCTCAAATCTGGTGGAGGAAATAGAAACATGGATAATGCACTCAAACTGCTACCGCTTGCTGCTACACACCGGGTCAGGCCCTCTGTGTACAGTTACACACACACACAGCTGTGACCTAACCTGCTGCCATCAAACACACACACACACACACACACACACACACACACACACACACACACACATACACACACACACACACACACATACACACATAGCTGTGACCTAACCTGCTGCCATCAAACACACACACACACACACACACACACACACACACACACATACACACACATAGCTGTGACCTAACCTGCTGCAATCAAACACACACACACACACACACACACAAAAACAACCAATCACACAGCTGATGTCCAAATGCCAAATGCAAGCAGCTGTTAAATGAGGCCCGGTATTGCTGTTAGCACAGCGACTTGCTTAATATTTACAGACATGATTTCCAGATACGAGCTGCAGGACAAAGCTCGATTCATTTGACACTGATAAATTCATAAAGAGATGTAGTTAAGATGAGAGGATAGGTCAATTTTGTTGTTTCAGTTTTAAATATTCCAATGACTAAATGAACCCACACGGTTGTCATAATCCACGAAACTGCAATCTAAGAGGTTTTTTAGCATAGTGAGATGCACATTTTAGTCCTAAAAGTCTACATGTGTTTCCCCTCTTTTAAAACTGTGCCATGTTGAAACTGTGTGCTACTATTGATTTACAGAATAGTATTATTGCTGGTGTGCTTGCATAAGAGACTGTCAAACATTTCAAGTGTTGGGGGGGTGATCAATTCACATTTAATACACCAAATGGAGACTGGACTGACTGTCTTACATAACCAAATAGGGAGTATTTATTTAAGATTGGTTGTATCTATCATAATTTATGTATGACATGTTTCTTTATTTATTTAAAAATTTGTTATTTATTAATTTATTCAATATCTACCCATGAAATGATGTATTTTGCTATGAGTTACAGTATATCACGGCTTAACACTTTGAAATTGGCTTAAATTTATGATGATATTGCACTTTGTACTAACCAGATGAGATGACGCAGCTGCTTACATTCATAGTTCTTATTGTGCATGATGAATATGAATTCGTTTTGAAGCTGATAGGCTTTTAGTGCAAAAGTAGCTTGTCTCCCAGCTGTTGGTGGGAGCATTTCCTAAAGATTTCTAGAAGTGTGTGCTACAGTATTTTTCAAAAATTGTAAAACAAGCTTCTGCCAAAATAAGAAAAGGAAACTCTTAAGATTAGTATTTGAATTTTGGGTATAATAGGTTTGCAATTATTATCGCAAGTATTTTAAAAATGTACTGGGCTATTTTGTGTTGCACATCTCTTAGCTATTTAATCTCAGACACTGTATATGAAACTTTAGTGCGACGTTAGGCTTAACAAGGCAACATAACCCCTGCATGTCATCCTCAGTTTGTTTCCATTTGTCTTAAATATTGAGGCTAGATGTGCAGCTGTGAGCTCCTACAGTATATTTCACTGGTGTTTTTCTGTACAATGACTCTGGGTTCTTTCAATATGAGTGCAGTTTCCATGATGTAGCGTTGAGCAGGAGCACTGTTGTCTGTACGTGGCTGTGACGTTACAGTATGAACTGCAGTTGTGGTGAAAACTGAAAATGAATGTTTATAATAGAAGAGAGGGAGAAAGAGAGAGAAATCCATGCCTATACTGTACTGTAGCATTTCCCTCTCTGTGAAATATTTCTCCCCAGATCACCTTTTTCTCTTTCTGTCTTTCTCCTGTCTACATGAGTTATTGGACCTATAACATATCTCTTCTGCTTTCCCTGCTCCTCTGTTGGTTACTATGATGATGCTATTTTTAAAAGAGTTATACAGAGAGGTATACGAAAATGTTTAAAAATTATCAAAAATAGAGAAAGTATAACTAAAGTTTATACAGCTATATATAAATGTAATTATGTACTTATTATTATTATCATTCATGTATGTGATATTATGGACATCTGGGTCAGTATTTATCAAACTAGGAGCCATTTATGAGTAAAACAACTTTTAAAAAGCAAACCACATCTGCCATATTCCCCCAAAAAAATGATCAATAATCAAATGGCTGTATAACTAAATAAATATAGGATAGAAAAACATTTTCATTGCTGGCTTTGAACCAGAACAACACCAAACCGGAGCAGCAACAGCAGCTGCAAATAATACAACCTACCTTATCCTGAATGATAGTTATTGCTATTATATTTGTCATAACTACATAAGTTCTGTACAATCACTTTATAGAACATGTCTCATGATTATGGGCTGACCTCCTTTTATGTACATCTGAGGCTCTCTGAAATTTAAAAGCCCTTTTAAAGGTATAGTGTTCAAGATGAATAATAATTAATATTATTGATAATCCAATCAAAATTAGGAATGTATTGTAAGTATTTATTTATTTGCACAGGGAGTGAGTCCCCCACCGCGAAAAACCCCCATGTTGCATCACCATATTTCTGGAGTAGCCGAGAACGAAACAAACCAACAATCAAACCAAACCACGGCTCTAGAGACAACCTTTTGCATTTTCCACATTTTTTTGCAGCCACAGTAGGTTCTCCTGCACACTTGGGGTAGTCGCTACTAGATGACACCACAAAACTACACACTGTACCTTTATGTCCAAAATAATTAGAATTAATAGCTTATTCTTAAATCAATATGAATATTTTGTGAAATACAGTTTCTTTCTTGCAGCATTGCATTTCACACTTTATAAATTAAGCTTTAGCCAAGACACATGACACCTGAACACCACAAAACTAGAGCTAGCAGCCAGTTGGCTTAGCTTAGCATGAAGACTGGAAACAGCTAGCCTGACTAAATCCACCTATCAGCACCTGCAAAGGAAGCTCCCACATCAACACTTGGTTTAGTCTGCACTTTGAGAGCTTTACAGGTGCTTGGAAAATGGATTTTGCAGGAAAGAACAATTAGTTTTTCCTCTGGTTTCAATCTACGGCTGCTAGCTGTAGCATCCTCTGACGCTGCACACATAGCATTTGAGCTCTGAGAAAGCAAATAAATACAACAATTAAAACTATTTACATTTGTCTGTAGGAGTAAAACTTTGATCCAAGTCCAATTTAGCAGTTTGATAATTACAGGCCCTGTTCTTTTTGAATGACACTGTAATTTATGAGTGTTAAAAGAGCAAGTAGCGCCGTTTACTGTTGTACAGAAGGTTCTGGCGGTGAGTGTTTCTACTCCTCAAATCTAGTTTACATGGCGGTAGCTAGGCTGCATCTCCCTGTGTGCTTTCTTATAGGACTCCTAGCTCAACTGACATAAATCATAGCTGTTTGCTTTACAGCTGGAAGGCGTGCTCCTCCTTTACTTTTCCTTTTTCTTTTCTTTATGAGCTTGTAAATGCGACGGGTTGTTTGTTCAAGATGAAAAAAAATGTACCGTTGTACATGTGAGTGATTCTCTTGGGGTTTTAATTATGTTCATGGATGTGTTGCACATGCATTGGTTGTTTCTGACTTCAGTTGTTTGAGTAATGAATAAAAGAGTCATTTTGAGTTGTGAACGACGCCTCTCTTTTCTTCAGGCCTGTTTTTTTTTCACCTTTTCCGCCTCTCTCTTTGTCTCTCCATCCTCTCCGTGTCTCTGCGGCCTTTCCTCTCCCCTCATCGCTGAGCTGCTATTTATAGTTGGCCCGGTTTTCTCCCTCTCCATCTCTGGTTTTCTCCCTCTCTGGTTTTCTCCCTCCCTGTCAGAGCATGAGCTACAGTATCTCTTGCTATCATGTATGTAATCACATAAGGTCTGTGCTTTAAAGCTGCTCCTTTTTCTGCATTAGGTGGTTTCAATCATCTCTGCCAAATGTCACATAAAAATGATTATGGCAGCTTATATTGTACTCAACTCAAATTGAAACATCCTTTAATGGATCTATTCTTAACATTTCAAATCAGACCACTAATAGTATCTTCTATGTCTTTTTGGTGACACTGTATGACTCTGGATGGTGATGTTGCTGCACCACTTTGGCCCAAACCATAATATCACAAATGTTAATACAGGCCTACAGATTGCCATGAAAATGTACACAAGCATTCATGGTTTCCTGATAATGAATTCTATGGCTTTTGCTCATGACCTGACTTTTCCTATACATGGTGGTAGAAAATCTAAATATGTTTAATTACTCTACTTAAGTAATTAAACATGTATGCAGGGAAGAATGGGTGTACCCATTCTTCCCTGCATACAAATTCACTTCATTCTGCAATTCAGTGTGGACACCAAGGACCAAAGTTTCCCTTCATTTAGGGAGCCAATCACAGAACAGGGGAAGGTGCAGCAAGATAATGACTAAACACAGAAGCAACTTTTTGATAACTGTGAAAAAAGTGTTCTAATTAATTCATATCCCAGGTTTATTTTGAATAATGAGCAATTTTTAGCGCTAAACTATGCCATGGCTATCGTGTATCGGGTGCATCAGATATGTTTGATATGATTGGCTTTCATGAACCACGCCTCCAATATGAACAAATAGACAGCTCCCAGACCAGATATCAATCTACATCGAGATAGGGTCTTTCGTTAGCCAAGCTACAACATAAGTACAATTTTGAGGTAATTGTAATTGTACTTTCCATAAAGTAATACTTAATATTTCTACATGGAATATTGTAATTATTACTCCACTAAATGTATTTCACAGTGATATTTACTTGTTACTTGAAAAAAATAACAATTTAATCAGAAAATAATTTGCAGATTACTTGATAATGAAAATTATTGATAGTTACAGCTATATACAGACATTCATAGCATCATTTAGTTATAATTGAAATGTGTCCAAAATAATACATTTTGTGTTTAGTAATTTGTAATTGGCAGATGTTATGCTAATTCACTAAATCAAGATGTGGCACACAGTAAACCTCCTACCAGCATGTTAGCATGCTGACATTACCATTTGAATCAAATGCTCATAAGCACCAGCTTGTTATTTTCCTTCCTAGTTTCTTCCCGCATTTGTTGCTGCAGTTTAATCCACTCTTGATTTTCCTTTAATTAAAATCTTTGAATCATTATCTGCTGAAAGGTTAAGCAGGGCCCAACGGATCAGGCCAATGCTAAAAGGGGTTTGAGGGAGAAACTAAAGGTGGGAGCTGGGCCAGCCTGTGTGTGCAGGATCACAGATGGCCATTTAGCCTCCCGAAGAGAGCCAGTGTCTCTGAGATCGTTTAACTTGGCCTCACGCTGCATGCCTCTCTCCTCCATCACACAACCCCAGCTTCCCCTGGGTTGGCCACGTTAGCTGTCTCGCTGTGTGTGTTTGTGTCATCCTGCAACTCCCTTGCTGGGCCGTCATCTCGGCCCCGGCATCAGGACTGATGGATGCTTGCTGGTAATATTGGAGGATGCTGGAAAGTAATCCCAGCCTCCTGCAAGCACCGGCGTGTAGTTTTGCATAATTAACCCGCTCACACACACATAAAACCATAGGTGAGAGCACACACACATCCACACACACTCATTCCTGCTGTGTTGCTGCTGACATTTGAGATGATAGCTAGAAAACAAAAGTCAATGATTCGTGTTAGCCCCCTTTCAGCATCATTAGATGCCAGCATCAAGGGTATTGTCTTTCTTTCCTTTCATGCTTTCACTGTCTTTTTCCACAAGTCTTCTATCAATCAAAAGGTGGAGCTGTGTTTTAATACTAATTAATTAAAAACAATTAAGTCCAGTTTTAACAAAGGGCCACAATCCAAAAAGTTTGGGAGCCACTGATTTAATCTTTAAAATTACACAGCCTTCAAAAATACTCCATATGATTGTTCAGTAGTCCCAAAAGTAGTATAAAGGACATAGTAGTATAAATGGGACATATAGCATGTTATCGCCACTGAAGAGGGAACTTGAGCGTGCATTTTGGCTCCTCGAGGGCATTTGAGCACATGTTTTGGCTGTGATGAGGGCACTTAAGCATGCTTTTTAGCTCCCAAGAGATTACTTTAGTACATGTTTTGGCTCCAAGGACGTAGTTTGGCACTTTAGCAAATGTTTTGGTTCCTAGATGGCATTTGAGCATTCCTTTTGCCTTTAAGAGGGCACTTTAGCATAGATTTTGGCTGCCATGAGGGCACTTTAGCACCGCTCCCCGTCCCCCCATGTGGAAGCCACTGATAAATCAGCATAAAATTATGGAAATTCCTCTGTTACCAAGTCAGCCACAATGATACTGTAGACCCATTGAAAAGGATAAATCACAAGAATATATATTTATTATTTGTACAAATAATTTAAACAACAAGACCTTGATTGTCGTGTATACAAGAGTACAAATATAGTTTTACAACAGCTGGCAGTTGTCTGGCAAATGTTGGCACGAAAAGGATGAGAATCCAGGTGGT
Source organism: Lepturacanthus savala (assembly GCA_030544235.1). Taxonomy (NCBI): domain Eukaryota; kingdom Metazoa; phylum Chordata; class Actinopteri; order Scombriformes; family Trichiuridae; genus Lepturacanthus; species Lepturacanthus savala. Next base: position 4,470,575 of record CM060472.1, on the reverse strand, counting down.
GCAAACACAGCGCTGGCATGGAAACAGCAGCAGAAGTACAGTAGCCCGCAGGCTGGAGAACAACCAGTAAAAACTGGGCAGGAAGCTCCAATATAAGGCCTACTTTTTAATTAGGATCACATGTAATCTTCCTGGATTTTTTCAAAAGGCTGGAAACAAAGCACAAGTCCTTTTTTTTGTAAAATAGTTCATTGCGTTATAGGAGGACCTTGTTCTTGACGTACTGGCAGAGGCACATCGGGGCGATTGTGCAGTGATTCCTCCGAGACCGCGGTGCTCGTTGCATCCGCCCTGACAGCCGCTCAGACACCAGCAGCCTCACATATGTGGCGCTGTAGGTCATCAGAAGCTGGTAGGCTTTAGCCTGCAAAAAAAAAAGAGAAAAAAAACACAGGGGAAGTGACAGGTGAGGTGTTATTTAACTCTTAGAAACAAGATTCTGTGTCAAGATTGAATTTGCATTATAAGTAGTGCATCTATTCACCATCTGTTCATCTATTTTATTTTGCAACTGGATTGTGCTGCTATGTTTTTTGAAAAGCAATTTTAGCCAGTGATATAATCCTCCAAGAAACAATATGAGTGGATTGAAGAGCCTTTTAATGGTCATAATACTAAACATCTATCTATCATTCCTAGTTACATTTGAAAACTCTAAAAAGTAAAAAAAAAAATAATATGTTGTTGATGCCCAAAGTTTTTTTTTTAGAACATTTAAAAATACACATCACCCAGTTATAGAAAAATGTCTCATCTATGCATGTTTTGATGTTATGTTGCCAAAAATGTATGTCAATTTAAGCCCCAAAGATCATTTTTTTTAAATGTGCCAACACAAATATATGAGTTTAATATTTAATTATAAACATAACAGGCATGGATTCCTCAAAGTTGGTCAGGATAGGATAAGAATATGTCTAGATCAGGAAAACTTCTTAAATACAATCAACTAAAAAAAGTGACAGTATAAAAGAAATACATTTATATTAATGAAAGTTTTCACTGCATCAGTGTCTAAAGACCATTTACCACATTCAACCCACGAAAGAGATAGTAACTTACTTCACTTAAATACCCAAACATAAAAATGAATAAAATATGTTCTCTAAAGGCAAACATAAAAATGCAGTCTGTAAACATTTACTGCTGTAGTTTATTGCACGTTTTCATTGCTAATCGTCCAATATGCAGACCATTACTGATATATCTGTAATAAGACTATACAGATATACAGCATCGTGTGTCTTACCTGTGCAGGTAAGGAGGCGTTGGGGACAAGGCTGTAGCTGGCCGTGACTTTGGCCTCCTCTCTCTGGCCTGGTGACCCTGGCTGACCCGTGTCCTCATTTCTCAGCAGAGGCCTCTCTTCATCCGACTCCCACGTGACCTCTGACCCCCCGTCCTCCTGGTCTGCAGCCACAACCTCAGTCACGAGGATGAGATGCGACATCTTCTTCTCCATTTTTTTCTGGTCCAAGAGTGACATTAGATCAGGATGTTAAAAGCTAGAAATCTGGGTATAGTTATGAACTCTGAAGATTTCCAGTCACATTAAAACCATCACAAAGCATACTACCACCTGAAGAATATATCAACACCTCATGGCTCAGCAAGACTTGGAAAAGTTTCTCCATGCTTTTGTTTTCAGTAGACTTGACTATTTGACTGCTAAACATGGAGAAGCAGTGTTCAGTTTCTATGTCCCACAGATCTGGAATGTTGTGCCCACAAAGGTGATAAACATCTTCAGCCAGCTGCTTGGCTCAGCCTGGAACTTGTGACCCTTCCCCTTGTTTCAGACCTTCAGGGGATGTCACCAGAGATATGAAGCGTTGGCTTTGGTCCCGGACAAGCTGAAGGACAGAAGCCTTCAGCAGCTTCTCCACTCTCAAGGGATTATCGAGCTGCTTATAGCTTCTCACGGACCTGCAAGCGAAGAAGGACTCAGCAAGGTCCAACGAGCACCACTGAAGGAACTCAGGCCATCCAGCAACAAGGATTAACAAAGAGTGTGTGGCCTGCACAAAGGATCTACTCCACAATAAACACCACAGCTGCAACAACATCTTCAGCCATCTCAAGTAAGCAGACCCAAATATAAACTCTTCCAGAAACTCTTCAGTCCAGAAATAAATCTCAGAATCTAATGTTTCTAATGATTTAAAGACCAACATGGGAACATGAGAGAAATGGATAAAGCAGAAGGAGGATAAAGCAGAAGGAGGACAAACCAGGCGACAGACGCAGACTCCTCCACTCACCTGGGTATTGTTGGCCACAAAGCAGCGCTCCTCTAGAGTTTCCGTCAGTGCCGTCAGACATCGAGTCATGTCATAATAAACAAAGTACAGCTACACAGAGACACATGAATGCATCAGCATTAGAAACCTGCCAAGAGAAATTCACTCAATTTGCAGTTGATTTCCGACGTGCCATTCCCAAACACAAAATCACCGCCCACGTCTCACATTCTGGCAAGTTTTATAACAAGAAAATTTGCACTGATCACTTCACATAAATGTATTTACTCCTACGTGACTACCAACATGGAGAAGATGGGCATCAGTGCAAAACACATGGGAATATTTATGTCTTCTTGTATGTGAGCAAATTGACTCTTATTTCTAGATGCTTTCAGTCAATGAAATTGACTATCTACTGATTCGTCTGTCACACCTGTTCTTTTTTATGTTTTCTTTATTTTATATACAGATAGGTATATATATATATATATATATATATATATATATATATATATATATATATATATATATATATATATATATATATATATATATATATATATATATATATATATCACAAAGCATGTGCTACCTGTAAAAAGAATATTTTATTACAAACACACCACCACTTAGAAATTTCCTTATTTTTGAAAGAAAAGTACTAGTATACACCTTTTCAGGTATATAGAAGAGGCCCGTTTCCAGCAACTATCACTCCAGTGTTCTAATGGTACAGTGTATTTGTGTCAGGAGGCTAATGTAATAAAATGTTCTATTCATTTTACAACTCATGGTGGTAAATAAAAGTGTGACTTTTCATGGAACACTAAATTGTCTGGGTGCCCATAAACTTTTGAGTGGTAGTGTATGTTCTCCAGTCAACTGTAGAGGGACAACCTGCATGTTTCCGGTGCAGTTCTGCACCCAGTCGGCCACAGCCACCAGCAGCTTATGTTTCACCATCCTCTCATTGACCTGGATGAGCCGGACATCTAAGTTCATGCTGATCTGACACAGGAACAGACACAGAAGCAAGTTTAAGAATCACTTGTTTCACACTTCAGGTATAATATGCAGAACAAATCCTCCTCAGATTAGCCTGAATTCAAAATTCAACTTAAATATCTATGTAACATGTCCATTTTCCTTTGTTGAAATATATCTGTTGTTACTTTCCAGTTATTTCACTGCAGTGTGTTTAATATTCAGCATAACAAGGCAAAACCACAGATTCCAATCTTTGAAAAATCCAAATCATTGAATAAAATCATTAATAGTGGTTATAGATCTAGAACTCTGATGATTTTACATGTTTTGCTGCAACATTTTTAATAATCAGAGCTAAAATCAAAAGAATGATATAACATTACTTCTACATCATGACCTTTTACAACGTGAACACAGGGTCTTACTTCTTTGTTGCTGTGGTGGAGGACATAGATGATGGTGGTGGTGAGGAGGATGGAGACCAGGCTGACAGACAGGCACAGGACCCAGTAGTCACTGACAGTGATGTAGAGGTGGAGGGTGGAGAACACAGCACACCAGACCACGATATACAGCAACTGGTGGAAAGACAGCAGAGGATTATTAAAGCAGGAACCATCCAAACACTTAAAACCCTTAAAAAATGTTTCCCATTTCTTCATAGAAATGTGAAGTTATTGAGAATCTTCCAGGGCTCAAGAGATAAAATATTTCCAGTTTTGATTAGTAAATTGATCTGTAAGGCAGGAGATTACTTCACCTGCTGCTCAAAACACTAAATATTGATCAGTGCACTGTGAAGTGAAATCTTTTTAGGGGAAAATATCTTGTATTTGATCCAGTTAGTGCAATATTGAGTAGAGCTATCTTGAATTGAGATAAAAAGTCAGAGTTATTAAATAAAAAATTTCAAAATATGGGATAAAAAATACAAATCATATAAAAAGCCAAACAATATAATGTTATTTTAAGAAATCAAGACTAAATTTAACAAACTCATCTCTCCTGTTTTGTAGATTGAAGGTTAATTAATAGTGTTTATAATGTATTTCTCTACAGAAAAAGGAGGGGAGAAATTCATAGGTGTTGTTATTTATATTGTGATTTATACAGACATTTTTTTACCAGCTCGGCTAACTTACACTGTGGTCCACAACTAAATTGAGTTTGTTACCTCTGGATGAAATGATGCGTTCTTTAGGAGATACTTCCTACTGTACATCCATTCATAATTTCATTATAAAGCCTCATTGACTTCAAGTAAACTTTGGAATAATGTTCACATTGACCTTATTAAGAGGATTATTTCAACAGACAGCATGAATAAACAAACAAATCAATACAAAATCCATCAAACTGCAGAGGAAAGCACATTCACAGTAGACAAAACAATTGCAGCTGTTCTGCTACTTGTATTCCACAACCTCCAACACACACATAAATAAGATAAAACCATATGTACATTCAAAAGTATGTATAAAATAGAGCAGGTTAAAGCAGATGCAGACTATAGTATCACAGGCAGATGCTGGTGATATAACATGTGATTATATATGGCAACTTTGAATCCTGGAATCTGAGCAATTTCAGTTTACTCTTTATGTGAGCACTGTTTATACAGTAAAGCACATGAGATTGTATGCCTCATGATCACTTTACCTGTCATGAGCCTGTATGAAAACAGCTGAATAATGTCTTTTGAGATTTCTAACGTGAGAAAATAACCCTGATGATATTTAACCACAAAAGCCCCATATCTATTTTCAATTTTCCTGCTATAAATAATTATATATATATGGAATATCTCTACAACCACAAAGGTGTTTGTACTTAAACCTGGTATCAAAAGAAAAATACAACATGTGAGGTGACTACAGAAGAGTCAGAATCCATTTATGTTGCTGTGATGGAGCAAATATAGATAGAATATAGAAAAACAAGTCTAATGTTGTGTTTTACTACAGATAAAAATACTTTATTTAAACTTAAAGCAAGAAAAAACTTGAAATAATCTAAATTATCTGCAATGCATAGTTGTATTGGTTGTACATTATTGTATTGATGATGTGGATATTGATGATATATATTGATGCTGAAACAGTAACATTGTGTTTGACAGATAAAAATATTTTATTTAGTATTGGAGCTAAGGTTTTCTCATGTGATTTATGAATACAACTCAATGCTGAACCTGTATCAGGGGGTTTTGGAATTTAAAGGTTAACATCCAGTCTGTGTTATCATATGGAGGCATAAGGTTTGAAAGATGTGTTGTTGTTGATTGGCTCAAACTTGGGAATAACAGGCTGAATATCTCTTCCCATCTTGCATTGATGTTATAAGCACAATTTATGCATTTGGCAGACGCTGATGTTCATCATCATCATCAATATCATCATACCGGAGCCATTATGAAATGGAAGAGGGCCGAGTTGAAGGCTATGTATCTCCTGACTGCAGGAACGTCCAGGGCTGTCTTCAGCGGAGCCTCCATGTCTGTGGCTGGAATCTGAAATGATAAAGAATAAAGAAATAACAATGTGACATCTGAAACGAAATATAGCAAAAACATCTCAGTTATAATCCTGTAATACAAATAGACAGATAGATCATTTGTGTGTTGACCTGGAAGCCGTCCCGCTCCAGCTTTGCGCGGCACAGAGACAGGTCGAAGCTGGGGTTTAACAAGGAACAGCTTGGCAATGCCAGAACACACTGGCCTGAGAGCCAGAGAGAGAGAGAGAGAGAGAGAGAGAGAGAGAGAGAGAGAGAGAGAGACCACAATACAATCATTAGATAAATACTTAAACTGGAAGTGTGTCAAGAAAATGATATATAATAACAATATATATATAAAGATTTAAGGCCCGCAAATCCATTCTGTACAGCCAAATAGTACAAATCACCCAGAATTTAGTTTCAGTCAAACATTGTGAAATAAGATGATTTCACATTCTTAAAGCTACTTAGATTAATGTACATTAACCCATAAGAACCTGGACTTATTTCTCCTTAATGGAACATTATCGGGTACATAAAACATAAAACAGACCAAATAGACCACATGGAGCACATTTCCAAAACTTTTTTAAATTTATTTTATTTATCCCAGTGTCAGAGATCTGTGATGTTACATAATATGTATGTGTATATATAATATGTACGTCCAATGTCATGACATATATTATATGTCATGGCATTGGACGTATGGTAAATTTATTTCTCATTTGATAATAAATCAGCTTGGCAGGTTTTTGCTTAGTAGTGCAAATTTTGTCTTATTTGTATTTCCTCAACATATATCACAATTATAACTTTGCTGGTTCAAATCATTTGAACAAGAGAAACTATATTAATTCAACAATAAATCAGCTAAATCAATTGAGCAGCTCATTACCATTTTTTCATATACGTCACATGAGGTTTTACATGACTTTTTATTAATTTATTCAAGAATTGTGGTCAGAACAGGTTAAATGTAATATAGGGCATGTTATTAAACCATTAACTTTGTTAAATGGGTTGAAACTTACCTTTAGTAACAAAAATCAAGCTGTTTCAATCACGCTGAAATTATTCAGCCCTCTCACACCTTAGGGCCCTTATCAGTTTAAATTAAGGATAAAGGTAACACTAGTGTCACAGTGGGTTCTTATGGGTTAAATATGTTTGCATAATTTCTTTATTAAACAGTTTATATAGAGTATATACAGTATAATGTATAATGCTAAGGCTGTTTTTCCATTTTAATGTTTTACTCCTATAAATTGTCAAACTCAACTCTGTATTATCTGGTCAGTTTAGGATAGGGTTAGGATAAAGGGTAAGGATAAAGCTGGATGAGGAATTTTTCAGAACATTTAAAGTGGCAGTGACACCAGTGTCACAGTGGGTTCTTATGGGTGAAAACTCCATTCATGTTTTTACATGTTTAGTTCAGGTTATGGGGCATCTATAGCATGTGAAAGTCACATTATGGTGCCACATAATTATATTAAAGCTCTAGGAGCTTGTTCTTAGTTCAAAACCTTTTTGTGAAAAAAAAAAAAACAGCCAAAGCTTTAAACTATTTGAGCAAAAAAGGAAAAAACAGGCGATGAGGACTCAGCTGTGTGTTTTTAGCTTCCATTTGACTGGAATTGTTTCTGTCTGTCTGGTGATATTTTATATTTCTCAAAAAGTCAACAATGACTGGACTAATACGTATTGTCTCTGAAGCCAGATGGATCTTATTCCTCTGAGCCGTAGAGCTCCATTGTTTCCCAAAACTCATTAGCAACACATTAATGAGCCACACGGTTGCACTGGGTGATAAGCTCCTTCATTACAATGAACATGGGCAATGAGTCAATCCCACATCCACTGTAGCTAGAAACACTATCATATCAAATGTACATTAATCTGTGGAGAAACGGTCCCCAATGAATGCACTGTTTATTCCCATTTGAGAAACATTTGCTAAAAATGAAGTGTCCAGATGTTTCACAAGTAATCTTATCTCAGTATGATTTCAGAATAAATATTGTTTATAGAACAATAATTTATTTTTATAGCAGTGGGTTCATCAGGCTTTTTTATTAACTACCAGACACAAGCCTTTCAATGCAGTTAATATCCAAATCAAATCAGTTGTGATCAAAATCACAGAGATCAAAAACAACACAAGAAAACACTCAAGGCTGTTTTATATTGAATAGTATTATGAGCACTGTTAATTATGGCTTGAGGTTTTTTTTGTTTTGTTTTTTTTTTTTTGCAAAATCAGCATGTAAAACATCAGACATGGAAGAATCAGACAGAAATAAGCAGTAAAAAGGTTGTAATTAGTGACAAATATTTTAAAAAAATCACATAATGTGCAACAACACAGAAATGTGTGAAACAACTATAATATATGTATGCTACAAATACAAAAAACACTACATGTGAACACATTCAAGTTCACATATATTTAAAATTGTGACTTGATTCTCAATATTTTGACCCAAATAAATTCAAGCGAAGGAAAATGATTTTTACCATTTAACCATTTGGGTCTGTTGTTGCTGGCCTGTGGCTGCACCTTGGTCTGTGCAACGAGAACATCCGCCTCCCTCTCCTCCATCACGTGACATACGCCGTTCTTATTCTCCGTCACCTCAGAGGAAACCAGACCCTGTAGAAGAAAAATCAATGTCAATAAAGAAACTGACAGCTGCTGCTGTAATAAGGACATAAAACTTGACGAAAGTGATGAATATTTATATGTTTCTGAGAAAAAAAAGAAACTGAGAGGGCTCCTGAGATCCTGAAACCTGAGGCTTTAACACCTGTGACTACCTTCAATATAAGCCAGAACAAAAAGAGATTTAAAAGATCTATAAAATGAGACACAATTGAGTTTTATGCATTGCATGACAAAACCTCAGCTACAACATTAAAAAAAGGTATTTTATCTATAATAAAACACAATTTTAGATTTTTTAAAATGTTATATTCTAACTATATTTGCTCTGTCAGAATAACATAAATTGATTCTAACACTTCTGTCATGTTGTAGCTTTCTTTTGGTAACAGATTCAAGTACATAACTCTTGTATTTAAAAAAAAATAGGGGGTTAAAGGTCAAAGGTTAAGCAGCATATTCCAGATTATAAAGTAAAGGAGCAGTACACTGGAAAAAAGGGGTTCATGATAACATGCAGGAAAACAAATCACTTCCTTTCAGGACTTCACTGGAATGATGTCATCTGCTAACAAATAGTCTATTACCCTCTGTTAGGGTGGAATGAGCTTGGAGGATGAGACTTAAGTGAATTTCCTTTTTTATTATGATCTTTTAGAGTTGCCAATATCTGCGTAGCCTTCATAGAAAAGATAATGTCTTGTTTTATCATGGCAGAGTGGCTGTGGTCTGTTTTTAGAGGATAAGACATTCATATCTCCACAACACTGCACCTTAACATGGACCCTCCTCAGCCTCAGCTCAGCACACTTCTCTGATCCTTTCAATCGCCTAATGTCTGTGAAAAAAGGCAGAAGAATGAGAGAAAAAGGGGAAGAAACTAAAGAAAAGCTACATGAAGATAAACCCAGCTCTCTGTGGGTCTCCTTCCTTTTACTCTCTCGCCTGTCTGCCTGTGACTGAGCCACATTTCAGCAGCGAAGTGTGAAAATTCTCTTTACTTTCGCTCCCTTGCAGGCCTCCGCTCCGCTTACTCCTTCTTTTTCACTTCTGTAAATAAAGTCACACAGACTTTCGAGCCAATTTAATTATTGCCTGCTTACATTGCACCTGTTCAAGAGGAGAAAATATTGCCCACACAGGCACAAGCAGGAGCCTGCGACTTTGCACAAGCAGCATCTTAACTGTTTCACAACAAGAAAGAGGAAACAGCACAATTTGATCTTATCTGAGTAAAAACTTTGCTCACAGCCTGTTTGGATGTCCATGTCTAAGACTGCTGAGCCTACTAACCTTTTACATGTTACTTGAGATCATTTCCTTTTTCTCTATGCTTTTTGTTTCAGTAGAAGCCGAAGACATTTCACAAGATCTCAAGTTAAACTGAAGTCAGACTTAATGTATTCACCAGAAAAAACAAGTTAAGATCTTGGAAGTTATCTATTTATTTGTATTTTATTTTACAGTGGCTGTCCTGCTTGTTTCCTTTCAGTGACTTGCCTTTAAACAAGTAATACCTTCAAACTAAAACCAATCGACCCAGAATTTCATGTCTGTTCACAATTAAACCACATCATCCTACCTGCTCTTCAGATACATAATCCGTCATGTTAACAAAGCGGAGATGGTTTTGTTCCTTTCTCGGTCCTATTGTGGCCGTCGTCTCCAGAGAATATTTCCACACACCTTGGGAGCATCTTGTTCAGACTGTGGCGTTTGTTACTTACACAATGTGAGTTTCCTACTTCTTGTTTTAAATTCTCTCTCTTTCTCTCTCTCACCCTCTCTCTCTCTGTGTCTCTCTTAGCGTGTGACTCAGATCAGCTCGGCCTCATGACTGTTGGAATGTGGTTTGTGGTTCCCCGGCTTAGCATAGACAGCAGTAAATGAGTTGAAAGATGGTGAATGACATGGCTATTCAAACATATTAAGTTAGGAAATATACAATTAAAATAAAATAAAAATTTCACTCTCATACATGGGACCTTTAATTCAATCAAATACAAAACACACAGACCAGATATGTTTAGTAGACAGCTGCCTTCTTTGAATTCCTAGAGTTCATTCAAATATACATGCTGGTGAATATAGTTTGGCTGCCATACTACCTTGTTTGTTATTGTTAATTATTTTTTAAAGGTTATTTTTATATTTTTTTGCCTTTATTTGATTTGTAAAAGAAATACAGCAGCGGTAGAAGAAGAATTCAGATCATTTACTGTAGTAAAATATCAGTACAGCAATGAACAAAATACTAAGAGTAAATGTACATTAATATTAGAACTTCACCCTGTGCCCTCTTATTAAAACAAAAAAAATCAGGCAGAAATCACACAAGACAATTATTGGATCAACCCAGTGTTAATATTAATATATATTACATACTCATATTATGATTATTTTGACCCAATAACATTATTGTCAGTATTGTTATTATTCACTAAAACTAAAGTGTAGGTTAGGTAGTGAGGGTTTTATTAGCTTTTACATTTTGATATTATGTGTGCATGCTGATGTCTGTCTCTAACTATGTTCTAATTGATTTTATACTCTTTTATCACTCTGTATGGCATGTTGAACTGTTTTGTATGACACACAAAATAAACATATATATTTGATATTTTTAAGTCATAGTAACATGTTTTAATTAATTTTAAACAACCCAATTGTTTGATTCCAGTCACACTTGTAAAGTACAGTAGCTTTAATATACAGCTCTAATGTGTATTAGTGGAACTGTCTGCTGTCCTTTGTGTCGTTTAAGGAAAATTCTGCCCCCGTGTGGATAAAAGGTGTCATAGTATAAATAAGGTACATAATGAAGAGAGAAAATTAGATAGGTTGTCATAGCAGCGGTGCTTATAAATACAATAAAAACACAATGGTAGATGAAAATAGAATAGAAATAGAATATGAATAAAATTCTCATACACAAGATTACAATGAAATTGATTTCACACAGTGTAAATTAAATGCTGACATTATTCATCCACACCTGATAGAAAGAATTACTGAAATATAAATATAATAAGTTCTTGCTATTATTCAACAAAGTGAAACGCCGTAGTAATTTATTTTTTATTAACATTAAAATAATTAAAATAGAAAATATTTTTAAATACGTAAATTAAAAAAACGACTCAAAGTCTATTGCAATCCAAACTATTCCATCAAACACAACAACAATACCAATAATAATAATAATAATAATAATAATAATAATAATCAAACAACATTCAAAATGATGGAAAATTATTCCTTTTTAGTATGATTAGTTTAGGTTTGTATCCGTTTTCTATGTGTTTACAAAATAAATATATTTATACATCTAAGAAAATATTTTGTAAATACGTAAAAAACAAAAAGACTCAAAGTCTATCACAATCAAAACTATTCCACCAAAAACAATAATAATAATAATCAAACAACATTCAAAATTATGGAAATTATTAGTTGTTATTATGATTGTTTTAAGTGTATAACGTTTTTTGTGCTTACAAAATAACAATTTTAATACATATTTATTATTTTGTTAATACGAAAAATTAATTAAAAAAAACACCCATCTATCGAAATCAAAATCATAATAATTATAACAATACGGTGCATTAGTTTCCGCTTTTATTTTGGTGGGTGACGTTAGTCATGTGACCTCCCTGGTCGGTCATATGACCAGACAGATGCTGGATATTTGTATTAGAGAGCCGAGGACAGTGTTTCCGCTTCTCTCTGTTCCCGATTCCTTTCTGTTTCTTTTTTTAAAGCTTTTCTTTTTTTTCCCTTTTTAATGTAAATTCTCTGTCGGGGTAAAGTCGTTTCCAGGATCGAACATGGAAGCCGGAAGCCGGTTCGCTGCGCTGTGGCTGCTCCTCTCTGCTGCGTTTTCTCCGTGTTTTTGCGGCTCTGACCAGGTACAGAAGAAGCTCTGACCAGCTGCTGAGTTACGTTACAACACAGCTAGAAAACTAGCGACGCTGCTGCTGTTATAATTCTGCCAGAGCAGAAGTGGTGATTTCAGCGGTCTATTGTTTTAATGCAATTAGGCGACATTTTTAGACGTTTTCTTCAAGTTCTCCTCCGCTAGAAAATGCGTTTTTCTTCTTCTTCCCACAGTTGAAGGATTCAGCTTCACTGTGCAGAATGGTGTGTGTGTGTAGAGTTCGACACTGAAAGGCCGTTTTCACATTTATCTGATAAAAGTGGAAAGTTTGTTGGAGCTCCTTGTAAATCAAATTTTAAGGGGCGGGGCCTAGGAGCGTGGTTTGTTGCTCCATGGATTGTTGCTTTAAGTTGGATGTGGTAATTTAAAGTACTACGGTGCACAGACATTTAGAATGGACTTTGAAATTTGACATTTTCTGTCTAGAAGATAACCTTCTAGAATGAAAAGTCTAGAGTTAGATGGAGTGGATGTTATTTTAAGGAATTTAATGATAATAAAAATAATACATTTTATTTATAAGCGCTTAAGATACTTTACAAGAAATATACAAGAAAAAGATTACGTAGATAAAGATATTTAAAAGTATATATAATTCATGTAATTATTATTTTATTATTATATTTGCACATTACTTTTTATTACTTCTGTAATTTGACAATAAACGTGCTTCTGATTTAAGTATAATAATTATATAATTAAACATTACAAATTTCAGTTTAAACAAGAAAAGCTATTTTTAAAATGAGTTTAGGGGCGATAATTTAACTTTTTGTGGGAAAAGCATATCAGACTCGTACAGCATATTATATGAATCTTCAATCATATCTTAAAGGGGATCTTCAAACTTCAAAAAGTTCACCTGACTGTGTGACCTGACACCTGGTGCAAGTTCAATATATCGTCATTGCTCAACAAGTTTTGATGAGTAAACACTTCCCCTTGTTCCTCCACTCCCTCTCTCCATTGTCTCACCGTCTCTGTCCAGATTAACCATTAAACATTAAATGCTATTTAAAAAAAAGGATTTTTGGTGAGTGATTTGAACCTGGACAGTTTGTTGTAATTGCAGATGTTTTTTGGGACTGAGCTCTAAAGGCAGCTATGGAAAAGGCTCTGCTGTCCCAGGTGATAATTTTAATGAGATGATTTAAGATGTTTGGGGAAAAAACATATTAGACTCGTAACACATTTTATATGCAACTTAAAATATATCTTGAGGAGCTTTTTAAACATCAAAAGTTTATATGCAGCCTTTTAGTTGATCATCACCTGACTGTGTGACCCGACACCTGGTGCAAGTTAAATATATGATCTTTTTTTTTTTTTTTACTAAGAGTAAACACTTTCCTTTGTTCCCCCACTCCCTCTCTTTATTTCCTCTCCCTCCCTGTCCAGATCAGTCCTCTCCTGTATGAGGAACAGTTGCTGTGGGTGCAGGGTCAGGGGGAGGTCAACACCTACAGGATCCCGCTGCTCACCTTCACCCCCAAAGGCAGCCTGCTGGCTTTCTGTGAGGGCAGGAAGGGGTCCTTCTCTGATGTGGGAGCCAAGTTCATCGCCATGCGGCGGTCCACAGATAAAGGCAGGATGACCCCCCACACTAACATCAGCTGAAAAGTGATTACAAGAGAGAATAATTAAAAACAGAAGTCAACAATCACTTAAATTTATAATAGTTTCTTTGTTGATTTCAAGAATTAAGCATGGTGACAAACATCATTATTCAGTTATAGCTTTAACTGCCATCTTTTCCACATGTAACTGTTATTGTGCTACATATACGTCTTATTTTAATACTCAGGTTTGTTATAAAAACATTGTGCATCAACTCAAACGTTGGATAAAAGGGACAGGTAAACCCTCTGTTAGATGCATGGTGGAAATTAGGGCTGTTTTTTGGAAACAATACCAAAACAACACATTTTTAAAACATATTTCTCTTCAAAATAACCACACTTTTTGTCATTTAATAAAAGAAGCCTCTTAACTGATAAATACAGTTTAAACATTAACTTAAAAAAATTGTGTAGGCAAAAATTGGGAGAAAGTTTCATTTAAAATTGTCTTAACAAATGACATGTAAAGAAGGATTTGTGATGTGAGTGAACATACCAAAATGTGGCAATGGTGATGGATGTGATCTAGATATTTAGAGTTTTCCAGTTTGAGTCACATTACTGAAATTATTAACATCTTTTATTGCTGCATTGTATCATTCTATCAGTCATTAATACACACTTTATTACATTGTTTTGGTCCTGAAACCAGCTGAAATTCCTTCAGATCTTGTTTTAGTTTTACCTGGTGAAGGTCTGAAGCCACAAATGTTGTTGAGTGTTTTCTTGGCAACCTTCAGAACAAAAGATAATAGCCTGCCTCTCTTCCTGCTAATTGCTGTAAATCAAACAGATTGGAGCATAGTAAAACAATGGCAGTTTAAGGCAAGGAACACGCCCTTCTAGAGAGGTTAGGGCTAGAAAAGTTTGAAAAATATCAATTTAAATCCACCAATCTGGTGCAGTTTGTGAGAAAGTGAGACAAATTTTATGCATATATTTATTAATAATAAATTAAGGAATGGTGAGTACCATACCCAAACAACACCTCTGCAGTAAAAATAGGAACATATATATATTCTTCTATTTTGTCACTTTTTTAATGTCAAATGGTGTAGGATGATAAATTAAGAATGATAAATTATCAATCTATAATCCACCTAGGATATAAAACTAGTTTATAGCATGTGTTTTTCATTTTTACAACCTTTTTAAGAAAGTTAACAGTTTTGTCCTTGTCTGTCCCTCCAGGAGCCACCTGGTCCCCGAGCAGCTTTATCGTGGATGATGGGTCCACACCAGACGGCCTGAACCTGGGCTCGGTGGTGGTGGACGAGGAGGTGGGCTCAGTCATCCTCATCTACTCCATCTGCTTCCACCTCTACCTCTGCAGCCCATCCAGCACCATGATGGTGGAGAGCAGGGACGACGGCCTCAGCTGGAGCCCGCCCAGGAACCTCTCGGTCCAGCTCGGGATCAAGAACTTCGTCGGTGGACCTGGTTTCGGCATCCAGGTGAAAGAGCAGCGCCATGTGCAGAGTTATTTTACAGCTGCAGTGAGCTAACATGAAGCTAAATGACCTTTATGATGTGTTCATGTCACATGGGTTTCACAGCTGTTTACAGGTACTGAAACGAGAGAAGGAAAAAAAAAACATACTTCACTTTTTTTTTCTTTTTTCTTTTTCTTGCACTTCATAGAAAGAGGAAATGTATCTTGTATGTTACACATTACAGGCAACACTGTTGCCTCACAGCAAGAAGGTCGCAGGTTCCCAGGACCTTCTTGGTCCTGGGAACCTTCTGTGTGGCGTATTCTCCCCGGGTCTGCGTGGGTTTTCACTGGGTTCTCAGTCCAAAAACATGCTCTAAATTGCCCATAGATGTGAATGCAATATAAAGTGAATAGTAAAGTGAGTGAATATAATAAAGACGGATTATACTGCCTTTAATGCCACTGAGCTCCAGTATGATCTGGCTGTCACAGCATTTTGACCACCAGGTTTAGCTTCCTTTTTTTTTTTTTAAGCCACAGAAACCAAATAATCGGTTCCCATACTGCATACAGCCCACAGTGTCTAGAATGTCAAGGGTGTCACTTTAGAAACTTGTAGCAAAATATGCAAACATCACAAGTATATTGTAGAGTCTGCAATAGGACTCTTAATAACAATTATTTACATTATTGATTAATGTTCCCATTCTTTTTTTCAATTAATCATCCTGGACCATAAAACCATAACAGGGAAAAATAAAATTATCAGTTTTCATGACGTCCCTGTTCATGTTATCAAATGTCTTATTTTGTCCAAATAAGTCAATAAATAAAAAATAAACAAATACAAGACATTTTTGCCTGATAAGATTTATTTTTTTTGCAGTGCAGGGATGTCTGTTCCAAAGTCAAATCATTGCAAATTTATGTCTGACATTTGGTGATTCACATGCCACATCACCACATTGGCCATTTTGGATGGAGGATGTTCCAGTCTATGTACTATTAATGACCATATGACAATAACACATTCAGATTATGAGCTCAGTCTTTTTGTGTTAAACTTGCAAATACAAATATTAGAGTCGGGCAGTATCATGGTATTACAATATAGCAGGAAATTTACTTAAACTGATATGGAGATCCAGCTTACTATGACTAGGTTTCATTACATAGGAGTCTACTGGTGTAACTGATTGTTTTCCAGGTATTAGTCAGATCCCATATATTTCCAGGGAAATGGATATAAAGCTACCACAAATGAGTAATTTTCAGAGCAAACTGCTTCACAATAAGAATCATTCTTTCTTTTTTCTTGTTGGTAACCATGGTATAATTGCAGTATTATACATGAGGGTGTGTGTAATGATGGTAAAGCACACCCTCTTGTGTAATGTTTCTAAATTATATCCGTAAACACACATGTCAGCAGTGGCGGCGTATGACGATGGGTGGATGGTTCAGCTCATGTGATTAGTTCCATAAAAAACAGATTCTATTTCTGTGATGTCCTATGTTTGACCAGTAAGGTCAAACCGTTTAGTTTGAGAACTTTATATTATGTACTATATATTGTGATGAAATGTCAAGAAGGTTTGAAAAGATAGCAGCATACCCCTAATGTAGCAAAACGTACTGTATGTTATTTGTTTCCAGATTTCCTCTACTAATGAGAGACTCATTATACGTTTTTAATGGTGATTTAATTCTGTAAACTCTCTAAACAATGACATTTAATGCATGCAAAACAGACAGCAGTGCATTTTAATTGTTTGCCACGTTAGAGCATTCTGCAGAGTATAATAGCAGCGGTGCTATAGTTGTATAAATGAGTTGCTTTTCCTTCTCAACAATCTGAGCTGAGCATCTGCAGATGGTTTATTTCCGTGCCGGTTCCTGTCGGCTTGTGGGACACTAAACCTGTTCTGCTGGAGAGGTAGCAGCTCAGGAGTGTTTGTTGTGTGGCTGGTTATAGCTGTGAGTTTCATTATGTTTTTAACAAGTATGTATCCAGAAATTCACAGTTCTGTGGGGATAAAATACACAATGCAAAAAAATGTATATTAGAAAAATAAAATAATAAAAGACAAACATGGTGGTAAAAATAATGCTGATTATTATATCTGGAAACCTCATTAGGCAGCTTGCAGCACATTTCAATTCTCAAAAAAAATGTTTTGTTTATTTATTGCTTTCCTTTTCTTCCTTTGCTCCGATTACTGTATGGTAACCATGAAAGACTAGTTTGGGAGATTGTTTTTTGTAGTTGTAATAAACTGTTCAGTGCTCACATACATGTTCAAAATAAAGATTCAGATCAATTACATTTTGATAATCTTTTATCTTTTATTGTGGTAAATTGACCTTCAAACAGATGCCATCGTTTAGGGCCCCCTAGTTGTGATTTTCTGCTTTGTGATTTCTGTGTGTACTGATCTTTCATCATTTTGTCTTTTTGCTACAGAAGCGCTACCCCCCAGCCAAAGGGAGGCTGGTGGTGTGTGGTCATGGAACCCTGGAGGGCGACGGCGTTTTCTGCATCCTAAGTGATGACCACGGAAAAAAATGGTACAACGGCGCTGCGCTGAAAAGCATCCCTTACAACCAGAAGAAGAGAGCACAGGACTTCAACCCTGACGAGTGCCAGGTACGCAGACCCCACTGAACACCCTATGAAACTGTGGTGTGAATCATGCTGTAAAACCACAAATATATCTTGTTAGGGATATCAACACTTTAAATAACAAAATATAACTTTAAAGATAAATGTGCAATATAGGACCTTTTTAAAGCTTCACTCTTCAGCATTTTTACATTAAGAATGACTATGCATAATATGAAACCCCTGGAGAATTATCAGTCAGCTTTTCAGGTTTACAGAGCTTTTCAGCTTTGTTTGACTCATCGTTTTATTTTTCTCCCCCTCCTGCAAATTTCAGTTTCACTCTTAAGTATTTATGAACCCAGTTTCCGGCAGCAATTAACAGGCATTTTGAAAAAGCTAGTGGGTGCTACTTCTGTCAAGTCAAACAGCAGAACGACCAAATTAGCAGCTAGATGTGGAAAAAAAGTTGAATATCTGACAGATTCAAAGAAATTAAACAATTAAGGATATTTTGACCATTTGAGGCATTCATGTTAGGGCTGCTGTTGCAGAGTTCTTCCGCCCTCTACTGGCCATATAGAGCTGTAAAATATAGGATTTTATTTTGCATATAATTATATCAGTTGAATAACTAACAATCCTGTTATCTAACATTTAGATTATGAGTTGAAAATGACAGTCACAGACTTCAACAGCTAATGCTGCCATTGGGCTTAAACGGGTTAAAACACCTCACAAATATGTCAACCAGTGTGTTATACACATAATTAAACACTTGAACCCAGGCCTATTTTTCTGTTTTTGTGCTATAAATTACAATAAATATGGAATATCTCTATGACCACAAAGATTATCTCTTTAAATCTGTATTTTAACCATTTAAATCCAAATAAATCTACAACATGTAAGTTGACTGCACAAGTATCAGAATTAATTTATGTAGTAATTTAGTTACAACATTGCAAAAAAAAAATCTGCCATTGTGTTTTACTACAGATAAAAATACTTAATTAAAATTTAAAGAAGAGCGAACTGACACAGTGAGGGAGAAAAAACTTGAAATAGGCTAAATTATCTGCAATGCAAAGTTCAATGACTAATACGATCAGACCAAAGATCAATTATTTGACCATAAAATCATAGAAATCCCACTGAGGATCATTACAGAACATGAAGAATATATTCTGTAAGATGTTTAAAAAGGTGAAAATAAAAGACCCAATAAAATAATCAAACATACAGCTCAAATCTAAATTAAATATTAAAATAGTGCAATAGTAGCTTTACTACTGATATTATAGTAAACTATTTTGTTATTGTGGATATTGATGATATATATTGATGCTGTAACAGTAACATTTTGTTTTACTACAGATAAAAATACTTTATTTAGTGTTGGAGCTGAAGTTTTCTCATGTGATTTATGAATACAACTCAATGCTGCCCCTGTATCATTTTTTTGTATTATTATTTTATCAGGTTAATCTGACTTCAGTGTATAAAACATCATTCCAGACACCTATTAAATCCCAAAGTGTCAGCTGAACTCTTTCCGTCTCGCTCTCTGCCCTCCTGCAGCCGGTAGAGATGCCGGACGGCAGCATTGTCATCAACGTGCGGAACCAGAACAACTACCACTGCCGGTGCCGCGTGGTGCTGCAGAGCAACGACGGCTGTGAGACGCTGCCCATAGACTACCTGTTCTTTGACCAGGAGCTGGTGGATCCCGCGGTGGCAGCGGGAACCCTGCAGAAGGAGGGGGTGCTCTACTTCACCAACCCCTCCAACGAGCAGCACCGTAAGGGCCATTTGAAATAAATAAATAATAAATATTAATAAATAATTCTGAATATTAGAGAACATATTAGAGAAATGTTAAATATATGCACAACACAAGTGTAGCTAAATGTAAAACAATGCGTTTCTTAATTGTTCCTAAATTACCCTCCCCCCTATTCCTTAAAGAATTTTCTTACAGATGTTTTTCCAGTGGAAAAACAGCAAATTTTGTTAGCTAGTAGCTAGCTGCATAGAAGAAACCAATCTAACTTACATGTAGAAGCCAATAAGTCATTTATCACACTACCTGTTCAAATATGGTCATCCTTTAATAAATTAATAAATATATGCTGATTAAAATCAAACCTAAATATTGTTAATGAGCTAAAGTTAACATAGCATCAGTGACTAGGGAGGGAGGAGAGAACAGAACGTAGAGTAGAGAGAGGGCGACGTGGGTCCTACAAGAAAGATTTTCATAGTTTTTCCCTCATTGATTCATAACCTCATTTGCATTGTGTATAAATGTGGAACAATGCTATAACTAGTATTACTACTTTTAATAATATTATTTAAAACACTTGAACACATTGAGGGCTCAAACCCGCAAGGCAAGTTGCAAAGGAGTGTTGATGAAGAAGATAGGGCCAGATTATTATAGTAGTATAGTATTTTTTTTTTCATGACTCCCAAAATTATTTCTGAAAATATACCTCAACCAATCAGGATCAAAGATACAGAAAAAGATGAGTAATCTGTGTTAACTTTTTCCCACTCAGGAGTTAACCTAACCTTACGGTGGTCGCTGACCAATGGCAAATCTTGGGAGAGGAAAGCTGTCCAGATATGGGCGGGGCCAAGCGGCTACTCCTCTATTACTTCACTGGACAGCGGTTCAACAGAGGACCGGAAGTACATCTTTGTCATCTATGAAAAAGGGCACAAGGACTATTATGAGACTATCTCATTCGCCAAAATCCACTTGTATGATGGCCTGTAGAGCATAGAGGTAAGGAAGTGGTTGTGAAGGTCAAAAGTCTAATATGAGGTAGAATGCAAAGACACCAATTGCATTTTATGCTTTTATTCTGAAAAAAGCCCAGCAGGTTTGTCTAAACATGACCCCTGTTTTTGATTTTTCTCCAAGATTCATCCACTGGAAGTAAAAGGAACCAGGATGAGGTTGTTCACTCCCTCGACTTTCTCAGGAAGAAATAAGAGACTTTTTAAGCTCAATTAATGATAAATAATATGGGGAAATATGATGCTTGGCACAATGAAAGGCCAGCTCTTTTTATGTGTGTACGGGCTCCAATGAGGTTCTTTGATTTTCTTCTTGTTTTATATTCGCTGCTCTCTGTAATTCCTTGATTTCCTCTGATGAAATCACAAGCCTCATATCCATTTGTCTGAGATTTTTGTTTGTGCACAGCCAAAATATTTGACAAGTTCTCTGTTTCTAAACAAAATGTACAGTAGTTACAAAGCACATTAAACCATAATGACATGCAAATATCATCTCTTTGTGAAGCAGACACATCACACCTCATTTATACAGTAAATACAATATCATACCAAAGTATCACCTTACAGTCTTCCCTACAGAGGAGACAGCGATATCTTTGAGATCTCTTTGAATGAAATAGGGTATTTACTCAATCACCTCTGGTCAGTTCATCTACCCTTTTATTCACTGAAGTTGTTTAGTTGATATTGTTTTATACTGAAGTGGCCTATATACAAATGGTATTTATCTGTGCTTGCTGAATGAGAATTTTTTTTTTTGTTTTTATTATGGATGCGTGTGCCCCAAGAATTCTCGCTGACTGAAATTGTCGCTGCCTTTGTAAACCCAGAATATGTGAGTAAAATGTAATGTTTATAACTCTTTGTTATGAAACTGCACTTGAATGATCTCTGCTATTTCCTATTGGATTTGAGAAGTTTTAGGGAAAAAAATGAGTGTGTGATTGAATGTGAGAGTGAAGAAGTAAATTCTCAATAATAAGAATATGATAAATTATCCCCCTTGTACAGATGCAGGATGTAATCAGACTGAAGTTCACTACTCTAATTTGGATATTTTATCTTCAAATCAAGGGTCAAATTAAACTGTATTATCAGTAATGTAGTCAGGGTTACCTTTTTTTCTATCTGGACCATTTTCAAATCTGCAGAATAAAGAAATGAATGATAACAACTTTATTTGTGTGAGAGTGCAGTCACGTACATTTGCATTCTTGTCCATGTTTTTGAAGATGTGCACCGGTTTTCACATCTCATCAAAGACTCTGTTTCTGTTTAAGTAATGAGGGAGATGCTGGCTCTTTATGTCAATGACTTCAAAGGGCTCACTTTAAACCAGTGTTGTGGGAAGATGTTTGTACATTCATTCATAATGTCATTTCTGTTGCAGTATGTCATAAACGTGCACTAAAATGTATCCTGTAATTCTTCTTTTCAAAATTTCTGAATAACTTATTTCACAAATGAATTTAGGATGAAACAGTAGTGAGGATAAACGTAAAAGATTTTTTTAATTCTTTATTTTACATTTTATTTTTAAATCTATCCATTGTCCTGCACATCAGGACACAAAAAACTCCAATGGAAAAACTGACTTGGGATTCCCTTTGTCATAAACAATAATGCTCCTTCTTGATGAATCTCTGCAGCCTTTTGGTATTTTCCCCCCACCCACTTCAAAAATTGCAGTCTGAGTTAGTCATATGGATATCTGCCACATTTACAGTTTTTTTTTTGCGTCCAGTTTCCTTTTTATGCTTCCTGATGAGCTGTGTTGGAAGCAAAGCAACAAAAAGAGTGACTTTGGCAATAAAAAGAATAAAGTTGGAAAAATATCAATTAAATTCGGATGAATCAAGCTTCATATTAGCTTCAGATAATCTTTTAAACCCACTTTGGCACATAAGAGGGCTTCTGGATTTTGGCCCCATAAACGTATTTAAATGTAGGTGCATTATGAAGAGACCAGTGTGTTGAGTGATTATAGCAACCTGTCCTTTAACTGGTGTATTTAAAAAAGAGTGATTAAATCACATTTTTAATAGTAATAATGATAAACATTTCAAACAGAAATGTGGCTTAGAAAAACATTAAGAAATTCCTTAGACAATTAAGACCCATTAAAGATGGAAAAACACAATGTACATTAGAATAAGGAAAAGGAACCAATTACTTTCCCCCTGAATTACCACTTATCAGAAGCTGATTAAGCGTTACCATGTGGTCACTTAAATCCACAATGAATCCACAAACTAATGGAAAACATATCACGAATACTTTTTGTTTCATAATAAACTGGAGTCGCTTTTTTTCTTTTACAGTTAGTCCCAAACGGCTTCCATCTCATGAAATCACCCAGTAGCCGTTGACGGCTCTTTAGGTGACGGATCAAGCGCATTATCATTATTACACTTTTCTTTTTAACCCCCCCCCTTTTCATTAATTTTTTTTGGAGACAAAAAAAGAAAAGGAGTGCAAGTAAGCCGCATATCTTCTTTTGTCTTTTTACGTAGTCGCGTCTAAGTTAGCGAGCTGTGGCGGAGAAGCCCTCATGTGTTTTTAGGGTTTGAGTAACGCTGCTTAGCGTTAGCCGGGTCACTGCTAGAAAGCTACGCGATAGCAGCTAACCGCATTCTGCGATACAACCTCGAGACAAGTCGGGACAAGACCAGGTCAGTGGCCGGGACATGTTGCCCTGTTTTATGCAAACGCCGCTCACTTCTTACATTATACCAAGGAGGGAAGAAAACTCGGAATATGGGCAGCGGGCACCGCGTTAGATGTATTTTGCGGAGGAGCAGCGGTCTTATTGTGTTTATTTGAAAGGCTGGTTAGCATAGCTAGCATAGCTTGGCTAACGGTGAGCTATCATTGCAGCTGGTTAGGTGATGTATTACCGTTCCGAGTTGAGTTACCACACAGATATACATGTTTTTGTACAGTTATTGGCTACGAAGTTCGTTTGTTATTGATATAACTCGTAACGTTTTGGTTGGTTGCTAACAGATTTACAGCTTAGGTTATGACGCTAATTGGTAGCTTCGGCTAATAAAAGCAACCATTTACCTTCAGTTAAACCGGGTGTTTATTTAAATTGCTACAAGGCACAATTCGTTCTGGTTTGCCTCGATTATCCTCTTCATGGACGTCAAATGATGCGAGTTGGCTTAACGTTTACACCTTATGCTAACGTTACTCAACCGGTTTGTGTTCACGTTAATATGCACCGGGCCTGTCTCCACCGCCATTTTGTTTTGTTCTCTATAATAAAATATTTTCCCCTTGCGTTATCCTGCAGCTTTGCGACCCGCAGACAGGTGATGGTCGCACATAAAGAGCACGTTTGGCGTGTTTGTTTGCTATTCAAAGGCGTCGCGGCTGGACTAGTTTAGGGGGCTCCAGCTGGTGTGAAATTCATTATGAAACATCAACGCAGTCCCCCTCCCAACGTGAACACACATAGGCCCTGTGTTAGCCAGCTAGCACCAACTCTACAAGAAACATACCTTTAGCCTCATTAATTTATGTTTTTTTTATTTGTAATGTCTTGATTTTGGTTGCTACTGTCGTCTCTGCTGGCTGATGATGCTCGGATAAAATCCTGCATACGGTCTCTGTGCTCTTATCGTCAGCTGGAGCATTACAAGGCCCCTTTTTGTGGTATACGTTGTTGCATTTATGGCTTGGTAGTGAAGCTGCTGGCCCCAGTTAATCCCCATACAACATGTAGTTGACCAGCTATCCCCACGACCTCATTTTCTAATCTCATCTGGCTATCGAGACACGGCGCAGGCTAGACTGCTGCTGCTGCTGCTTGGTTATCTCTCACCGGCGTGTTTTGTATAGTTATTTTCTGCAGTGTGATGAGGTTGTGTATTAATCCCCGTTTGACTCGTTTATTTCTGTTCAACAAAGATCCACCACCTTGCTGCAGCCATTTATTCTGGTAGACTGATCTGAGCTCTCATGAGGAGAGTCTCCATCAGTCCTTCTGCCTTTTATTAAACTACACACAGGTCATTGTGATACACCGATACAGCAGCAAGCTGTTGAAATTCTTTGTTGGGCTCTAAAATTGTCCTTGTGGTCATGAACCATTTGTATCGGCTCGCATCATTTCACTAATTCGCTCAGAGCCAGTGAATGTAATGACTAATGTTATTTTGTACTTGCACACAATAATCTTCAGGAGAATCATCCGTGCTCACTAATTGTGCCTAATGGGAGCTGGTGGGATTGGGGGCAGCAGTTTAACATGCTGGGTAGAGCCAACTCACTCTGAATTGGACATATGTCAGCCCTGTGTTTTATTGATGTGCAGTAAATAAGTTCAAGCTAAAGACTTGGCAGTTGCTATGGAGCCAACCGTGTCTCAAGGCAAAGCAAAGAAGAATATAATTTATAATGCGTTGCCATAGAAACACTGCTTCTGCTTTTTCCCTCCTTTTCTTTTGTACAGTATTCCTATGATAAGGTGTGTAGTCATTCACTGTAGAGTTTACACTGGCATGATGCAGTATATGCCTGAAGGAAACTATGGGTAATGATAACATGCCTTTAACAAGTTGTCCCAAACCATCTGTCCACCACATAAAAAGCTAGCGAGTGTTGATAGTTGATAATCTGTTAATTATTGAAATGATTTTAATTTATCTTCATTCTTGTACATTTCTACTTGGATGAGAACAATTCATAGACATAGAAAGGGTTACAAGTAATGATTATCAATATCAAATAATCTGTTGCTTTATCAGTGCATCAATGAGTCGTTTGTTCAAAAAAATGCCAGAAAATGGTTCCCAAAGCCCAAGGTGTTTCATCACATGTCTTGGTCCAGTACAACAACAACAAAAAGAAAACAGAAAGTATTCACAGATTAAAGCAGATAATTTAAGCATTTTTTCTTAAAAGGTGACACAAAATGACTACTGTAAATTACCAAATAATAATACGATTTTTCAATAAACCGCAGGGCCTCCTTTAAACGCTGGGTGCATATTTTGATAAATAACAACTGGTTCCAAATAAACATGAGTGTAATTTATTTATTTAAAAAAAAAATCAAGGAAGAAGACATGACCTGCATGTTTTTCTTCTTCCCTTTTTTCAACGTTAAAAATAGTCTCAAGTAATATTGAATAATTGTGAGTCGCCATGGCTTCGGTGCCGTGAAAAATAAAAGGTACGCCATGAAATTCAAACTTTCTGTTGTAACGTATGCAGAGGAAAGTTCTGGAGCTGCGAGACATTTAACCACAATACTGTAATCTGACTTTTGAAAAATGTCAAGTTTTACAAGTAGTCATTCTGGTTTAATAAAAGAATTTGAGTAAACTAATCCCGTATTTTTCGATTTTTGCTGAGCAAGATTTTTGTCAGGAAACAATTAATCTCCTGGTTTAGAATATGTGATCTGTTAAACGATTGAAACAAATAACTACTACGGCTACTGTTTGGAAATTTTCGATCAAAATAGCTGGCGATTAGGTTTCTTTCTATTGATTGGGGCTGCAACTAATAACTAATTCTGATAGTTGATTAATCAGTTAGTTGTTTGGTTCATAAAATGGTGTAAAATGTTGATCGCTGTTTCCCAAAGCTAAAGATTCAATCTAAAATGTCTTTCTTTGGTCCAGAGCAACGGTCCACAACCAAAAGATCATGAACCGAGCTGTTGTGGAAGACTAAAGAAACCATAAAAAATCATATTTTAGAAGAACCAGATAATTTGGACATTGTCTTCTTTAGATGATTCAAATCCATTAATTGATTATTAACCTGCTAATGGGACTAGAGGTGGAAATTAGCCACAGCTATAATCTCACATGTTTACATGTATATGTGCATTAACACATAATGTGCC
Organism: Lepturacanthus savala; assembly: GCA_030544235.1. Classification (NCBI taxonomy): domain Eukaryota; kingdom Metazoa; phylum Chordata; class Actinopteri; order Scombriformes; family Trichiuridae; genus Lepturacanthus; species Lepturacanthus savala. The sequence continues at coordinate 4,443,914 of CM060472.1, read as the reverse complement.
AGTTCTTATAAAAATAAGTAAATCTACAAAATGGTTAGTGATTAATCTAATAGTTGGCAACTTATTGGCTATCGTTGTGCTCTAGGCTATTCAGCAGTAAGTAAATAAAACAGTGAAACCAGCATGGCTGGTAAACAAAAATGGATGTGTAACAACAGATCATCAAATGACACCTGGCCAGGTAGCTGCTGACTGGGCTTAATATAATTCCACATTTCTACACATTTCTTTGATCATGTATTTGTTTAAGTTCAATGTGCTGCATCATTATTATCATCCAGGGACTTTCATCTCTGTGTAGTGAAAATTAAGAAAAATCATTTGACAGAGACCTGTGGGGAAAAAAGTCCACTGTAAAATGACTTTAAATATATTCTGACTTCAGGGCAGCCACTCAAACTAATTTCAACGCCTGCAACACAATTCGTTATGTAATATGTGGCTGCTGATGTTTTGGAAAGATTGACCACTTCACCTAAGGAGTCATGCCCATGGGATCCCACACAAGCAATTCTTCTTCTTATATTTATGGATTGCCTGATTTAAAAACAACACTTAGTGCTTACTCCAGCCAAATTGATCATTTTTCTTTGGTGTATATTCTGCGTATTGTTTAAATTGTTAATGAGCTTCCTAATAACCTTTCTTGGAAGCATAGTTGTGCTTACTCAGAAAGCCTGCAGCAAGCAAACATGTCCAAATTGGCCATTAGTGAAAATATCATTGTGTATGTGTGTGTGTGTGTGTGTGTGTATATATATATATATATATATATATATATATATATATATATATATATATATATATATTCTGGTTTTGAAATGTGTTTTTTGTTGTTTTCCATCCATCTAACATCTAAATGCACATAATAAAGTCTGAGGCTATAGTTTTAGTACATGCACAAGAATTATTTGTTGAATTCATTAGTTAGTGTGATACGATTTCACTGGATGCACAAATAAATAAAAATCATCAATTAATATTTATTTCATTGTGTTATAAATTGATAATTTGATAAAAAATATCCATAGTGGACAAAATCATATTGGAAAAGCCTCAGAAACCTGTTCTGTGGGTTAGCATTAAATCTTATTAGTTGGTATATGGCTCAAGACATTTAGAGCTGTTTAAAAAGTGAAGCTGCAACATTTAGGTGAATGTAGCCATCAACGATTCTCTTGTATATATACTATATCATGTTTTACAGATCAGCCTGTGTTGTTAATGCAGTGTTTTATTTTATACCATAATAACACCACACACATTCAGCTGAATCACTGTTGCAGTCAAATTTCATATTTTAATATGTTGGACCACAGCGCGTGTGGATATTTTTGATTTTCGGATTGTTTTTGTTTGTGCCAGTTGTTATGAATGCAGTTCATTTACTCTCACTTTCTGTGCATGGTGTCAAATCTCCCTGTGTCTTGTCTTCCCTCCAGTCTCAGGGCTCACCATACTCAATGAGCGGACAGCGCAATGTCAGAGCGCTCTGGGCAAACTGCAAAGGGGAAGGAAGGCAAAACCAAGTATGCGTCTCTCAACCTGTTTGATACATACAAAGGAAAGAGCCTTGAAACACAAAAGCCTGTTGGTGAGTAATTTGCTTCTCTTGTATGTCAAAATTTTCTGTATAATGGATTTGCCTTGCTTTTCAAATCCCATGACACTCTTTTGAATGTTGCTGGATGGTTTTGTTTTGCTCCTACCTGTAATAACACTTAATTACTTAACACTTAATATTTCTGACTAAATACACACACCTACCTGGTTATAGTTAGATTTAACCATTGGTGTAGTGCAGTGGTTCTCAATCTTTTTCATGTTAGGGACTCCTAAAGTGAAACAAATTTTATGACAGATCCCTATCTTGATAATACATTTGCTTTTAGATATTAAAGAAAGTGTATGAAACCATGACAAAAGTGTTATGTTACTTGGATGCCTATTAATTTACCTTGGGACCCTCTGGAACCACTTCACTGTCCCCTGTGGGTCCCTGGGCCCCATTTTGAGAACCATTGGTGTAGTGATTAAGTGGACTTTGCTGTCCTGCGTCGTCTATGCTCACCAAGTGCTTGAAATTTGAGGCATTAGCCTATTGTCTCCCTATTGAGTGTGGTGCTACTGATTTCCAATGCAGGAAGTGGATGATATGCTTCATCTCTCAGCTGCCTGCCAACCTGCCTTGCTGATACTGTTAATATTCAGACAAACAGGATGTTTGCCTCCATTATTTAGAGGCATTCACACCTGTCTTGTAGAGAAAAGGGTTGCCTATTCCACCGATGCACGACATCAGCCACACAGACAGAAATCCAGCATGGCCTAGAGGGTGAATGGCTCCTGAGCCTCTTCGCGTCAGCTGAGCCTTGAAGCCAATGAGCCTGACTTGAGACAGAGGCTTACTTGTGGACGCTGTCTGACTCCTGTGCCGAGTCCCCAGTCTATGTTTTATTCAGAAGTCCCCCACTAGATCGAAGCAGCTGTCCCCGTTTTCCAGACTACATACTTCCCCCTCCTACATAGTGAAGCCCTGCACTGCTGTGGTTTCTCTCAGTCTCAAGGAAACAAATGAGGGATTCATATTCAGGACAGTGTCACGTTTTTTTGTAATTGGAAGACTTTTCCATGCTTCTGTGAATGTCAATATTATGTTTCTCTATAAACTGAAAGTGAAGGTAATATTAATGTTAACTTTTTTTTCTAAATACATCGTAGTGGCTGTTTACACAAACTCCAAGTTACTACTGTAGGCTACTTAATCCACAAGTATTTTGTATCTGACTATAAATTAATTCTGGTTTGAGAAACCCAGTGTTGCCCAATGTATTTCACAGGAAGTAGGTGCAACGTTGATGTTGTTTTATTTGTAGAAAAAACAAAATAAAGTCTGGTCAAATATCAGAATAACGCAACACGGCTACAAATATATTCTATGCACATACTCTTTGCACGATCAAAAACTTATATCAACTCACGCCTGCTGTTTCCTCCATAGCCATAGTTGCTCCCTGCTAGCAGTTTGTGCTACATTTCATATGTATGAAAAGTGCTTTATAAATAAAGTTTGATTGATTGATGGTCAATTGCCCTAAAACTAAAAATACTGTTCAACTGTACAACAAAACACTCTACTGACCGTAGCATAAATACATAACACATACGTTTAATAACCATACAGCAACCTTTATACTAATCTTGAACTGTTGCATGAGCTTAAATATAAACATACATTTTATAACAAACAATCAAATATGCTGTGAGTTAGTGGCTGTCATATGCACAAAGACACGCTACGAAGCTACGATGCTACGAAGACACTAGCCTTGTTGGTGGTTCAGAATCCTCCTTGTAGTAAACCTATCATCAGGCTTCTCCTTACATCCTGTAGATTTAATTGGTGTCAGGTTTCTGTGGTCCATCCTGCTAATGACCTCCTTTCTCCTCCTCATATCAGTTCCCCCCCGCCATGGCCTGCAGTCTCTTGGTAAAGTTGCCTCCGCACGGCGTATGCCACCCCCTGCCAACCTGCCCAGTCTGAAGGCAGAGAACAAAGGCAACGATCCCAACGTCTCGCTCGTTCCCAAAGACGGCACAGGATGGGCAAGCAAACCGGAACCAGCAGACCCAAAGAGGTGGATAGCTCCCATCGCCCCCAAATAACCCCCATTTGACACTTAAAATTGCTCCAAATACAGAACTCAACATAAGAGAAACATGAATTGTTACTGAAAGAATTTCCTGTTTGTTATATTTCTTTGTTGCCCTGTCTATCACCTTGTCTAATATCAGTCTCCCATGACCTTATTCTTTCTCTCAGTACCGATGCATTGTCAGCACCGCAGCCGGAACCGCAGCAGCCTGTGGCTTCACAGATACCTGCACCGACCCGCCCGAGAACCCCGCCGGCTTCAGAGGTACCGACAAACACAGTAAGAAAACATACTTCATCATATCCTGAGTTAATTATGTGCTTGGAGATTTATAGCAGCCACAGTTGACACTTATAATATGGTGTTTGTCTGTGTGTGTGTGTGTTCCCTCCTCAGGCTCTGGCCCCAGCTCCAATCCAGGCCGTAGGGGCAAGGTCCTGGGCACAGGCCAGTGTTACACATGGAACACAAGGGGATGGTAATTCTATTTGTAACTCACATTTCTATTGAATAAGCTTTTGTTCCACATGTGTGGCAATCACTACAAAATCTTATTTTTTTTTTTTTTTTTTTTTTTGCAGGTGGAAAGGGATCAAACCTACCGTCGCCATTCTCTCGCGAGGAATTTCCCACCCTGCAGGCGGCTGGCGACCAGGACAAAGCTGGCAGAGAACAGGGCACTGCAGATCAGTGGTATGGGCCCGGACCAAGCCTCCGCCCCCAGAGTGAGTGCTTTCCACTTAATATCTAATAATTAAGCACCAGTGAGACAGCTTCTTCTTACAGTATGTATTATGTAGGGTATATATATATATATATATATATATATATATATGGGTACTCGAGACTTTCAGGATATGTCATCTCTAAAGTGGCTTTGCATCCCTAACCACATTATCCTCCTTGTGTTTGCTGCTCTCAGACGTTACAAGCTGGCGGGACGGTGGGGGCCGAGCCCTGGCACCCACCCTGTCTGGGGAGGGGGCAATGGAGGGTGGCAGTGGTGGGGCTCTGGTGATGGATGGGGCCGCTGGGATCCCGCCTCAGAACTCCCAGCCCCACGGGCCACCTAGAAACCCTCCCGCAGGCAGCCCCGCCTTGCCCCTGCCCCAGCCACCTGTTGGGCCAGGGTTCCCCCAGTACCGAGGGATCATGCCTCCATTCGTGAGTTTCCTCTCACTTTTCTCTGTTATAAATATGACTCATTGTGAGAGGTCAGTTGAATATTGTATAGGATGAAAATGTAATCTGTATAAATTAAGGCTATATAATCCTGGACCTGTTCTTTCTGTTTAGATGTATCCTCCATATCTGCCCTTTCCGGCCCCCTATGGCCCTCAGGCACCCTACAGGTACCCGCCACCTGGGGAAGGGCCTACTCCAAGGTATGTTCAGTTTTAAAGCTAATTTTTTTTTTTCAACTCTTAATCTCAATTTTTAGTTCCATTTCGTTTCAGTAAGAAAAACAAGGATTATAATTTATCTTGCATCGAATCACAATTTTTCTACCATATTTGGACCATGTTTTTTTCCCTGCATCTGTATTATATCCATTACAATCTCCTTTTTTCTTTTAGGTTCGCTCGTGGGCAAGGTCAGCCTCAGGGCGGCCCACGCGATACTGGAGAGGTGGTGAAGCGACCCTCTATCCTAAAGCAGGACGACCTGAAGGAGCTAGACGAGCTGGACCACGATGGGGACGAGGGCTGGGCAGGTAAAAACGATGCTTATTCATAAATCTATAAATAACTAATCTGTAAATAAAGGTGACCGTGGTAATTTAGTCAGACAGAAAAAACAAAAAAACAAATCTCCAGTTATTTAAAACTAAAAGAATGTAGAAATTGGCAAAACATTTCTTTCTTTTTCAAGTACTTGATTATGTAAGAAAACCAACCATGCAACCAACCAACCAACCAATCCATTTGCTGCAACATGACATATTTTGAAGAATCATGTTATTTGTAAATTTTTGCTCTAAATTTCACGTGCATGCGTGTGTGTGTGTGGATAATTGGTGCTTGTTTGTTAATTTAGAGGACTAGGACTAGAGACTTTCATTTTTGTAGCTGTTTTAGGGTGTGTCCAGTCCCCTTAGTTTGACATTAGTGTTCTAAAGTATGGCATGTTGATTTACTGCTTATGCTACTAAATGCTTGAGGCATTGATGATGCAGTGATTGTGAATGAGACAGATGCTTCTTAGTTTTGCAGATGTGTCTGCATATATTTACTGCTGATCCAAGCAGAGAACTTCCAGTCACTACATTTATCTACCAACTCACAGGAGGGAAGAGAAAGGGGGACTGGGTTTATTAAAGTCAAGGATGTTAAATAATGTTCCAGTTGCTCGAATATGGTTCTAATGTATTGCTATGTATTATTTTTTTTGGTCTAATAGGGGCTCATGAGGAGATCGACTACTCTGCCAAGTTAAAGTTCAGTGATGATGAAGGAGATGAGGAGGGAGAAGAGGAGAGAACGGAGAGCCAGAATGACTTGTGGTATGTGGCTGCATTCAGTGTGTATTAAATAAATTATGAAAGTACTGTTTGTTTTTAAATACACATTTCAGCTATGCTATAATTAAAAAAAAATATATATATTTTCCTTAGTGAGGATGCCCCCCCTGCAACCTCCCGCTCTCGAGCCTCAGACAGCGGTGGAGAAACCCGCCGCACACCTCCTGCTAATGCTGACAATGGCCCCCAACCCCCCTCCAGCAAGCCAGGATGGGCCGAGGAGGGAGGCAGCGGCTGGGCCAGCCAGGGAGCACCACCCAACTACCAGGTAGTTGTGCTGAACAGCGGCAATAAGGGGTCGCCCAGACAGGCCATACTCCAGCTGTGAAAAGATGGAAAGTCCAAATTCTACATGTAGGGCAATTTGCGAAAGACTTGTGGGCAGAGATGTGTTTGTGTGTGTGTCTGTTACTGTCAGTGTAGATTACTTTGGTGGAGCATGGCTAAATGTGTCTGCCTGTATACAGGGGCGTAGGCCTGGATTGGGTGGTCCCCGGGAGCAGCCCTCCCCCCCACCTGGGCCGCTCCTTGGACAAGGGCCCTACTCCTTTTACCGACAGGTAGACATCTGAATAGGGCCTCATAGACCAATCATTTCTGTCATGATCTCATCCACCGCCCGCAGATCTTCCTTCATATAATCCTTATAAGTCATCTTTAGTTTTATTACAGTTCGATGTAATCATTGGCAGGACATTTTTCCTCAGCAAATTTGCAGTTATGTCATCGCTAGTTAAAAACCGCATAATAGAGCTTCATGTTTTTTTTTTCACAATTTGTTCAGGACCGGCCTCATAACCAGGGTGCCCCACTAGGCACAGGAAAACCTGGCTCCACCCAGCACCAACCAGCAGCAGGAGGCCCGAGCCCTTCTTCCCAGCCTGGTCTGCTGGTCCATGGGGCCCAGGGGGAAGACGAGGATGAGACTTGGCGTCAGCGCAGGAAGCAGTCATCCACCGAGATCTCCGCCGCTGTGGAGCGAGCAAGGCGACGCCGAGAAGAGGAAGAACGTAGGATGGAGGAGGAGAGGCGCGCCGCCTGCGCTGAGAAGCTGAAGAGGCTTGATGAAAAGCAGCAACAGCAGCAGGGCAGCAACACAGGAGGCAGCAGTGGTAACAGTAAATCCCCCATTCTCGACGGAAACCTTACAGCTGCTGCAGCAGGCAGCCCGAGTCCATCCATGTCGGCCTCCGCTTCCTCCCCCAACATCAGCCAGCCCTCGTCCCCATGTGTAGACACAGAGGAGCCACCAGTGCTGGCTGTGCAGCCTGGGCCGGGTCCTGGAGTTGGTGACAGACAGCGAGCTAGCAGCAACAGCAGCTATGACTCCAGTGCAGGTAAGGTTTTCAAATGGTCGATGATTAATTACCACTCGTGTGTGTGTCTCTGAGTGAGGAGCATCCACCGGTGCCATCAACATTAAATGCAGCAATATCTATGTTCTACTGAACTAAACAAACATTCCTAGCAATAATTTTTATTGTTACAGATACCTGCCTAGATTTTTTTTTTATCAAAATTACTATCAACTTGCTGTCAAAGGTTTGGAACTAAATTGAAAAATATCTGACAAATTAATACCTGATGTGTTAATTATGGAAGTTCAAAGCTTCCACCTTTTGATTCATTTAACTTTCTTTCCTAATTCAGATACCCAGCAGTGTCCCCAGCCTGCTGTGCCGCAGCCACAGCAGCCCACACTAGAGGTACCTTTACCAGGCGAGACTAAGGAGGAGGCCGTTGGCAGTCCGCGCATACGTGCAGGAAGTGGAGGTGAAAGAGGAGTCGACCCAGTGAAGATTGAAAATATAGGAGGAGCAGGTCGTCAAGCCAGCGGTCCTCCTGGCCAGGGCTACTCGAAGTACCAGAAGTCTCTTCCACCTCGTTTTCAGAGGCAACAGCAGGTCAGCAGCATTTTGTCATAAAAAGTGATCATTGAATCCTAAATGTGCCTGGCTCTCTTTGTTTCAGAAAACTCCCAATATAAGTGGTTTAATGACCTCTTGGCAAGCATTCCACAAGGAATTCTGTTATGGATGTTTTTTATATTCACATATTACATATAATATAGTATCCTTACCAAAGCTTTTGGGACATAAGAAACTAGTAAAATACATATTCTGATTGTCACTGCATAGACTTGTTAAATTACCAATCATGTTATGTAGCTCCATGATGAAGGCACATTTTCTTAGGCACATTCATGCCTACAATAATTATAGGGAAATAATAGACTGATTCTCAAATGGCCAAAGGACTTAAGGGAAAAAATACTCTTAACAGAAGGTATAGATACCATTGCTGGCATGATGTTATGTTGTCCTCTTGATTTAATTCTTTGACATCCTGTACGATATGCATTTATTTTTATATTTTTATTTTTATTTTATTATTTCCCTTTAGGAGCAGCTCCTGAAGCAGCAGCAGCAGTGGCAGCAGCAACAGCAGCAGCAGCAGCAGCACAGCCAGGCATCCCAGAGCCAACTGTCCCCCCAGCCTCCACAGGGTCCATCACCAGGTTCCACACCCCAGCCAGGGTCTGGACCTAAGCAGGGTGGACCAATGTATCAGCCCAGTAACATGGTTCGACCCCCACCTCTGCCAATGAATTTTGACCCTCGCTGGATGATGATGCCCTACATGGACCCCCGCATGATGCAGGGCCGCCCTCCACCTATGGACTATTATTCAGCCGGCATGCATCCATCTGGTGAGTCAATGTACCACTTGGATCTGATTGAATTCTTTAAAGATAAATAGTAGTTGAATGGCTGATTAATTCAAGCGGCAGATCAGATTTTTTACATATAAAATTAATGTCAGATCCATTCAGGCACTTGCCAAACAAATTCACAATGCTGATTAAGCCTTTTACTATCAGGTAAATCTCTGTGTTCTATATTTTACAGAAGACTGAGGTTGTTTTTTTTTATTCTAAATTGTGCCAAGTGACTCTTTGTCTCTCCCATTTTGCAGGGGTTTTATGATGCTATAAATGATTATTCACCACTTTACAGCTGCAATCATAACTTTTATTTATATGTATAAGTGTGTATGTGTGTACTTTTGTACACACATACACACTGGCAGTGAAATACACACTGTATTTCACTGCCAGCAGAGGGGGACAGAAGTCCTGTGCTGCAGCTTTAAATAATACTGTACTCACATATTTGAGAATAGTAGTGTAAGAATTCTGATTTGAATGTATGATGGAACAGTACAGTGGACATCTGCCTAAAGCGATTACTATATTTTAACCCTGACAGAGCTCCATTCAAGCATCTAAATGTCTGTCATTTAAAACATCCTCCTTTGTCACAGGGCTTATTGGGCGTGAGCGATCTGACTCAGGGGGATCCGGTTCAGATCCCTTTGACAGGCAGCAGCAGCAGCATCCAGGGCATCCTCACCGTGGAACCCCCCCTATGGACCCTAAACTTGCCTGGGGGCCGGAGGTATTCCCTGGTGGAGGGGAGGGTCGTGGGCTGACCTCCCCACTAAGGCAGAAGCAGGTGCTAGAGGAGGATGATGTGGCCAAAGGGCCCAGGTATGTGTACAAGTTAGTTTGGGGGAAGATTTAAGCTGATCAGTCGACTATAAGCCACACAAGCCAAAAATTGCATCCTGAAGAAGAAAAAAAGCTACAGCTGCATGAAGCATAAACAACGAAATGAATAGGTGTCTTGTATGTTAACATAATATATTAAGTTTTTCACATAAATATAGCATAAAGAACATAATATAACAAGTCCACCAAACTTATGATCTCACTCCTAATCGCTAAATCCTATAAATTCTTCATCCTCGGTGTCACTTCTGAACAACTCCAAAAGGTCAAAGAAGCACCGCCTCCACCTCTGCATGGCAAACTTTCTCTCTGCTACTCAATTACCATTTTTGGCTACATATTTCACTATTTTCAGCTTGTTCATAATATGATTTTCTTTTGAGGGGCATTTTTGTTCAGTGTTTCATGGTCTTTATAGCCTAACTCTTTACTATAAATGTTTACATTTTAAATTGTCAGTGGTACAGATGGAGCAGATGCTGGTACACAAGCCTAGAGTGCCTTCTCACAGCTGTCAGAGTGAAAATAATGAACATGTAAAATGTTTTAATCTATAATTTATTTTAATCTCGCACCTGAGTATAAATTGTACCCCTAGCCAGACAATTAATAAAGTGACTTATAGTCTGGAAAATTTAGTACACTATATAATACATAAATCATGGTGCTGGAAAAATGTAGTTTTGCTTATCTTTGTTTTCCTACCTTACAATATTTCTACATTTTATGAGCATAATAAGAACAGTATTGTTAATTTTGATACAGTGTTTACTCAGTGTATAACTGCTTCTTCATACTTTCCATATTACTTGGGGTTGGAGGAATATATATTCAGGTTATTTGTATGAAGTTTTCTTGATTTATTGTTTTATATTCTTACACTATTCTTTGTTTTAGGAGTGACACTCCTCCACATCGCATGCGAGATGGTGGATTGGGACCCATCCAGCAGCCTAGCTCTAGCTCCGGGACATCCAATCAGACTCCGCCACCGGTCGGCACTCAAGTCGGCACCCAGGGCGGCAGCCACCACCCTCACCAGTACATGAGCGGGAGGGGCAATTACAGCAACTTCCCCGACCAAGGTGCAAGGATGCCTCCCCATCAGCAGCAGCAAAGGGCCGGCGAAAGAGGAAACCACCCGCACGGCTTCACCCATCAGGATGAAGGCGGGCGAGGATCTCAGCAGGGCCAGATCTGGGGAGCCCCGCACCCTCACTACGATCGCAATGGTCGCGCAGACCTCCCCTCTGCTGAGAGTAATTCTCACCTCCACCACCATCACGGCCACCACCCCCAGCAGCCTCACTTCCCCCACCACCCCCACAAGCAGGAGAACAGCCGTGACAGGGTTGTTGAGGCCTCCGCCAAGAAGACAGATTCCTCTCCTCCCCTCAACCAACCTTCCCTCTCGTCTTCATGCTCTTCCTCGGCATCCTCTACTTCCGCCAGAGAAGACGGGAGCGTCAAAGTCGCCCTGCATCACCACCCGTCCCACAGGGAAAGTGAAGCCGGACACAGTCTCGGGGAAAGAGGCAACACGGGCAGTGTTGGCAGTAGCGGCCATGTGAAACAGGAGAAAAGTGGCCCCGCATACGCTCCCCATTCCTCCATGACTTCAAGCCCACCTCCTGCTCAACACGGTGGTCACACTCAGCCTCAGCAGCAGCATCCCCATCCAAAGTCAAACCAAAGAGGGGGGCGGGAGCACAAGACGGAGACCCAGTGGGGCCCACGGCCTGGCAGCAGCAATACAGGCGGAGGATCCTCTCACGGCAGGAGGGCCAACCACGCAGGAGGTGGGAACAATCCCCGTGGAGGGGATGACTCCTCCAACACCCCGTCAGACCACAAGCCCTCCGGCCAGACGGGAGGCAGCAATGCCAACAAGAGAGCCGGTCCCATCAAGAAACCAGTGCTGAAAGAGATGAAGAGGGAAGGAGAAGTGGATGGAGGAGAAAAAACAAGCCAAGGCTTTGGGAAAGATAAAGAGCATGATGGCAGCCAGCCCAGCTCCATGAAGCATGAAGCCTCCTCCATCTCCCAGAACATTTCAGCTTCATCTGGTAAAGAAGATTCTACTCAGTCTGCCAAACCCAGGAACGGAGGAAAAGAACGGTCCTCCGGTGGAGGTGGGTCGGGTAGAGGGCCCAAAGATGTAGACACCGCTTCAGGATTTTCAGGGTCCAGGAGGGACAGAGACCGCTCATTTGAGAGAGGAGGTGGTGGCGCCCCCCACCACCATGGAGTCTCCGCCAAAGGTGGCAGAGGCAGTCGCGGACGAGGCGGGGAGTTCTACGGGCGCGGCCGTGGGTACCGGGGCACCTATACGGCCAGCGCCGGGCCCAGTGGCAGCAGCCGGGGTAGAATGGGCGGTCGGAGTGGCCGAGACTACCGCTCGTCCATCACCAGTGGCCACCATCAGGAGTCCAAGGGTGAGGGGACTGGTGGCAGGCACGGTCAAGACCGGTCCCAGCACAACCCAGCCAGAGCCAGGAACCGAAGCGAAACCCGCAGCGAGGGTTCAGAGTATGAAGAAATTCCAAAAAGACGGCGGGAGAGAGGCTCTGAGACCGGCAGTGAGAGTGGAGCGAGTGACCTTGGTCACTCAGACAAGGAAGACCACCAGAAACCCACCACCAAGAATGGCTCTAGCAACGCCAACACCGTGGGCAGTGGCAACGCTTCATCTGCACCACCCAGAGGTTCACAGGCCCGGGTTTTTACCCCCAGGGGTGTGCCCTCAAGGAGGGGCAGGGGTGGTGGTAGTGGAGGAGGAAACATGTACAGGAGCAGCGGCAACATTGGAGGAACCGCTGGGGGACACAGGGTTGGCCCCGGCTCGGCCCCTCACGGTGGGTCCTCCAAGCCGTCAGCCTCAATGCGGAAGCAGCAAACCCCAGTGCAAACCTCTGGGCCCAAAGACTTGAGCCGGGGAGGAAACAGCGGCGAGAAGAAGGACAAGATGGCTGACGGAAGTCAAGCTCAAAGCCAGGGGTCCAATCCCCCTCAGCCATCTTTATCCGCAGTGACTCCCGCCGCTATCGTTTCCGCTGAGAACGGAGGCATCGTGACCCAGCAAGCTTCAACCAACCCTACGTCAAATCCTGGAGGGCCCAATTCAGTCCCTCTTCCTGCTAACCGTGGGTTCCCTCCAGGCGGGTTCGAGCGCCCTCCCAGGCGTCGGCGCCACGGGCGGTCCCAGCATCAGCAGGACAAGCCGCCCCGTTTCCGGAGGCTGAAGGAGCGAGAGAACGCTGCACGCATCAATGGAGGAGTGGGGGTCATTGGAGGAGGAAGACCCTCCTCTCCATCCCTGAATTCGGTCCAGGACAGTAATGGTGCCCCCATCCCTGCTCCCATCGCTGCCAACGCCCAAAACGCTAACCACAACGCTGTGTTAACCGCCAACAGTAATAGCAGCGGTGGGCACCTTGGCAACGCGAACAGCCACCACCATCACCACTACAACCAGGGCAGCGCCGGGCAGACACACGCCCAGCACCACCACAGCCACGGAGCCAAATCCCCCGACTTCACCAATCAGAACTCGGACCAGGCCAACGAGGAGTGGGAGACGGCTTCAGAGAGCAGCGACTTCACAGAGTTCAGAGACAGGGAGGGAGGAGGAGGAGGAGGAGGAAAGTCGTATTCCTCTCACCATCACCACCACCTAGGTAGGGGAGGAGGGGGCGGAGGTGGAGGGGGCGGAGGAGGTGGTGGTGTAGTAGAGCGAGAGATGGCGGGAAAAGAGCCGTTGGCAAATAAAAGAAGCTTTTCAAGCCAGCGACCCGGCATGGAGCGACAGAACCGAAGGGTCAACACTGGAGGAGCAGGCGGCGGAGGCGGAGGAAGAGGCCCACGAGGGCCGCCCGGTGGCGGTGGCGGCGGCTCTGGCGGGCCCGGCAACGGAGGTGGTAACCGGGGGGAGAAACGGGGCAACTGGCCCTCTCCGAAAAATAGGAAGTGATGGAATATTTCAAAAAACATTTCAGCTGAACCCCAACCATCTTAAAAAAAAATCCCACCTCTTACATTTTAATCCCTTTTGATCATTATTTCATGGCTTTATTTCATATTTGCATCCCTAAACATATTAGTGCATTGTACAGTATATGGAGATGGTATTCACATTCACTTTAGCTGCCCCCACCCCTCCCTTGCATCAATCTACTATCTACCGTCCGTTATTGTAAATTTCTCTGTTTGTTCCGTCTTGCTCTCCGTTCAGTTGTGACCCCTCCCTGTTGACCCCCTTTCCCCTCTCGAATCTTACTCCCAGTTGGATTTGACAAGCATGTGGTTCTGCAAATGGAGGTGCACGTCGTTTTTGACAGAAGACATTCACACAGAGCTACACACACACTTGCATAAACAAGCACAAATATGACATCTTTTAAACACGGAACACATGCAGTCATGTGGGTGTAAAACAAATGTGGGATTAAATTGGCAAAAATGTTTAGATTGGGCTAATTTTTATATTTATGTACCTGTGTATATTTCTACCACACTTTGGCCTTTGGTGGTATTCAGTAGTGCAGTTCTGTATTACTTTCCCCCACAAAGGGAAAGGGTGCAGCTTCATCTTTTAACAAGAACAATGTACCATTAAATGTTTCTTTTTGTTGTTTGTTTTTTTTTTCTTTTTTTTGGGCCTTGTGTCAGTTGGGTTTCAGCCTCTGAGAAAATGTTAGGGATGTGTTTTTTTTTTCCTTCTACAAAGCAGGTCATTAAAAATACCTTTTTACTAAATTTCCCAATTACTCCTTTCGCTGACTTTTTGGTCTCCTTCAAAAGTAAGTCTGATTACTGTGATAAGACCCATTGAAGTACTACTGCTCAGTGCTCACCTACACTTACATTGATTTGTCTTTAATATCAATGTTTCTGCTGCTTGTGCAGATAGTGTGATTTTTTTTTTCTATCCCCTTCCCCCTCCCCCAGTTGTTGACTTGCTATTGGTTGGTCCTTTTTAGGAAATAAAGGCTTTTTCAGCCTCATCGTAGCATCCTCTTAACATGCAGTTTAAGTTCTGCACGCTGCAAAAAGTTTCCCATGGACAATAGTTTTATTCTCGTGAACTCGTTCATGAGTTATGTTTACCCTACAAGGACTGTATTGATAGATCGATGGCTTTATTTTAACAACCATTATTTCCTCAGTGGCATCTATTTTTATGTAAACTTTTTTCTCCCCCTCAAGGTGAAATACCTTGTCTATCTTGTTAGGGAAAATGAGTTTAATGAAAATGTAGGTCATGATAAAAAAAACGACAAGATGTTTCACTTTCATAAAATTGTTTATGCTTCAATAGGTAATTGAATATGTTCTAATAAGCACTCCTTGTAGTATAAAAGAAAAATCCATGGTTGCTGTTTTTTTTTTTCTTTTCTTCTTTTCCTTTCTTTGTGTTTATGTTTTTGGGCAAGTTACACGTGATGCAACAGGACAGGTACTCTGTCTGGGCCCAGAGTACAGAGCTAGGCTAAGTATTGTACTATTACACCACCTCTGCTGTCGTGCACGCCGCGATGCACTGTCTGTGGAGACTCCTCGCACCAAGAAGGACTACCAAGAGCTCCTTGTCTGAGGAAGTATTTTCAAAGCGTGTGCTCCCGGGATGGCTGTTCCAGTACACGGTGGCAACCCAGAAGCCCAAAAATGAACTGAATTCAGGACTATGCTGAAAAGGTGATTAAAAAAAAAAAGCGTCACGCAGGTCACCTTTCTACAGTTCACCATACGGTTTCCAAGAAGTCACTTGCAACAAATAATGCTGACCTGGAGTGTTCAGGAAGTATTTGGGATTGATGTAAGATAACACTTGTAATCATAGTTTGTATCACACATTAAAAGACACAAAAAATGGCACACAGCTTGAGAAATGGCCAGAGACAACATCAAAGGGTGAACTAAACTGATAATGCTCATCTGCATCAATTCTGTCACTGCTGTAAGTTGGGGTTTGTTTGTTTACTGACAACAGTTTGAAGATCGTCTCTGGGATGTTGTGAGTAGGGCATTTGATTTTTCTTTTGTGTGTGTATGCGTGTGCGTGTGTGTGTGGCATGTGTGCGTTTTCTGGTGTCTGTGTTATAACTCGGGGAAGGGGTGGGGACCAGAAGGTAACATGAATGGCAAGCACTTTCTGCCTTGTTTGCCCACACTTGATTTAACCAATATTATAAAGACAATTCTACTGTTTCTTAAATACATCCACATAGATACATTCAGCTGTGTGTATACATTCATCCTCCCAAGTGAAGGACATGCAGTGGAGAACTTCACCGTTTATTTTTTTTTGTGTAATTTAAGCATACATTCTTAAGCAGGCAAGTGAAGTTGGATGTTATTTTTCACGATGACTTCTAATCATGAACACACCCGTGCGTGCAGCTTGCCTTGCCTGTTACTGGTTTATACATCAATAGCTGTACACTTAACACTGGCTCAAAGAGTCCTTCATCCCTCCTTAACTCTTACTGTTGATGTGCGCATTATTGTATTTACCCATGTTAAAAGAAAAACAAAAGTAGTGTATTCCAGAAAATTACTCAAAGATTGTACTACGTTTCCAGCATTACCAAGGTACCTGGAGTGGTTCAAACAGTTTTTTAGCATTTATGGTTTTATTAATGGAACCGTAATATACACAAATGTATGTATATTGGTATGTATCTAAGTTTTGTCTACCCCAACTTACATTCCCACAAACAAATGTTGCCATTTTTAGTTCAAGGGAGCAATGTACAAGCAGAGAAGTGTCTTATTATAATAAAATTATACAGAGAAGGCAAAGTTAAATAAACTACTTTTGATTTAATGGAAAATGTAATTGCATCGTCTCATTCTTCTGAGGTTAAGTTTGATATTTTATGCAACCCTCACTTGTACCATGTTTACACTGTAGACATGTTGATATGTCATAATAAAGAAAAGGTGTTACACAGGTATAACCAATAACATTCATGGCGAATTAAGTAGTAGGTGTGTGCTAGGAGCCAGATTGGTGGGAAAAAAATAAAGAAATGCAGCCATTTAATTATTTGTTATTAGTTACACCTATATTTGACAAAATGTCATTTCCTGAAATACATATAATTCTTAAGAGCTAGAATGTGATGTTACCACAATCATTATAACTAGTAGCTTCAACATAATATAAGTTCTTAGTGGTATAAATAACCTGGTTAGCTTTCAGATGAAGATTTTACATAAAATACTAGTAAGTAAGTACAACAGTATCTAAAATTGGTTCCACATTGATGAACTAAAACATTAAAATACCTTACATTTATTTGTCAGTGATAAAAAACATTATTATAATATACCATAACATAAGAAGTACTTTTGATACTTCAATACATTTTCCGAATAGTACTTTTATTTAAATTCAGGGCATTTTAACTTGTATTTTTAAGTGAATGATTAAGACCCATCAAATAACATGTAATACTAAGCGTGGCCGTTTGGCGGCAGCAGAGTGCATTCTGCGCCGTATCATGCCGACGAGACACCGGAGGAAGAAGGAAACGTAGTGGGTGAACTGGGAGGTGGTGTCCATCTTATTTACACCCGTGAGATCGCTAAATATTTGTCCTGTCGGATTTTACAGCAGCATAAAATTTGAAAACCGGGTAAGCTGGTAGAAATACTCACCCTTATGTATTACACGTGTAAACGCAAGATGCTCAGACTTCCAGAGAACGCTGGTCTTCTTTATGAGGCCTGGTTTCTAACGAGGCGCCATATTGGATTTCATTGCGGGTGCTAACACCCGTTAGCATCTTGTAGCTTAGCGAGCTAATGTTAGCTAACGCACACAAACAGTTTGTCGCTGCGTAAAATTGCACCTTATATATGAAGTTGGATTTACTACAAATAACGCGCAATAGTGTGAAGATTATATTCAGTGATGCGGCGACAGACTTGTAAAACTAACAATGTTGATAACATTATGTTGCTAACATTAGCCAGTCAGCGTTAGCCTAGCATCCATCAGGTTTTACTATTTCTTTATAACGTTAGCCTAGTAACTCTGGTGGTGATAAATTATTGTGCTGACACGGCATCTTATTTGGCCAATAACTAACTTGTAAATTAAAACAAAATTATAAATATATTATTCATATTCTGGGAAAATGTAATCAACTGCGTGAATTAAAATTGAATATGAGACTGGAAGTTTTTCTGGGACTTATGTTGATTTATTTCTTGTATGTTTCCATCTTTGTTTTAAAGGTCTTCAGAGATGAGCAGCTCAGAGGAAGTGTCATGGATCTCCTGGTTCTGTGGCCTGAGGGGGAATGAGTTCTTTTGTGAGGTGAGTTGCCTCATTCTCTTGGACTTTATTCTGTCTGTCCAGAGCTGCAATGATTGGTTGATTAATCATTAGTTGATAATTACTTAACTGGTTTAAGAAACTTTTAAGAAGTAAATGTCTAAATTCTCTAGTTCCAACTTCTAATTCTTTTACATTCTAGAGTAGAGTGATTATGTTTGGGTTGTAGACTGTTTAACACGAAACACATTTTAAAGACTAAATACATTTAGTTTTCAAACTGAGTGACATTTTTCACCATTTTATAAAAAACAACTAATAGATTAATTAACTATTACAATGGTCATTATTTGCAGCCCTAATAGATAGAAAGTTAATTGCCAACTACTTTGATAATCGGGTTAATCATTTTAAAGTCACTTTTTAAGAAAACAAATGCTTAAATTCTCTGTTTCCAGCTGTGAATACTACTGGTTTTCTGAACCACACAAGAAATTTGATGAGCTGGGCTTTGGTAACCGTTTCTCTGACATTTTATAGAACAAATGACTAATTAATGTACTGAAAAAATAATCACCAAATTAATTGATATATTATTGACATAGCTTTCTTACTGTAATTTTCACTAAATACACATGGAATAGTGTTGCAACCAAGTATTCTTTCATTGTCAATTGGTATGTTGATTATTTTTGAATTAATCAATTAGTTTGGTCTATAATTTGTCAGAAAATTAAAATTCTGCATTGCTCAAGATGATATATTGGAGCAGCTCAGCAACTCATAAAAGTGGTTACAGGAAAAATGTTGAATGTCCATACTCACTCTAGAATAGGAAATCCTCTTAGTGACATGTAAGTTGAGAAAAATCAACCCGAGTTGTTTGTATGATAACAAAATACATGATTAATTATGATAGAGAAAGGTTAATTCAATTAAATTTACCTGCAAACTTGTAACATCAAAGGTGGCACAGGTAAATAAGACAGCAGTCTTACAGCATGCTTATTTTTTTATTTTATTTTTTTAAGATATGTATAAATGTACTTGCCACCAATAACTTCATTGAGATTCAAGATGTAAATGTAATTAGGATATTCCACATAAATTCTAATGAAATAATATATTTTTCACTCATTTGATTTCCTTTATCAGGTGGATGAAGACTATATCCAGGACAAGTTCAACCTAACAGGGCTCAATGAGCAGGTCCCCCACTACCGCCAGGCCCTAGACATGATCCTGGACCTTGAACCAGGTCTGTATATTTCCTTCATGTCTCCACACACTCACATTTAGCTCAGGTGACTGACAAACACCAGTAAACACTTGTATAACAAACACATGCTGATCTGCAGTTTCATGTGCAGCACAGATCAAGATGTAATATTTATAGAGCTGCAGGTGTCATCATTAGTGTTCCTGACTTTACCAACTGCTGTTCTTTGGATCTTTTGGACACTTTTGCACATGGCAACTAATAACTAAAGGTTAAACGGAAAGTGATTTTAGGATTTTTGGTTCTCAGATTATTACAGACAACAGAGAGTAGAACATGTTTTTGAAATTCATTTCATTTTCTCCCTGTGGGCCCTCATCATTCTGCTTTATATCTTGTTTTGTGCCCTTTTCAAAGATTCACTGATGTGTCACACTTTGAAAACTATTATTTGTTCCTGTTCCTGAATGAATGAAAGGGGCATTCTCTTGTGCTCCTGGTGTTCCCTGTCGTTTTTGAAACAACAATGATGTTCTCTGCGTTTTTAGACGAGGAGCTGGAGGACAACCCCAACCAGAGTGACCTGATAGAGCAGGCTGCTGAGATGCTGTACGGCCTCATCCACGCACGCTACATCCTCACTAACCGAGGCATCGCACAGATGGTAGGAAACTGCTGCCTCAGCAAAAAAAATAAATCACCATCTGTCTGCATTAGAGAAGCTGTTTGTTCTTCCATCACCTTTTTAGTTTTTTCTGACAAGGTGGGTGAAAATCTGTACAGTGTGAGATGATGGCTGCAAGTTTAAAAACCATAGTTGAATATTAGTACAGTTTGGAAGGAAGAATAGAGTAAATTACCAAAAAAAAAAAACAAGTTTCAATTACCCGCTGGACAGAGAGAAAACAAAATAAAGATGTGACCACTGAGGCTGCACGTTTTTCTTCTTTGCCTCAGTCCAGACCACATCACTGTAACTTTAATGAACACCCTCTTGGGTAATATGGACTAATTGTTGATCGTCGTGGCTCCGGTGCAGCGAAAAATAAAAAGTACATCATGAAATTCAAACATTGTCGTAAGATATGCAGCGGAAAACTCAGGAGAAGCAGCCACAACACTTTTAACTACAGTATTGTAATCTGACTTTTGAAAAATGTAAGTTATACTGTAGTCATACTGGTTTAATACAAGAATTTGAGTAAATGGCCATATTTTTCCAGTTTTGCTGAGCAGGATTTTTGTCAGGAAGGAATTTATCTCCTGTCCCAAATTGCCGCCTGGTCTCAAATAAACACCTGATCTGTTAAGTGGCTATTTTTGGTGATTTTTGGTATTTCAAATAATATATCTGTACCCATGAGATTGAGCTTTTAGAAGCACTGTACCTCTAACATGTCATTGTTCTTTTAAGACACAATTTAATTGAAGTGGAAATAGCCGCAATTTAATAAACTCAGAAGAACTGAAGAAACGCAAGAACAGTGACACTGCATGAGTTAAAAGTTTGATATTAGATTTTTATTTAAATATTTTTGAAATCGACTGTGTTCTTAGAAAAACAAAAATAAGAAAATTCTCTTATTCCAGCTAAGCAAAAGTTCCAGATTTCCTGCTTTGTTTCATTATATTTGACGGTAAACTGAATATCTTTTAGTTACGTACTGTCAGACTGACTCTGAACAGAAGTAGATATTCCAGAAATGTTCCTCCTGAAAACCTGAACTGTAATGATAACAAATCTGACTATTTCATAGCCTTCATTTAAACTCTGCATTTGTCACTTTCACATACTTCATCAAACTGGATTTAACATTGTACATTACATTCAACGTCTACTGTTATATCATTTTTTAATTGCACTCTTCATTGTTGGACTAATCGCGTTCGTACGTTTCATTTTCTTTCTTTTTTAGTTGGAGAAATATCAACAGGGAGACTTTGGTTATTGTCCCCGGGTGTATTGTGAGAATCAGCCTATGCTTCCTATTGGTGAGTGAAAAGATCAGATAAATAACTACTATACATTTATGTACCTCAGTTGCTAGTTTTATGCAGTAAGTGACAGAATAAGAGAGAGCACAAGTCAGTTTATAACAAAGTTTGTGGTTTCCATGGCATAGATGTCATTAATTATCACAATAATAATTTGAACAACGACCAAATTATCTGCCTGTGATGAATCTTATCAACTGATGCTCTCTGTTACTATCTAAATGTACATGGATGTGATGATGGTAGTGATGCAGAGAGAATAATCCAGTCACAGATTGTCCCAGTGTGAGTTAGTGCTGTCTCTATTTGGGATATTACAGTTCCTTGTCTTCATCTTCCTCCTCAGGCCTGTCAGACATTCCTGGAGAGGCCATGGTGAAGCTCTACTGCCCCAAGTGCATGGACGTCTACACACCCAAGTCCTCAAGGCACCACCACACAGATGGAGCCTACTTTGGAACTGGCTTCCCCCACATGCTCTTCATGGTTCACCCTGAGTACAGGCCCAAGAGGCCCGCCAATCAGTTTGTCCCAAGGTGAGTGGGTTGACCTTAGATGTGTGCTCACATGGACTATAAAAAAGTCTAATTTGGATCTGGTAAAACTCGCACTTTAACTACAAGTCTCAGTATTAAATGTCTAAGCAGTGAGTCACATTTGAGCTTCTGGGAAATCGTTTTAAACCCACACTTTAGCAGCTTTTATATACAGGAGGCTGCAGATGGCAGCGAGCGGTAACAGGAAAAAATTGCAATGCAAAATGCAATTAAATCCATAGATATTATAAACAAGTGTGATGGAGTTAGTGATGTTTCCCACCTGCCATCTGTGATGATTTATAGCAGAGGAGTCAAACTCAGTTTAGTTCATGGACCACATTCTGCACAATTTGATCTGTGGGCTGAACCAGTAAAAACTTTTGTTGCTCAGGTTGCTACAGGGTCTTGAAAAGTCTTGAAAGTAATACCTTAAAAAGACTTGAAAAAGTCTTGAATTCTGTCTGGGTCTTAGAAATTGCACAATCATTTTCTATGATCCGTGTTAGGGACCGTCTGCAAGTTATGTTTCAGTAGTTTATTGATATTCAATATCCTCTAAAAACTACAGGAGAGGTTTTAGTAAAAAAATATTTTATATGTATGTATTACACATTTAATACCTGAAAATCCGATAAAATCAATGAATAGACTTTTATCGAAGATATCACTGCAGAGAGACTGGAGCTAAGAAGTTGACTGTTTGATCTCAATTTTGTTTCATTTTATTTATTGATAATTTTCATTAATTATTATTCAGGTTTGTTTGAGAGTTGAACAAATTAAAACAAATTTAGATTTTCTTTGCTGGTAGTCTGAAACGAAACGAAACTGGTATTACATTTTATATAAATGGTCTTAAAAATACTTGAATTTAACTTGAAGGAACACGTAGGAACACTGTTAATGTTTGTAGTTTTCATTGTGAGTTGTATTTAGAAGTTTTTTTGTTTCTTGCAAGTGCTCAGATGTCTGTTGGTGTCTTCTTTCTCCAGGCTGTACGGGTTTAAGATCCACCCCATGGCCTACCAGCTGCAGCTGCAAGCAGCCTCCAGCTTCAAGAGCCCTGTCAAGGCCATCCGCTAGAACACGGATGGAGGAGAAGAGGGAGGAGGAGGAGGGTGGATTTGATGAGAGCGAGAAAGAGAGAGAGAGAAAGAGAATTATTGTCAGAAAGGGGAGAGGTCACGTGCATTTTACAACGTTCCTCAGATGTCCCCTCCCCACCCTGAAGACTGTATTATTTTTGGTTTAGTTTAGGGAAAATGAAAACAAAAGTGTAAAAAAAAAAAAAAAAAGCGTGAGCGAGACACAAGAACGTACAGCCATGACCTTCATTCACCACACACACGCAGCCACACACTTGGGATTCCATGCATGTACCTTACCAAACTCATCAGTGCCAAAAACAGGAGGTGAGGTAAGAGGAAGTAGAAGAATACAGGAAGGAGCTCCACACCGCTGCTGCTTTCACTGATGAGGAAATAATTCTATCGTTGGTTGACACTATAGGAACTTTTCCCTGTAGAAAGAGTTTTAATGTCCAGAGCTGTTAGACAAGACAGAAATCTTAAAAAAGTGCAATGTTTGGTCAGTTTTCACCTCTGGCTCTGTATTTCTTTTTCTTTTCTGTATTTGGCACAGTTTGGTAAAGAGTGGTGGTAAAAGCCTCCGTTTATTCCCCCAGTGCATGTACACTCAGGCTGGCACTCACAGAGACAGTTCAGACGGGTGTTTTTCTGTTTCACTCGTTTAACAAAAAAAGGAGGGTGCAGGGTTTGTCTGATGTTTTGTGGTGGTGTTACTGTTTCCCCCCCACAAAGCATTCTGTTAATTTGCCTTAAGATGCAGAGAAAACACCCGAATAGTGTTAATATTGTTAGTCTTTATTTCTTCTGCTGTTAGAGGATGTGTAATAGAACTAGATCAAACTATCAGACAATTGTAATCGGCCCATCGCTTCTCCAGCTGTCTGTGCGTGTGTCAAATATCTGTCTGTATCGGTACTCAG
Organism: Lepturacanthus savala; assembly: GCA_030544235.1. Classification (NCBI taxonomy): domain Eukaryota; kingdom Metazoa; phylum Chordata; class Actinopteri; order Scombriformes; family Trichiuridae; genus Lepturacanthus; species Lepturacanthus savala. Next base: position 4,420,121 of record CM060472.1, on the reverse strand, counting down.
AATATAATCTGTGCTACTTTTTTTTTTTTTTTTTATCCCAGAGACCTCTGCAGCAGCATCAGGCTGAGCTGTGTTTCTATTGTTAAAAAGAAAACCCACCCCACCACCTTCCCTTGTAGCATCATCTGTAAAGGTTTGGAAATGAGCTTATTTGCTGTCTGGGTGGGGAGAGTTAAATATGAAGATTGATACCACTCTGTCTGTGAGGTAAATATAAAGCTACTACTAGCATTCGTAGCATAAAGACTGGAAAAGGGGTAACCACTAGACTACACAACTAATAGTTCACTAACATGTTGTAACTGTTTAATCCAGGTAAAAACAAACATATAAAACCAACAAGTTGCGGTGTTATGGGGGTATATGCCTGCCTCTCGGCTGGAACCAGAGGAGACTTCAAGAATTTACTGGTCCGAGCAAAGAAAAAGTTTGGCATCTAAACTCCTGAAACACCACAGCGTGATGTTTTTATACTTCAGCTCTTATATGGGTTAAACAGATGAGGTGTGACATGTAGCTTAGAGGTGCTGCTGGGTTGACCTTTGCAGACATTCAAGTGTTTTGATATTTGAAAAGTCACCTTGAATAATTAAAAAAACGAATGCAAAAAATTCAGATTTTCTGCATCTTAAATGGTTTTCTGGTTTGTCAGCCTTTTCGGCTGCATCTTAGGTTTTGGGAAGCACTGACTGAGATTTTTTTTTTAGCTCAACCAACAGATTAATCAATGCTGAAAATAATCAGGAGATGCAGCCCTACTCTGGGCAGGCTAGCAGTGTCCCCTTGTTTCCAGTCTTTATGCTAAGCTAACACACTTCTGGTTTTAGCATTATATTTCAGGTACAAAAATGAACCATGTCCATGTTTTTTATTTTTTTTATTTTTTAATCTCCTCTAACTCCAAGCGTGTTTCCCACAACGTGGAACTATTCCTCTAAAGATGGAGGAGACTCAGAGAAAGAGGAATTTAGACAATCTGAATCCTTTGGCTCACTCCACCACTGCACTGATTCTACTGGTGTTCCTCCACTGCACAGTCTCATTATTTATGTTCAGGTTCACAGACAAACTAGACAACCAGCTGCTTTTGTTTTTTTTCTTCTTTTGTTTCTGATACATCAGGGTGGATATACAGCTGCCCTCCCTTCACTCCCTCTCCTGTCTTACTTTTGAGTTTGTGTGGTTGGAATAGATTGTTTTTTTTGTTTTTGGATTTCATGATACAAGAAAATAGGTATTTATGTGTCCAGATTTTAACTAATGTTTGTCCTTGTCGTCGTCGTCTTTCTGCTACTGTGGAAGGGTGAGCAGGATTCAGAATTCTCAATAAACTTCTATTTTCTTTTCATACTCTTTTGTCTTTAATTGAATTTTCCTGTAAGGCTGCAGTTCCTCACTCTTGCCACACGTCGTCAGTGGAGAGCTTTTTGCTTTAAATTGTGAAAAGCTTCACTTTTCTATATTTTAAATATTTCTAAATAACCTACTCATGGCAGTGAAATGTTAAACATGAAAAGATCACATTACAAAGATGTCAGTGTATTCTTGTGTGTTTTCGATTCAGCAGGAAGATTTCCTATAGGGATGAACACAGATTGTTGTCTGACTGCTGGGTGTGGCTGCAGTGGCATTTCACATGATTCTGAGTAACAGCATCGGTGGGCAAACACGCTAACAAATACATGCTATAGACGTGGCATGGGCAAAAATCACAAGTTCCCAGTCAGGGTTTTGCAATTATCTTTTAATTCAGTTTTGATATTCGGGAGAAAAAAAACAAAACAAGTAAAAAGGCTTCTTGAATTTGTAAATCTGCAGTGAATAAACACAGTGAGACACGCGCTATGCTATGGCATCTTTACATATGACTCATAAAAACAGTTTTTCCTCCTGCGTGCAGCAGCTGTCAGTTTAGAGGACACTCGTCAGTTTTTCCAGAGCGCACCCTCTGGAAGGAGAAGAGGAGGAGGTTCCTTCATGACTCAGGATAACCTCAAACCACAGCTCCAGGGACCAGCCCTTCTCCTCCTCTTGTTCAGGAACGAGCTTTGTGAAGTAGAATCCCCTGTTTATTATAGGTTGAATGTCTCCTAGTGTATTTCTTTTTTGTTAAGGAAAGCTGATCATCTTCTGATGTCCTGAAATAGAATGCAAGGTGTTGCATGTCATATCACATTCCAATAAATGATTTTTCATTTCAGCTTTTCCCCATTTTAAAAATGCTCCTGTTTTGCCACACCCAGAAGCACCATTTTCCTCCCAATTTTTTTTGCCCTTTGCAATAGATATTATCAAGGAAATGTGCCAGCCTGAAGTTACCACACAGGAAAACACTCCAAAAATATGTGTTTGTGACAGAACATCTGCTTTTTTAAGGTTTTACTCTTCAGAAGTGATCGGTGTGTGTGCAATAGATGCTTCAGCTTGAACGTCTGGAGAGCTTCACCTTTTCAGGTTAATGTTTAAAATCCCTTTTGGTGCCTGCAATTTTGGACTCTCCTGTCGACTTAACTTCTGCGGCTGTTTGAATAAGGATCAGTTTGGCGGCTCCAGTTCTCCCACACACACTCACACACCCGAGTGACGGTTTTAGAAACACCGAGGATCTGTGTGCGAAACAATGGAGGCATTTCACCGAGTAGCCTCCCTCTCAGCAAACTATTTCAAAATGATGGTTTCTGAAGATGTTGTTTCATAACACACTCTCTCTCTCTCTCTCTCTCTCTCTCTCTCTCTCTCTCTCTCTCTCTCTCTCTCTCTTTATCTCTTTATCTCTCTCTTTCCCTCTCTCTCCTGCAGGAAATCATGTGACCCCCCCTTCTTTAAAGTCACATGCAGAGATAATAATTAAACCGCCCACACACAGACAACAAACGCCTGTCATTGGGGCTCATGTGGACAAACAAAACCGAACGAATATCTCCGTAATTGCTTCACCCATGACTCCACTTGTCACTCGTTTCCCCAGATGCTTTGTGCCATTTCTTTCCAAGGGTGTTTGCAAACAGTTGGAGACATGAGGGGCAAGATGAGACTTGCTCATGCAAGCAATTCACAAAAAAAAGCTCCTTTAATAAAGGTTAAAGTTTTCTCATGGTGCTTAAACTTGGTCATCTCAGTTTGGCCTTAAAGCAAATTAGAGCATCCGTTTTTAAACAGGAAAACTTCCCACATGTCAACAGGTCAGGCTGCTTCTCAGGGAGGCACAGTATTTGCATCAGTGTCAGTCATTTCAAAAGGTTAAATGTCTGGCTCATGTGTTTGAGCCTGATTTAGTTTTGTCTCTATCATTGTCACCCTGGAGGATTGCGATGTCCCATTTAGAAAATTGCGAGAATTCAAGTTCAAGTTAAATTTATTTTTTTTTTGTAGAAAAAAATCATTTTGAAAATCTGTAGAAAAAAACAACTGTTTTTTATCCTTGTCTGCCTGTAGAACAGTTGGAATAAAGTGTCTTTCTTCATTGCAACTTTACTTTATACTGAAGCTTTTGCACCATTTGTCAGTATTTATTTGCCAGGATCACAGGCACAAATTAGGTTTGAACTCTGGCACCGATCTCTTCTGCAACTTGTGACTCCCATTATTCATCAGCAGATTACTTTTCTTGAAATAGTTTCAATTGACTCATCATTTGGACTGAGAATTATATGAAATTTGACTTTAGTAAAGTCCAATGTGAAGTCTTCAAATGTCTTGTTTTCTCTGACCTCCTCCTTCTAGCTCGTTTATGATTAGATAAGAAAAGAATGCAGGAAATTCTCTCATTTCAGGAGCTCAGAGGAAATAATTGACAACTAGATGGTTTTTAGTTTGAAAGTTAAATCCTGACTACAGCCTGTGAGCCTCAGCACAAGATCAGTTATGTTGTTTTCTGGGTACTTGATCAGATTAGTGAGGGTTTATTTGTGCTTTAATGAACAGGAACTACATCAAGTTGCTGCTGGGCACCAATAGATATGAAGGCTGGATTTTCATAAAATGACTCTAGTTTTCCTTAAATGTAAAAAAAAGACCTGATTGTGTAGGAAAAATGTATTGACAATGAAGACTAAAGAATGAGAAATATAAGCTGACATTGTGTGATACGTCATATGTTTGATGTCACTTTGGCTGCTAGGAAACAACACGCTCACCTACCTTTGCATAAGACAGCTCTGTTGAAGTTTTAATAGATAGTTCTAATAGAAATATACAAAATATACAAGTTGTATGAATTTTGAGTTATCTAACCTTAAAATTATTTTGTTTTCATTTTTTTTGGCGAGTGAATGAATTGGGCAGTGTCATAATTTAATAGGGGTTGAAATATGTTGATGACATCATGAGAAAATGAACATTGTGCCATTGAACCCATATTTAATGGAGGATTTAATGGATTATAACTTAAAACCCCATTTTTCTAGTTTTTTATTTTTTTCTTTTGCCCACATGCTTTGATAAGGACCTCACTGACATTAAGGGTGTACAGGACCCAGAATCTGTTGCTACACCCCTGTTAAGAGGCCAGTAAACAATATACGTAGGTACAAAAAGGTTCTACACACGTTTAGCTCCATGCAAGCACCTGACTTTATTTTTTAGCACAAATAGAGTGTGAACTATTCTGAAGTTCTGACAACTGACATTTTTTATAGCAGCAGGCATCTTAAATTTCTAAGTTGAACACATTTTGCCTAAATATTTCAACAAATGTCATCAGTAAAGTCTCACTTACAACATCATTGAGCTTCAAATATCATTTGATGTACTTTTTGGTCTTTTCCTCCACTGTGAGGAGAGTGAAAGCCACATTAAATGCAGTGTATTGTTTGTGTAAGTGCCGGTCAGTAACTGGTACTGTATCAGTTCACTGTGGAGCGGAACTGCACCGTGACAACAAGTCAGTATTATCCTGTTCTGATTCAGTTATATCAGTGTCGCTGTCTCTTTCAAGCAAAAAAAAAAAAATACAGAGAGAAAGACACACATTTGTAAACTAATGGGTTAATAATATTCATTATGAAAATTGTTCAATAACTTGATTTGAGTCTGGAGTTTCATATTAAATGATTTAATTCGGTTTACTCATCAATTCATTCTCAAAATTGCATTTAAACAGTACATGAAGTCCTGTTCACAGATGATTAAAAAGACATAAAGCAACGGATATGTCTCTGACAAACAGCTGAAAACAGTTGGGGATTATGGGATACACCAAGGAAACCACCTAAAATTCAGTAAACTAACTTATATTCTGTTATATTTCTAAGTATCATGAGATCAAGAACCTCAGCTTCACTCTGATGAAACGTTTAAGTAAAATGGGACATTTTTTTCAGTTAAAAAAAGGGGACAGAAGCTTGTCCTACTTAGAAGAAAGAAGAGAATTCTTTGTCTGCTTTTTGCTTGGAAAAGGCAGAAATTCATCTTTGTCTTGCAGGGACATAAACACACACACACACACACACACACACACACACACACACACACACACACACACATACACACACACACACACACACACACACACACACACACACACACACACACACACACACACACACACACACACACACACACACACTTACCTGAAACAGAACAGCAGCTACTTTAAAAAAGAAAGCAACAAATACTGGTTGGTGAGGAGTGAGTCAGAGTGAAATGATAAATGCTTCGCTGAGTTTCTGGCTGCACCAGCGATTCATGTTTAATGGCAACAAGGACACGCGTCATTTCCTAACGATGTTTTCCTTTGCTCAGGCGACTCCGTTGCATTTCTCCCTGTGGCCGGCAGCCGATTGAAGGGATGGCTGTGGTCGTCCCAATACTTTCCTACTTAAGAGTTGGACTGCGTTGCCACAGCGACAGGACAATTGGGTTTCTTTGAGGCCTGTGATCATACTGACCGCTTCAACCAGATCAGAGAGCTTTATCTCATGTTTGATACTTACAGAAGATCCTCCAACCAGGATAAAAATTGTTAAAAGTGAGAATACTTTTAATTGAGGATTAGTACAAATTAGCAACAGTTACTCTTCCAGCTACTAGTATAAAGTCCCACTGGCCTGGAAAAGACCATGGCAGGTTTAACAGTAAAACTCTTATTTCCCTATAAACAATAAAATAAAATACTCAGTGAAGCAGCAGCTTCGGTAAACAAGCACTTATTTACAGTGACTAACAAATTTGGTCTTACCTTTGCAGTTTTGTGATGAAAAGTTGTGCTGAAGAGCCAAAAAAGCTGGATTTGGTAATTGTGTTTGTTTGTGTTTTGTTTACAACATATGTCAACTTCAATCTGACTTCACCTAAAAAAATCCAGTAACATCCTACATCCAGTAACTTGTAATTTTATGGCACTGAGAAGCTTACAATCAGTCAGTCAGTCATTTTCTATACCTGCTTATTCCTCATTAGGGTCGCAGGGGTCTGCTGGAGCCTATCCCAGCACGTTACAGTGAGAGGCAGGGATACACCCCAGATGGTCGCCAGCCAATCATGGGGCACACACACCATTCACTCACACCTACGGGCAATTTAGAGTCACCAATTAACCTCAGCATGTTTTTGGACTGTGGGAGGAAGCCGGAGTACCCGGTGAAAACCCACGCAGACACGGGGAGAACATGCAAACTCCACACAGAAAGGTCCCAGACCCAGGACCAAGGAGGTCTTGAACCTGCGACCTTCTTGCTGTGAGGCAACAGCGCTAACCCCTGCACCACCGTGTCACCCAAGCTTACAATCATATCATCCAAAACATTTCCCATAACAAGCAGCATGTTTAGCTGATAGTGATATTTAAAAAACTAAAATCTAAACCTTATTATTGCTGCCAGATCCAGCCTGTGGTGCCTTTTAGGGACATTTATGTCTTAAACAGCTGACAAGAGACTCTGTTTACCTCTCTGTTTACCTGTAAACTGTCATGGGTGGGAGATCTGAGGAGAAATCTGTTGATTGGTCCAATACTTTCCAACTTAACAGTTGCACTGTGTTGCCATGGCGACAGGACCACATACTGACCACTTTAACCATCACTGTGAACTTTATCTTGGTCTTTATTCATAAAGGTGGATGCTACAACCAGCACAAAAATGTTAAATGTGAGAATACTAATTAAGAATTGGTTGACCCTAGCAACAGTTGCTATGCAGACGTCAATCAGTTCCATTTATCAGCTCAGAAACCTTTTTGATAAAAAAACAGCATGTTTGGTTGATATGGATATTTGGGTCAGTGAAAAATAATGATTGGCAAGATTATAAAGTCCAAAACTTTTTAAAATACAGTTTTAAAAGCATTAATCAGGTCTCTCAAAATGTACATTTTGTGTTCATGTTGGTTTTTATGTCATTTGAAAGTCCATTTTTTTCAAAAAAGCACACAGAATGTGTGATTTTTGACATGACATGTAGAATGGTGTTACCAAAATAGAACAATCAATTTTAAATATTTAATATTTAATATTAATATTTAATGACAGAATGTAGGACCATTTGTATTATTTTCCCATTTCAAATTCATTCAGTCAGTCATTTTCTATACCTGCTTATTCCTCATTAGGGTCGCAGGGGTCTGCTGGAGCCTATCCCAGCGCATTACGGCGAGAGGCAGGGATACACCCCAGATGGTCGCCAGCCAATTGTGGGGCACACACACCATTCACTCACACACTCACACCTATGGGCAATTTAGAGTCTCCAATTAACCTCAGCATGTTTTTGGACTGTGGGAGGAAGCCGGAGTACCCGGTGAAAACCCACGCAGACACGGGGAGAACAAACTCCACACAGAAAGGTCCCAGACCCAGGACCAAGGAGGTCTTGAACCTGTGACCTTCTTGCTGTGAGGCAAAAATGAATAAATGAATAAAAAATGTAAAATGTAAAATCAAATAAATGTAAAAATATTACACAAATAAATAAATTAAATTGAAAATTAAATAAATATGGACATTTACTGGAATATTTATTTATGTACAGAGTTATTATTTATTTTATTATATATTATTTATTTTATTTAGTTTTTTAGTCCTCCATAATTTGGCCTTGGGTTTCTGACTCTTTCTTTAATAAAACATCTTAAAACACAAATCTTATATAATAGAGCCCATGGTCTAGTTTTCATGAGTTTAAGGGTCCTTGGTGTGAAATGTGAAAAAGTTTGAGAACCAAAAGTTTGTTGTTTGCTGACCTAGAATATAAAACTAGTTGATAGCATTTGTTTTAATTAAAACGAGAATTAAAAGAGTTATTCTGGTATCAAGTTTTTAGGGTTACACCACATGATATCTTTGATATTATCCCATTTAAAAAAGTAAAATGTAAAAAAACATATTAGTCCCATATTGCCTGATTCTGCCTTTAATTCCTCTATTTGACAGTGAATACATCTTAAATCCGTCCTGAGCCGCTGACAGTGTTTACCTGTTCCAGGTGGGAGATGAGCTGAGGGGAAACAGACGCTGGGCTCTGATTGGATAACGGTGACGTTTGGAGGGAGGAAACCATATAAATGCGGCGATGGCGGAAAAAGTTTGTTGTTGGATGAAGCTCTTTGGAGTGTGAGTCCTCACAGGCTGGAAAACTTCTCCCGTCGAGTTTGTGACGTTATTTTCTTTTCCCCAAAATGAACCGAATCATCCTCCAGCTCGTTGCGGTGGGATTCTGCTTTGCAGTCGGTAAGAAAATATATAAATATATATATTTTTTTCATAAAATACAGGTTTTTCCCCGTTATTTCAAAGCGTTTATGTGCAAACTTTCCTTTAATTTATTAGAGTTGAATTCATATATCAGAATAAAACGTTTAATTCTTGTTTGATGTCTTGTTTATTTGACATCTAGTCCCCATATTAGTCTGCTGTAATATGCAATAGATGGTGATGCATGATTACATAGCTCTGATGATTCAGATGTTACAAATGGAGAAAAAAAAGACCATGATGTAATTCTAAGAAAAAAAAAGATAAGATGTGGTTCCCTGCAGATCCTGCCAAAGATTTTTTTTTTACTTTATGAAACTAATTCTTATTGAAACGTTTTTATGTATTTATTGGTCTTTCTGCTCCTCAGCGTTGGAGGCTGCAGGCTGAGTTTGATGTTTTTCAGGGTGTGTTCACCCATGTTTTCAGGGGCAGAAGGGCCCAAAAAAGCAAGTGGCAACCTTTTTAATACAAATATGACAAATGATGCACCATGAAATAAAAGATTAACCAGTTGTTTAGAATAATGTAGGCTAATAAAAATACACAACATGTTAGTTTTAACCCTTTCAGATAATATCCATAATGTACTATTTAATGATATATGTTGAATATATGACCTGTGCTTACATAAATCCCACCCATGAATCATCCTCAACTCAACAGCAAAGAGCTCAGACACGCCCGCTTATTAAAGTTCAAATCATCAAGCTCCATCCTGCCTGTCTATTTTGGTTTTAATGAGTTTAATAACCTCCACATCACTTGTTTTTTCATCACATTCTCTATTATCTGCATGTATTGAGCCTGATTCTGCAAGTCTAACATGATCAGTCAGAGCCGCAGCTCACTCTCTCCATTCTAATCATCATCACTGATCGTTTATCTCTATCTATTTATAATGTGAGACACTGTAATGTTTTCAGTTTGCTTGTTTTGTTCGACCTAAAAATGTTAAATTTGCTGTGACAAGTGTTAAATCACTGCCTTTGAGAAGCTGAAACGGGGAGAATATTGTCTTTTTTGCCTCATAAATGGCAAAAGATTAGATTATTGACTTAACTGTTGCAGCTCTAGTTGATTAATCTTTTAGTCAATCAGCAAAATAATTTAGATTCATTAATCGTGTCTGTAGCTTTTCATAGAAAAATGTCAAACATCTCTCATTTCAGCTTATTGTATGTTTTTCTTTGTCATATATGACCATAAAATATGATTTAAAAAAATAAGAAGTAATTTAAAGGTGCCACCTTGGGCTTTGGGAAATTCTAACAGGTGTTTTTTTATGACAGAACAAAGCAGCTGCAGATTTTGCTGTGTTTACTCCGTGTTTCACATCCCAGGCTTTACTCTAATACTTTTATTACAGGTTAGGGTGAGGCAGCTTATTTATGGAACAAGGTTCTTCTTTTTTTTTTCCCTCCTCCAGACGTTATTAAAAGACTGAATCATGATCCAACCTGCCAACCATTGCATGAGAAATTCCTCACCCTGTAACGGTCGAAGCTTTGCCTGTTTCCAAAATTCCACCTTCAGGGTCTCTGCAGACTGAAATAAGGACCATTTGTTATTTTACAATTTCGTTTTATGGTCACTATAGCTAGTTTTTGGAGCTTTTTATCGTCATCTTGAGCCCCTCGGCTGCATTGTATGTTTCTCCCGTTTCAAACTACACCCTTCCTATGGGTCATTTTATTCAGGTAAAAAAAAAAAAACGATGCCCTTTAGCCCACTGATCCTTCAAGGACACGGTTGTTTGTGACTGAAAACTGATTCACAATTGAGGATAATTATATACCGAGGGTTTCTCCCTGCTCAAGTATCCAGCAGGGATGAATAATCCGTGTGGGTGGGTGTGTACTGGGGGAAAGTGGATGATTTCAGGTGGTGGTCTGGTTGATTTTTGATGTCAACATGTTACAGGCAATTAAAAAGTTTCCTTAAGCACCAGCTGCCAGATAGAGACACAGAAATATACCTCTGTGCTGCTTTTGTGCACTCGGAGTTTGGAAACTAGAGGGGTGATTTTCTTTTTTTCAGTTTTTTTTTTCCCTTGACAAAGGCAATAAAAAATGATAAAATGCAGCAATGGGTGTCCATTAGCAAAAAGGATTACGACAACTATAGTAGTGATGACGATAATAATGCAGAAATGAAGAGAAAATGCATAATAAACAAATATATATGCATAAAAACAAGGAAGTCATTTAAGCTCAATTTGTCATGAGTCTCATGGAGACAGTTCCTCTTTCACCATCATGAAGATGTTGTAAATCAACAGTTAAAGGTATTTGTTACTTTGTGGTAAGTGCTTTATTATAAATCTAATCTTGTGTTCCTCCTTATAATAAAAAAGTCAACAATCCTCTGTTAAACATACGTTTAAAGTTTGTTTTATTAGTCATAAAAAAGACTAAGTCACAAGGGCGGCTCTAGTCTATCAAGGACGTCTGCATTGTGAGTTTTAAACTGCTTTACATCTGTATTTGTAGGACTCATCCAGCCCTGTTGTGTATATTTATCTTTACCTCTTGTGCAGTGTAATTTGCTTCTCTGTATATTTGCCCTTGGATTATTTTTCATGAGGTAGTTTGTGTTGTCAGGACACAGCGAGGCTGGTGCTGTAGGAGGAGTCTTAGTTCAGCTTTTAATCACAGGACGTGTTGCAGCACATGACATTTAGTCCTGTTTTGTTCTGCTGTGTTTTTTTTTTTTTCCCCCAGTCGTTCCACAAACTGAGCTGTAAAAACAGAAAAAATCCTCCCAAGACTGTTTTCTGGTGATGAAAAAGACCAGATTTGAATGGAGTCATCTTATCAGCTGCTTCTGTTGGTCTCACACTCCTTGGATTGTGAGGTGATATTTAAACTGAAAACAAAATACTTTTGATAACAATGCCCTTGGATGGAAAATGTGAGTGCCAGCAAGATAAAAAGAGAAGATATTGTAACACAGTTAATGTGAAGTATAACCTACTTCCTTTGTGCTCACTTTATTGTTCTCCTGTTCTGTGATGCTAGATCATTAACAGGGTATTTTGTGTTTAAAAGCAGCTTCTGACTGTTATTTTTAAACTATTTATGACTCATTCCTGTGTCTTGTGCTACTGAATTTGACCTTGTGCTTGTAAAGTGAAGGTTTTTGTGTGTAGTGACAGTTTTGCAGCAGCAGGTGGCAGCAAAAGACTGAGTCAACACATCCAGCTTCTTCAGCAATGTGCCACAGCTTTGAGTTTTAACACATTTTGAGAGTGTGATCGATTGCAAAGATTCTAAAAGCACTTTTTTACTCAAAGCTAAAACATGATAACTCAGTGTAGTTGGGTAGTAAGGATAATGTTCAAGTGTTAATTCCAATTTCAATCTGTACAATATCATCTTAGTTTAGAGTATTTCTTCTTTACTAATTGCAATATTTAGACATAAATACAGGACATAACTTGAATTCTGTAACACAACGTTTTTTCTACTTGCTGATTCAGATCAAAATCAAACTACGAAGCTATTTCTTATCTTTGTCCCCCGACAGCAACAGATTGTGCAGCAGAGAAGCACAAATGGCACAATGTACAGAAGTTTAACAATTTGAATTATTAAATGTTTTAATCATTTGTCCCTTTCCCTCTGAGTTTATGTTATGAAAGAGTTTTTAAATCTGTGAGTTTGGGCTTGGTTTTTAGTTGTGTAAAGGGCAGGGTCTGTCTTAAAACAACAGTCGGGTGCCTACATGAACATTGGAACAGGCGCGGCTCAATGCAAACATTCCTCCTGTTAACATCCTTACCTCCTAAAATCAGAGTGTTGGTAGGGAACAACAAGTTTGAGCAAAAAGTTAATTAAGTTAATGAGGCTTCAGTCGTTAGTCATATCAGTGGAGATCTTCCATAGTGTCTTTTTTAGTGAAATTATCATCCTTTGTGTCTCATTGGGGAGTGTCTCTCACCAAACGAGCTTTTACTTTGAAATACCTGGACTTGATTTGACAGACTTTGGCAACTGAAGCTTCATATTGGCTTTAAATAAGCTTTTTTTTAATATGTTTGTGCATTAAACGAGGGCTCTATATCACAGCCATTCAAAGTGCTTCATTAAGGGAGGAATGATTACAGCAAGGAAGATATTTGAATGTTCAATTAGGCACCGAACCACTGCTTTAAGAAACTTAAAACAATGCAAACTTATCATTTAAAGACACTTTGGGCATTTGAAGCTTTCAGGACGTCCGGTTGATGACGGCTGCTTGTGCTACACTGCAAAAACGGATACTGACAACTGAAATCTTGTGAAAAGTAAAAATGTCTTTTTGGTACAATTTGTCCAATATTGAGTAGAATTATCTCATTCTATTTGCGGATAATTTATCTTATTTTTTTTCTTTCCTATTTCCTGATTAGAATCAGTTTGATCTGTATTTTTAAGAAAATAAGACTAACCTTTAAAACAAAAAGATTAAATTAACTAAAATTGAGAACATTGAAATAAGCTAAATGAACTATAAGATAATTCTGCTCTTTATTGGACCAGTTGTACCAAAAAGAAGTTATTTTCACCTGGTAAAATGTCAGTTTTTGCAGTGCCTCCTTCCTCATGCTCCAGTAACAAGGGAGGTGGAGAATATTTCAAATGTCATGCTCTGCTAGTTCTGAACTCTGGCCATTATCACTTATTTCATCCGGTGCTTATGCTGTGACTAATAAGGACTTGTGTGGGTAGAGATGCTCATCTCCAACTATTGCTTAATATTAGTGTTGTAATGAAGTGATGGGAGGACACAGCTGTATGTTGTCATCCCTGCTGTGGTGAACAACCTGTGCTGTGAGCATCGATGGCTTTAGTGTTCCCATGTGACCTAATCCCCAGACCGCAGACCTTTTGTGTGTGAATGCTGCATTCTGAGTGAATGGGAGATTGCTCAACGGTGGTGTGGATCAGGTTGGACTGGTTCCACTCCTCCCAGACCTCCTGGCAGCCACCAGGGTGGTCGGCGGTATTGCTGGGTGTGGCAGCGCTGGGGTCACATGACGCCGAAATACTTTGGGTTCGTCATCAGAAGTGTCTGAAACGATTGGCTCTGCATGGGTTCGGGTGTAACCGAAACCCTGGGGACAAAGCAGGTTGTGTGCAAAGGTGTGGCCTCGGTTTTTAGCTATACAGGCTATGGTTTTAGCACAGGAGGCTTTTTCAGCTTGGATTCATTTTAAAACTTTCTAATTCTGTACTGACAATACAGCAGGAAATGTCCATCAGATGCTACAGATAGCCCCCCCCACTACCTATTTCAATCAGTGCTTTAAGGTCTCTCTTGTAAGAGAATGGTTGGTCCAGGTTTGCTGATGAGCTGCACTAACTTGTGCGATTATTAAGTGTTTAGAAGTTCTATATATATATATTTTTTTGTTTGTTTGTTTTCAAACAGGAGTATTTGCTTGTGTTTTCTATCATTATAAATGGACCTAGTTTTTTTTTTTTTAAACAAGCCATTTGAATAGGTCACCTCAGGCTCTAAAATTTTTGAGAAAATATTTGTTGGATTAAATGAAAATTAAAAAAAAACAAAATTAAGACAACGCCTGCTCAAAGTCCCCTGAGAGCAGGGTGAGGCAGGTGCGGTGTAAAAAGGATAATTTGTTTTAATAAAAGGCAGCAGCAATCTCTATAGCCCTGATTTTTATAAGACAAGGTTACACCAGACCAGAGATTATTTCCACATATGTAGAGCAGAAGAACTGACGCTGCTTGTCCATGTTTGGCTTTTGGAACCGAAAGCAGATCTGTGCCAGACAAACAGAGGTTTGGATGGTTTCTACAGTACCAGCAGATCAAAAGTGTATTTTTATATGCATCCTTCAGTGCTTCATAAAACCAGTTCTTTGTCAGACAGGAATCCAGTGGAAACATCATAAAACTGGAGTGATGTGGTCCACTCCATGGTTAGATTTTTTTTTTTCCAAAATCCTTAAGACTTTATAAATGTACCTACATTCTTTTATATTATAAAATTACCTCTGCATTCATAGTATCTTAATGATTAGTTGCTGATAGCAATTTGATAAGATTTTTTAAAATTAATTTAAAACTGTGCCTATGTAGAAACTAATGTGATGATTTTAGAGTCTAATTGCTGCAAAACGACATGGAAATAATCAGGAGATGAGCAGATACTTGTACAAAAAATGTTTTAAAAACAGTTTGATTATTTTGAGGCACAGACTTTTAAAGAAGGCAATCTTCAGAGTTTAGGAGGTGTGCTTGAATGTGGGTATTTACAGGTTAGAGCTGCCATAAATGCACATATATTATTTCCTCATTAATAAACTGATGTTGGGCTGCATTCAGGCTTGTTTGACAAGTACTTTTTTAAAAATGAACCTCCACTTTCTTTTTTTTTTTTTTTTTTTTTTTTTTTTTTTTACAAGTATAGTCTTACAAAAAAATGATAGATGCTCATAGGTGGGGGATAAGTGTTACCTTAGAATTGTGCCAGAGTATGGAAGCACAGCCAGGAAATTTGCAGATGGCCGATGCCAACAACACATTCATACTAACTGGCCGACGTCTAAGGTTCTATTGTGAGGCCACAGATGATCCTAGAGAAGCTGCACAACCAGTTACTGAATGAGTGTGGGATGGGTCCATTTCACCATTGAGGCTTTGAATAAACTGCTTACTCCAATTATCAATTATTTAATATGATGCTTTTGTTGTGACTATTGACTTCAAAATTCCAAAACCTACATTAACAAGCATGCAAAACAAAGCAGAAGAACTTACCTGGGGGCAAAAGAATGATTTGTGCATGGGGAAAAAACATGGAGGGTTTGAATAACCTGTCAGACTGGGAATTTACCCAGTCAGCAACATCTTCTAAACAAAGGAATAAGCTTTGCCATCAAACTATGTCCTTTAGCAATAATTGGTGGTTGGAGGTGAAACAACTTCCTTGTGATTCTGACCTGGATAACTGAGAATTTGAACGAACAAACAATGAACGCATTACTTGGTCACGATGAATCGATTCATTTTTTTTTTTAAATCAAATGCATGAATCACATTTATGCCATAGTATAATATACAAAGTCTAAAATATCTGGTCTCATATTGATATAATATCAATATATGTCCCAGCCCTGCTTTAAAATCTAGAGTAATGTTTTTTTTTTTTTTTATTCCACATCTAATGGATTTCACTCTCATTTAATCATTTAATATGCACCAATATATATTAAGCAAATAAGGACTGTAAGACTTGTTTGTTTAATTTCTTTATCTGTGAGGAGAACAAGGAAACTTGAGCAACAGGTTTCTAGTTCTCGTTTCAAAGTTCGCTTGGTGCTGCTGCTGTGGATGACGGAGCGAGTATCTTCCCTCCCAGCGCTAAGTCACATACTCACCCTCACAATGGCACTCAGTTTAAAGCTTGCGTAACCGTGGCAACAAGCTTCAGTACGTTTTAAGTTTTGTCAAAAATAAAATAAAGTTGTCTTTTTCCCCACTTGCAGTAAGAGTGTATCATTGGGATCATTAGTTTTGTACTTTTTTTATTTTTTTTATTTCCATGAACACAG
Source organism: Lepturacanthus savala (assembly GCA_030544235.1). Taxonomy (NCBI): domain Eukaryota; kingdom Metazoa; phylum Chordata; class Actinopteri; order Scombriformes; family Trichiuridae; genus Lepturacanthus; species Lepturacanthus savala. Next base: position 4,403,868 of record CM060472.1, on the reverse strand, counting down.
GAGCTCACAGTTGTGACTGACTGAAATCTCACCTTAATATGTTTTATAAGAGATTTCATGTTCAGCTCTTTCATACTAGATGGGCTTGTAAATGAGTGACTTTGTAGTAACAAATACAATTCAGATCAAAGTCAGATCTCCTCCAAACATGTTTTAAGATGGATATTAAATACTCTACTGTATTGAGTATATTAGTTTCTCATATAGCTTTTTGACAATGTGCACTTATTTTATTAAAATCCTTAAAGTTACATCTTTTAATCTCTGTTAAAATATCAGAATCTAGAAATATGTGAAAAAGGAAAAAAGTTGAACTGCTGGACAGGAGACTTATCTTAAATTTGTAAGTGTATGCACACTGGAGGCGTCACATCTCCAAATCTCATGTTCAAGTTAAATACTCCACCAGGATTGGCTTCCAAACTATTTGTGATGTCACAAGTCATTGTCATTCTTAGAATGTTTCACTTCATTTTAGGCAGATAAATGTGAAAACTGTCAGACTGCACATGCACATCATTCTGCGCTGTGAAGCTGAAGACCTTCAACTGGAGGAACAAGAACCTGAAGTGGTTTGCGTCAGAGGTTTTGAATCTTGTGTGACCTCAAACGTCTGAACTTGTTGACAGAGTTATGTAGCATTCACACTATCAGCCACTTGGTCTTCAGTGTGATTTAACCGATTTCAACTAATAATGTAGATATACATTGGGTACTATTAAATAACACTGGTAAAATCATTCTCACTCACTTTTACTTCCATGACTCCAAATCACATATTTATCACAAAGTGCTTTAAAATATGAATAACCTGTGACTCACTTTATTCTTAGAACCTCAGTTCAGTTAAGAAAATGATAAAAATGTTCTTGATTTGTAAAATTATATTTTAGACAGACAAAAATCCTGTGTGATTCATGGCTCAAATCAAACTGGATTGAAGGAAGTTTTCTCTCGCCACCATACACTGGCAGAAACAAGGAAGTAAAATGTTTTCGAAATTTTCACAGCTAAGATTACACAGTGCTTTGCAGCAAGGATGAAATGTAATAAAAAATAAAGACGCACAACACACAAAAACAAGTTAAGGTAAGAAAAACAATCTAGATGTGGTGAGAAGAAGAAATCTTGGGAAATCCCAGCAGTAAAAGATAAAATGAATAAAAAGGCACAAGATCTAAGGTCATCTTGTCTTAATGAGTCCTAGCTTTTGTCTCCTTTAATTGCCAAGCTGCATCACTTGAATGGATTGTAAACCTGCATTGTTGAAACGCTTTCTGTGCTCAGACAGCTGTGAGAAGACGTTTACCTGATGCAAACTTATTTGTTGGCCTTCTTTTGAACCTAATTACAGCTTGTTGTAAAGGTCAATAATGTTCCTCCTTTCTTTTGTCTCCCTATCTACTCCTGTCGCTCTCAGGTCAGGCTCTGCAGTGCTACAAATGCAAGATTGGTTTCTGGAATCTGTGCATAACTACTAAAGCCACCTGTGAAAATGGAGAACACTGCTTCAGTGGCACCGGAAAAGCAGGTAAGAAGCTCAGGAGCAAACAAAGTCAGCATTCTACGAACTGCTAACCACATACTCAAGATGTTTTTGTTTTTTTTTGTCCTTAAAACTATAAAACTAATAAAAACTAAAGTAATGTGCATAACCATCAACCTGTCATTTGTATTTATAATGTGAGTTGGCAAGAAAAGTTCGTAGAGGCCTACTACATCCATTTAAACACAGTGGCAAAATTTTATTATAATCCTATATAAACACTGAGTAAATGTGAGAAAATCAGTGATTGGATGTGGCAGAACTTTCTCCAATTAAACAAAGATAACACTGAGGTAACTGTTTTGGAGCCAAAGAGGAATGAATAAAAATTGGCACTCGGCTTCAATCAGTGATGTTAAAGCCCACAAAGCTCCCAAGATATAAATGCGGGTGTAGTTATGGACTTAGACCTGAATTTCATCAGTCACATTAACTCCATCAGACAGTCAGCATACTATCACCTGAAGAATATATCAAGGATTAAAGGCCTTATGTCTCAGCAAAGCTTGGAAAAGTTCATCCTTTTTATTTTCAGTAAGGTCTTTACAGAACTCTTTACAGGTTTATAAAGCACTGAATGGTCTAGGGCCTAAGTCTATCTCTGATCTGATGATCTCTTATGAACCATCCAGACCTCTTAGATGGTCTGGGACAGGTCTGCTCTCTGTTCCCAGAGTCAGAACTAAACATGGAGAAGCAGTGTTCAGTTTCTATGCCCCAGAGAACTGCAAGTCTGTTGCAACTCACTGTTTTTACATCAGATCTAAATACTTTTGTTTGCTGTTGCCTATTGCTGATATCATTTCTTAATTATTTTTCACTGCACTGTAGCTTTGTTTTTAACTTATAAATTTAAATTGTATTCTTGATTTTGATCTTTACATTGGGTTTTTTATGAAGATGTAAATAACTTCACATTCATACTTTATTTTAAGGAGCCTCCTATGCTCATGATTTGTACTTTTTATATTCTTGTAACCAGTTAAAGGTTTAACAATCACCAAAACTGGAGTTAACCTCTGTCTATCCAAACAATTCACACCCCTGTCTTTGTTCCATTCAATCAGTCAAAGGTGTGTTTGGGTACAACAAGGTGCGGCACTCGCATACCTTGACTATAGTACTCCCTTTTTTAATTATAATTGAGGCTTTTAAAGTTGTTTGTTTTTTGTTTGTTTTTGGTTCATTTTAAAAGCAGGACTGAGTCAGAACTGACATTGAGACTATTCTGTACTCTTCCAATAATCATAAACAGAACCTTGCCTGAGAAATATTTATTACGTTATTTTAATAATTTTAATATTTTCACATTATATGGTACATTTACAACAGATAAAAACATGATTCATTTGTGATTGGGGGGGGTAGCTCAAACTGGAGGCTAATATCATACATTAATAGTGATTGATGGTCTGTAGCTTCTTGATTTTTTTTTTTTTTTTTTGTCCTCAAATCTCAACAGATTTTTGCATTTAAATTTACAGTTGTAGAATTTTTCTAACCCTGTTAGAAATTGTTTTAAACTGAAATGACGCCACTACAGCCACTTCAACCGCAATGAACAATGACGTGTTTATTTTTTATTTTATTTTTTTTAATGCTCTCTGTTGCCCCACAGCCGGCTTCGTGGACATCAAGACCAAAGGCTGTCTAGAAAAGTCTGAATGCAACGCCACCAAAGAGGTAAACTTCAACAACGACAACAAAACCACCATCTACTCCATGACCAAGACGTGCTGCGACACCGACCTGTGCAACAACGCCCCCGGCCTGCCCGGAGCGGCCCGGCTGGCCCTCGCCTCCATCGCCGCTCTGTTCATGGCCAACGCCCTGGTTTGACAGAAGATTGTTGGCACCAACGAAATCCACCCAGAAAAAAACACATACTACACACCAGCACTATATAAGGATTAAATTAAGTGCTCTTTTGTAGACGAGAGCTCTGTAACCATAGGGCTCGTTTTTATTTCCATATGTCTTGTGTTTACTGTCCTTCAGGTGTATTGTACTTTATAATTTCAAACACGCTGTTGTTGTTGCCTCTTAAAGGGAATTCCCTCCTTTTTTGCTTTTGCCTTGTAAGATTCATCAGTAAGAAGCCTCACATGTTAAAATTGAATGACATAACTTGTAAATCCAGGGTGTGTGACACTGATGGTGACCTTTACGATATATTAAAAGTTAAAATTGCCCCAACAATTACTGCAAATGAACAGTGTAATGTTCTGCTTCAGGCCTGCAGTTGTGAATCATGTTTGGTATTTCTTTGTGTGACAAAGTCAGATATGCAGGTACCAATTTAGTACCAATCTTTTAAAGGGGTAGTTCCAAGTTTTGGGGAAATGCTTATTCATCGTTACATTGTTAGATTTAAGATTGATGTTCGTGTTAAATATGAATTTATAGCCAGGAGATGATTAGCTTAGCTTAGCATAGAGACTGGTAGCATGGCGATTTCCCTCTGCTTCCAGTCTTTGTGCTAAGCTAAGCTAACTGCCTGCTGACTGAAGCTTTAAGTTGAACAGACAGGTATGAGTTGTATCAGCAGAAGACAAATTTCCTAAAATGTCAAACTAGCATTTTGATTTATTGCCTTTGTCATATTATATTGTAAAACAACCTACATGCACATTTTAATTTGATTGCTATATAATAGTTAGTAGCTTTATGTTGACATAATGAAATGTAGAATTTTCTCTGAAAACATTTCAAAATGCTCCATTACTAGTCTGTTTAACCGGTTCCCTTCTCAACATTGGTGTTAAATTCAGTCTTTGCATCTCTAATGAGCTGTTTGGGTAAAAAGCTTTTTTTTTGAATGTGTGTGCAAAGCATCATATTAAATAATTGATAATTGAATGTGTGTGTGTATACTGTATATGAGGAGAAAGTGAAATCAATCACGATGTTTGCATATATTGAAATATAATTGAGATTGCAGTAATCTGAAATGTGTTCACGAAAGATTGGATTTCCACATGAATCACATGAATAAAGAGGGTTTACTCCTTCAGGAAGGTGACTCTTTGTTGTTATTGCTCAAATAGAAATGTATTTTTTGTAAAAGACTGCAAGCTCTTAAAAATGAGGGAAAAGCCACCTCTGAGTCTTATTTGTCTACTGGTGGGATTTGATTGATTTGATTTCTCCCAGTCTATGGCTCATTGGAATCCTGCAGCACCAACTTGTTGTTCAGGTTTTGGTGCCGCAACTGACAAATTTTTTAACTTCACAACTCGCCCATGAAGCGTTTCCTGAAAGGCAAATGGCATCTGTAGCCTGAAGGTTTTCTTGTTGGGGAAGTCTGGTTTCAGTGTGTGTAGGCACAACGTGGGGTGATCTTACACAAACCGAATTCCTTGACTCGCTCAGTGACTCATCCAAACACAAAAGATTTGGACAAAACCCCCTCTTGTCCTTTGTCTCCTCCCTTCACCTGTCACATCCTCTCCTGCTATATAATCCTGCTTTCACCAAACAGGTTCATCTTTTTGTCTTCACGCAGCATCCGATCACTGTGATAAGAAGAAGCTTCAGACTTTCTGTGGAAGGATTTCCCTTGTTTTCCTCTTTGAGCCTCAACCAAGAACAAACCAACATCCTAAAGATGGGCAGGATCCTAATTGCAATCTTCGCTGTTGTTGCATCTTTCATGCTTGGTAAGATTGATCAGTGACCACAATTTCTTAAGTATTTAAGCAAGGTGTAACAGGCAAAAAAGCATTTAGGACAGTTTTTCTGGAAGAAACTGATTAATTTTTGTATTTTGATTGGCTAATTTAAAGACAATATTGGCAAACAATGATTTTCACCTGTTCATCAAAGGTCTCTTTAGGAAAAAATATCAATTGTAGACCCTTTTTTGTCAAGAGTTTTTTTTTCTGATTTGAGGGATTTGGACAAATTTTGAAAATAAAAAAAGAAAATATATTAGGTGAGTTTGTGTCGAGTGGGGGGAAAAAAACTACTCCAACCATATCCCTGCTTTACCTGACCTATTTTTATAGAATGATGAGAATAAATGGAACTAGTAGCTAAAAGTTATCATCTTTCTGAAGGGTTGTTTCTCTCAAATTTGATGTATTTTCTAATTACTCTGAGTGTTTTTAGATTTGCTGATACTTCAGTTTGTCTTTCAAATGCGTTTTATCGCGCTAAAAGGGAATTAGATACTAAAACTACAGCTTTTTTCCCTAGAAAGTAGAATGCATCCCTGTTTAAAGTCAATTAACATCCCTTCAAAATGTCTGCTTTCAATGACCATTAAGATTGAAATCCTGTTGTTTAAGTCAGTATCATTGTCTTTAGCTAGAATTTAGAAGCTGGTTGTTTACTGAACCTGAGCAGGACAATGGTAGCAGCTCTTTGAGCAGCTATCAGGCCACTTCTTGCTTGCTCAGGGTGTGGCAGACCATGAAGTTCAGAAAACAATCAGCTATAATTTGAGTGATCCATCATTATGAAGGATCAGGATAAAAAAAAAACATTCACAACATTAACTTGAACTCCTTCACAATGTCTTTTTCTTTTTTTTTTTAAACTCTTGTTTTCTGTGTGTATTTCAGTGGATTCCCTGACCTGCAACAAATGCTCCTTTAGTCTAGTGGGCTACTGTCTGAGCGGCTCTGATGAGACCTGCGCCACCAACACCAGTGTCTGCTTCACTGCCAAAATGAGTAAGTCTCCTAATGCTCTGGATTAATGAACAGAAAGTCTCAAGTATCAATGCCTCCCAACTATATATTTATTAAAGGTCCCATATCCTGTGCTTTTCGGGGGTTTTATTTGAAGTTTTGAGACCCTTAACATGATATATTTGCAATTCAAAGTATGATAATTCAACTAAATGTAGTTTTACAGTGGAGTTTCAGAAAGCACGGGTTGTTTTTGTTCTGTCTCATAAATATTCATGAGCCTCTTTGCTGATTTTAACTTGGAAGACTGGAAAATAAGGGTGTGACAGCGGGGGCAGGTGGGATGTGGAGGGAAGCTGCTGCATGACATCATGAAGTCAAGGAAATAATGACAAGCTGTGAAACTGGCTCTAAATCCAGACTGTCTGCATTCCTCAGTTTTTGATGCATGGAATAAATAAAAAGAAACAACATGAAATCATCATCATTTATACATGATATGGGACCCTTAAATGTCCTTAGTTGTTTTCCACCTCTAAATATATCCCTTTCTCCTCAGGTTTCCCACAGCTCTCAAGCTTCGCAGGCTTCAACTTCCAGGGCTGCCGCGAGCCCAGCGGCTGCAACAGCACCACCAACACTACCTCCATGCTGGGAGTGACCACCAAGACCCAGATCGACTGCTGCTCCGCAGACAAATGCAACCCAGTGCAGATCAGCGGCGCCTCGTCCACCAAGATGACGTTCACTGCTGCCGCTGGCGTGGCCGTCCTGGCTTCCATGTGGGGGAGCGTGCTGTAAATCACAGAATGAAACCTGACCCTGCACTGTAAATCTAAATCAATTTAAAAAAATGGACAATAGCAGGAGCCAGCTGCTGCAAAGATACTACTCCAGCTACTAATATACCATCCAAAGTTAACTCCTTTGGAATTTTATGAGCTTAAATGAGATATATGCTCATCTACTGTAGCGTTCTTCACTTTCCATAGCTCAGGTGTGGCAATTTTTACATAACTAATACAAAAAACTGAAGGATTTAGTCCACGGAAGTTGATCAATGGGATGTTTCAGGGAAACATCGAGATCGTAAATCTTTCATGATGTTTTTTATTTTTTTAAATTTTTTAATTTTTTTCCTAATATTTATCCTTTTGAACTACTTTGTGTCTTACTGCACAAAAGATTAATGTGAAAATAAAGAAAATCCACACAAAAAAATATCTGTATTCTCATTTTATCTGTTTCTAAATTTAATATTGTTTTCCATCTCTTTTTGTGAACATCCTAATATGGATTGTGTAATTAATCATGTTGCATGAATGATTCAGTGGCCACGGAACCTTATCACAGTGATTCATAGACTCATTATTCACTTGTATTTGCATAGTGATATTCATTTAACTCCTGCGTATAAAATCGCGAAAATTAATCCCACAGCTCCTGAAAGATTGAGATCCTGAATTATTGGAGACCAACCAGTATTTTCACAATCAGTCAGTGCATCTAAGATCAACATAATGAACAAGATTCTGTGGAACTGTGCAGCATTGCTGACTCTGTTTGTTACAGGTAGGAGTTTTTTTTTGTTGTTTTTACAGTAATTTGTGGATGGAACAGAATTTATTTCAAAGGTTTGGTTCCAAATTTGTGTTTTGTCACTGCTGAATATGTGACTTTGAATGCAACACCTGCTAAGATAAAATCACATGTGCACTGTATTTAATTATTGTGTTTTGATGACATTGATTCCACTTGCTCAATGTACTGTATATGTGTAAAATAATAATAATGATAATAATAATGGCAAATTCAACTACTTTTTCTTTTTCTGACTTTACATAAACCAATTAACAAGCCAGGTAACTTATTTTGCCACAAACCTGCATCAAAATGTTAATTAAAAATTGTTTTTATGTGTTACAACTCAAAGTATATGTATTCGTCAAAAAAATCATCCAGAGACAAAGAAGTATTCAGTGGTGACTTTAAGTTTTATGTTAGACTCCAGAGAGCTGTTTAAAAAGTACATTCAGCCCCAATCACTGATATTTATGAAAATTCATTTCATTTAACCATTTTATTGCTGGGTCGAAACAGACGTAACATGACTTTTTTATCAGCAAACCCATGTTCATAAGGATTTCTCATAATATTTAAAAAATCATGCAGTTTGGGGCTGATAAAAATGTTGATTATATTTTGAGCCCTAGAACCAGTTCCCCTCAAATTACAAAAACAAACTGTCAACTGTATTTTAAAGATTTATTGGGTAAAAAGTCATGAAAACCTCAGTGTTTTATACTTTTGTTTAGTGTTTTGCACAACAAAAGTAGACAATGGGTGAAATCTGCTTCTTAACGTAACACAGATAGATAAGAAATAGATGTGACGTTCCATAGCTTACCTCAAAGTCATACATCCTGCATTGAATTATGTGTTAAGATAACACATTCAGTACTTGCCTTGAGAGTTTACAAAACAAACTGTAGGTGTGTACTTGGTGATTACAGCAGGTATGTGTTTGATAAAGGTGTGACTTAATAGGGTCAGATATTTACAGTCACCAGGGCTTTAAGGGTGTTGATTTGTTTTAGAAGATTGATACTAACATTTTTTCTTTATTTACAATTTCCTCCTCTCTTCTCCCACAGTTGAGTCCCTCACCTGTTACACCTGTGATTTAGACGTCTTTAATATCTGCCTTACCTTTAAGCCTACAAATTGCACCAAAATTCAGGACATGTGCTACAAGGGAGAGGCAGGTGAGCTCAACAGCTGAATGACGCATTAATAACTTCCATTTATTACAAAAACATCCAATAATTCAATATCATTAAGTTCAGGATGATACATAATGGTCATCCTCTTTTCATATCACAGAGTCATACAAACAATGAAATAAACATGGATATTTTATTCTATTTTCAAATTGTATTCATTGAATATGCCTGCACTGCATAAATGTTGCCTTCAAATTTACAGTAACGAACTGGTAGCAAATATTCACAAAGGTACTGGTATTACTATTATTATATTTTTAACAGTAGAAGTACTGTACTTCTGTTTACAGTATTATGTTTTTACCATAAAATAAAACAACAACAATAATGAAATACTGTTATTTCAGTTTCATTTTCAGTATTGGGGGATTAACTGTATTATAATACAGTAACTCTTTTACTACATTCATATTTCACTACTGTGATTTATTGTAAAATATACAGAAATACAGCAACATTACTATTACTATTACTATTTAACACAGTTAAAACCAGCAGTTTCCAGAGTATATATAATAGTATATATATAGAGTATATATAATATATATATATATATATATATATATATATATATATTTATTTTATGATTATTTTATGATTGTCATTCACGTTGAAATATTTCCCCTCTGCTTCCTCCAGAATTTCATAACGGTCTGTATAGTTTTGAACAAAGAGGCTGCATACAGAGAACACAATGCAGAAATGAGACGGGCACCATCCTGAACATAAACTACACCATCACCAGGAACTGCTGCAGCAGGAACCTCTGCAACGGAGCCACTTCCATCCAGCTGCCGCTCACTGCAGCTCTGGCTGCTGCTCTGGTGGCATTTTGGAGCCAATGGGCCCTTTAAAGAAGAGAAATTGAGAGAATTACTTAGAATTACTTTTTTGCGTTTTAATGTGCTTTGAATAACATTTTCAGTCCATCAGTATTCCAATGATCTATAATGAGCATATGACTTAGCTTTTTGTCTTTACTGTATCATCTAGGTATGCACTGTTTATGCTTTTCTAATGTAATGTCAGTCAGTTATCTTCTATACCTGCTTATTCCTCATTAGGGTCGCAGGGGTCTGCTGGAGCCTATCCCAGCACGTTACGGTGAGAGGCAGGCACCCTAGATGGTTGCCAGCCAATCATGGGGCACACACACCATTCAATTTAGTCTTGAGTCTCCAATTAACCTGCATGTTTAGCATGTTTTTAGACTGTGGAAGGAAGCCGGAGTACCCGGTGAAAACCCACGCAGAAAACATGCAAACTCCACACAGAAAGGTCCCAGACCCAGGAGGTTTTGAACCTGTGACCTTCTTGCTGTGAAGCAACAGCGCTAACCCCTGCACCACTGTGTCGCCCTCTAATGTAATTTAATTCTAATAAATGTGAACAGTCAATTTATTGCAAAACCTTGCATGAGACAACTCCAGGATCAATGTTTAAATTCATTCAACTGATTTCTGATGTCAAGTGGTTGCACAAAATGAATTTATCCATCTCCAGATATATATTTTGATTTGATTGTACTTTACATTTAAACTGCTTGTACCTGAAGAATAGTTATTTTGTGTAGAATTTGCTTTAATTTCCCAAGAAATTTCTACTTAAATACATTAGGATGGAATTACTTATACTTCTTATTTTGGTACTAAAATGATCTATGTAGATTCAGTCAATGTGATTGAGTTTAATTAGTTTAATTCCTACATTAATCATAAGTTAAATCCAATCTAATTCAAACTTTTATCTATTTTTCTGTCTTCAATAAATCCTTCAATAAATTTAACATTTAGATAATGAACTAAATACTAAATATTTTACTTGTCTGCACATGTGCTGATGGAATTAAAATGTGTCTAATTACTTTTAATTGAGTTAAACTGGAAAAATCTATTAAACATACCAGATAAAACATGTACAGGGGGTCAGAGTAATTTTTTCAGTGTATGTGTCCATACATTGAGCTTGTTCCATATTATTTGTCAAACTCACGGTTTCAGTTCCTTTCCAACGTCTCATTTATCTTTTTTCTTTCCATATTTATCTTTAAATATTTATTCTGTTTTATGCTTGTAAGTGTGGACCTTTGTGGTTAGATTATTTTATCAGAAATACTGTTGTCAAGGTCAAAAATGAACTTGAACCACGCTCATGTGCTGTTCTATTCCATTTCCATATTATAGAAAAGAATAAAAGGAATGTTACTGGCTTTAATAAAGAATCCTCATTTTGTTGACTTACTGGCTGAAGCTTTGTTCTCAATTGCAGTTGAAAGCTTTTGTAAATGATTATGAAGCTGGGTTTTCAACATGTTCAACAAAGGTTCACACACAAACAAATATAGTTTTTTCAACTATGTACACATATCATCCATCTCTGTCTTGTTCTCTTTGTTTAGTTTTTTAAAAAACTTCACTCTCAACAAACAAACCATTTTTTTAATAGCATTAGCAATTGGAAAAAAAAATATGAGCAATTGACAAATCAAAATAACTATATCAATGATATTATCCTTTTTCAACATAGATTTATTCCTGCTGACACATGTGTGGCATAAAAGCAGATGCTGGGATGAGGAAGCTCATTCAGCTGCTGCACTGAACGGCTCATTGACTGGGTGGCGTCTGCTTATATTAAAACCAAGAACTCTGTAATAGCAAGATGAATAAGATGTTGGTTTGTGCAGCATTGATGGCATTGTTTGTCACAGGTAAGATCACCACACAGGGACACTCATCCACTGCAGGTAAAACATGATAAACTGAAAATTTTAAATGTGTTTTCATCAGTTTATCTTAAATTTCTGTGCTTTCAGAGCTTCATCATGAAGTTTCAGTTTCTGTATGCATCTCAACTTGATCTAATTGTATAGGAAATTGTTAAATACTACATTTTGTATCTACTTCCACTCATACACCCATTTTATACCAAATGTTTTCAAAAATGTCAGTGACAACATTACAATACCATGATTCACTAAGCTGTTTGAGCTATATACTGGGAGGTAGATGGATTACATCACTTTATTATTAATCACTGTGATTAAAATAACTAAAATATTAGTCAGTCATAAACACCAAAGGAGATCACATGTCATTGTTGAGGAGTGATGCGTTGGTAAATGTGATCTTAACTGTGCTTAAAGGATCCAAAATAAAATCCACCACTATAATTAGAAGTCAGTCTCTTGCACTAACAATAAACCATGATAAACACAAAACATCTGACTACTTTTCCATTGCACAAACGGCGCTGAAAAAAAATTACTTATATATAACTCAATGCTGCCCCTGTATCAGGGGGTTTTGGATTTTAACAGGTTAAGTAATTTCAACCAAACGTTTTTTTTTTCTCAGTGTAATAACCTCTCCGATGCTCCTCATCTCTCTTAAATCTGTGTTTCTCTGGATTACAGGTGAATCCCTGTCCTGTACCGTCTGCAGAATGGGGATCGCAGGAAAATGCCTGTTCAGCTCCTCAGAGACCTGCACCATCTTTGAGCCCAACTGCTTCTTTGGAGAACTGGGTGAGTAATGCTTCAACGGACATCTGCGCTCTTCTTTGCTTCAGTACATAGCTCTGTGAGAGCAGATGGGTACGTGCACGCGTGTGTGTGAGATAACATTGGGCAACAACAGTCACACTTCTCCCTGCACGGTTTGTAATGATGACTAAACCACAAATTATTTGACACATGTCATATGTCACAGAGAAGTGCACCTTAAGGCAGTTTAACTCTGGATTCCTGATTTACATAAACAAAAGCCTCATAAGATATGATCAAAATATCATATAAAGCATGTTTTAGATCATTTCTACAGCTCACTTTTTTACTAGAGGGAAACATTGTTGTTGAACTTGATTCCCACGGTCAGCTAATTTTCTGACAATTGCACTTATGACCTAATCTGATGTTGACGCCTCCTTTGGATATTAACACCCCTATAAATGTCTGTTTTGTTTTCACCACCATTGCAATGCTTCAGATAATCTAGTCCACACCTTTTAGTAGATTTTAACTGTAATATGATGCTACACAATAATGACTTTTTATGCTGTGACAATGCTTTGGTTAGGTTTAGACACAAAAAACACATGGTTAGGGTTGGGGAAAAAACATGATAGGGTTAAAGTTATCATGTTAAACATGGCTAATCTTGGCAAGTTAAACTGAAACAAGGAAAAAAAGAACTCCACACTTGCATGCTGTCAATCAAAGCAAAAACATAAATTTCAGTTCTTCACTTATACCTTCACCAGGTATTTTTTGATCAAGCTCTATGTTTTATAAATAAATTTATCTTTGCTAATGATTGACAATGTGTAGTTCTTTTTTTTTCTTCAAGTGCAGCTTTTTTGCCTCTCCGATCCTTTCCCTTTGCTTCGGTGTGCACAACCTCCTCTTTTAAACTTGGGAAGTTAAAATGCAGGAAAAATGCACTGACATTTCAGCAAAAGTATCCAGTTAAACAGAAAATAAACAGTTGTCTCTAACAGTCTTTTCCTGCTGCTTTTGGAACTTTTTTTTTCTTAATTACTACCATGCACCCTACCCAACTCCTCCTCCTTCTAAATAACCGAGTCTCTATTGACGTCATCTCCAACGACCTCTACCTTACCAATAGCAAACCTTCTGGAGCTGCTAGTAGGTGTAGCAGGGCCTTTCTAACCCATATCTACAAGGCTGATAACCACTGATAACACCCATTCCATCCTGTGATAACATTCAAAGTGCCTTGTTTTAGAACCACTTACCAGTACTTATATGCACCAGTCAGCTGACCTCACAAGTAAAATGTGACTTTGACAACCTAACTTTGAGAGGAATGCAAAAATAAACTATATAATATTTTTTTTTAATTTTATTTGTATTTATAATTATTCTAATTTTATAGAAACTTTCTTTCTTCCTTGTAAATATTTACAAACATGTTAGAATCACATCATACAGTAAAGTAGATTTTGCAGTAGAAGTAAAATTTTGAATGCATGACATGTATTTGAATACAGTGTTTTTCCTATTCATATTATTGCTTATTTTACTTAATTATCCTGTTGAAATCCAAAATCCCCTGATACATGAGAAAACCTCAGCTACAACAATAAATAAAGTATTTCAGCTGTAGTAAAACACAATATTACTGTTACAGTATCAATATATATCGTCAATATCCACATCAATACAATAAGAAAAGAGTTTTATATATATCATTTTGACAGAATATATTCTTCATCCCGTGTAATGATCCTCAGTGTGAGATCTATGATTTTATGGACAAATAATAGATTTTTTGAACTCTTATCTTATTCATCTTTAAACTTTATACTCTATACTGCATATTTTTTTTTCTGAATTGGGTCAGTTTAGTCTTGTTTTATGTTTTAAATAGAGTATTTTTATCCTCAGTAAAACACAATTGTAGATTATGTTTTTGCGATATTCTAGATATAATTACTTTTCACAGTAACATAAATTGATTCTGACACTTATGTCATGTTGTACCTTTCTTTTGATACCGTGTCTAAGTACCTAACTGTTGTGATTGTAGAGATATTCCTATTTATTAGTAAAACAATAGTCCTGGGGCTAAGTATTTTTAGTTTAACTTCAGGCTTCCGATTCCTCTCGCCCTCCTTCAGCCTTCAACATCAGCAGCTTGATGAGTCTTCCGCTTCAAGGCTGCCTGGCCACGGCTCTCTGCAACAAAACAGAAAGAGGATCCATCCTGACTGCTGGATACACCATCACCAGGACCTGCTGCACCACTGACAACTGTAATGGTGTTGCATCTTTCCAGCTCCCTGCGATTCCTGGTTTCTCTTAAAACAAACACACTCTCTCTTACAGTACTGGGGGCTGTCTATCTGTAAGCACTAAAGAATCACAAACAGGTTTTTCTCACCACGAGAGGGTTCATACTTCTACAATTATATCTTTAAATCATAGTCTGGAACTCACATGAACATTGAAACAGGTTTTTCTTGCCATTATCTTTCTTGCTGTTTGTACTGAGTATTCAACATCATCACAGTCCTTCAGAGCAAGCATGTTTTTTTAAATTGTATGTGAAGCTGGTAGGAAGCTGCAGCAAAATGAGTCAAATTAACATCACAGTCCCTCTTTGAATTTCTATACTTCCCCCAACACTGTCTGTGGAAACACAAAGAGGTAATTTCATGCTAAAAGGCTGTAAATGTAGCAGATATGACTCAGACTGCTGAAGCTTCATATAAATTTCAGATAAACTTTTAGGAATGTGATGTCAATTCGTCAATTCAAGGGAATCTTCTTAATATCCAGTATAAATAGGAGAAATGATTGCATTAACTGTTTCAGTGTTCATTTAGGCAAATGTTTTAAGAAAGACTTGAAAATATTGTATTTTATCCTTTGATGCAGATTATATACTTTCCTATATAAATATACTGTGATTCTCCTAATTCCATAGCCTGCTATGTTTAAATCTAGGTTTTGATAGACAGTATGAAAGCTTAATGTAATTGCACATGTTGAAGTCTTATCAACTTTGTAGAAGTCACTGTGTGTATATAATGACTAATAAAAAACTAATAAAAAACAACACAATAGTCCTTGATTTCCTCGAAGTTTTACCTTCCTTTGGGCCATGAATGTTTATGGGTTTTTCCATGTTACGTTATGAACGCAAAACCCGACAAACCTCATTCTTGCACATCACATCATCCATGCAGTCTGTCCTCGCTTCTTGTCATTGTTTCCTCAGAAGCTTAGCAGACTGAGACCGGTACTTAAGACCATTAGGTTATTGTTTTATACAAAAGCGTTGGCCTTTTCACCCCAAGAAGAATGAATAACTTTTGGAAAGCAGCGATCTTCCTGAGTGCCTTCGTCGCAGCAGGTAAGAATAATTAAAAAACTAATTTAAAGATTGTGTAAAGTAAAATCCAGACAGATAGACAGCTTATGTAATTAATTGTTTTTCCCCACTGGAGTTCAGTGTTAATGTTATTCACAAATAATCATCCAAAAGGTGAGTGAATCTATTAAAATAAACTTAAGATCAGAGCTGTATTAGTGAACAAATAAGTTGTTAGGTGAAAAGGCAAGTCTGTTTAAAATGAGTCTTTAGACAGATTTAAAAGTAGAAACAGTGTCAGGAGATTGATTCTGTATTGAAAGACTGTTCCATTTGGACAGTTAAGAATTGTGAGTTCACTGAGGTTCACTTAAAACTTTCATGAGTATAAGGTACAAGGTACCATTTCATAAAGCCACTAACAAAACTAAACTAAATACCAACAAGATGCTCAGAGAGATTTCCTGGTATTTCCTAATAAGCTCTGTAGAAACCCTCAGAACTATGTTGTCCAGTGAGTTACTGTTTATCTGACCATCACGTTTCTCTCCTTTGTTTTGCAGCTCAGTGCCTGAATTGCCGTTTCTGCCCGATCGGCGTACTTGGAACGTGCCTGTTTGGAAAAGACATCACGTGTAACAACGCAACTGAGAGCTGCTTCATTGGAGAATCGCGTAAGGAAACTTCTACAACACTGTAAAGATGGATAGAAATACGGGTTTATTTTAACCATGCCGGTAATGTTGAAGTGTACCAAAAAACAAAATTGATTTCAGCAAAGTCCAACTGGGACAACAGTTTACATCCTAATTAAACAATTTCATCTTAAGGCCCATTTAGTAGCTGTTCCAAAGCATTCCTTTTTATTGCAAGATCCTATTTGCCGTGTTGTCACTGATCTGTAGTGTAATGTTTAATGTTTAAATAAAAAAATAAGAACAATCAGAAGTTAAAACTTAAACTTAAATAGAATTTAAATCCACAAAATAATCAATTAAATAAAAAACAAACAAGATATATTTTAAAAACAGGTAATTAAAAGGGGAAATAAAAAGAAAACAAGAACAAAGTTACAATGCAGTGAAAAAGAATTAAAACTTTGTTAAAACTCAGTTTTTCCTCTCGTGGCCAACATTTTTATTGCTTTTTTCATATAGTTTGATAAGGATACAGGGCATGTTTTCTTACCTTAGATTGAACCACTTTTATCTACCTGGGTAAAGTGTCTCCCTCTGCAAACCATTTTTCTACAGTAGCCTAGAATGGACAAACTAAACAATGGCTCTAGAGACGGTCTTTCATGTTTTTCATGGCCACTTTAGGATAGTCAGTTGTACTGAGTTGGTTGCAATCTGTAACCTCGCCACTAGATGTCACCAGAAAACTATGCACTGTACCTTTAAACTGTCAAAATCCAAGGCAGCCTTATACAGTGTTGAGTTAAAGCATTGATTAGGATGAAGCACAGATATCAAATCATCACATTCAATACAAATCGCATGAGAAAATCTCAGCTACAACACAAAATAAAGCATTTTCATCTGTAGTAAAATATGTTGTTCATTAACATATTTCACCCTTTACCGTTTCCCAGAGTTCAATGCTACAGGGACGCTCACGCTACACACCCGAGGCTGCCTGGACTCGGACCTGTGTGGGAAGACGCTGACCGGCTCCATCGGTGGTGCCGGTTACACCAGCAGATTCAGCTGTTGCACCACAGACCTGTGTAATGGAGCCACATCTGTCCAGCTGTCCCTGACCGTGGCCCTCTGTGCTGCCGTAATGTCCTCTGTGTGGAGCCTATGGGAATAAATTAACAACTTTCACTCACTAATCAATATACACTTAACTCTGTCCTCATCAGCTTGTAATGAAGAGATAAATTGAATAAAATGTAAACTGATATCATCAAGGTCCATATGAATTTCTTTTTGAATATAGGAAGATTGAAGTGTTATAGAATGTTCCAAAATGCTTAGTCATAGAAAAACTTTCAGAAACTGTAGCTTAAAATGAGCCGTCAGCTGTGAAGTTGTTGTTTTTGCCTTATGACATTATTAAAAAATATAGGATCCTTTAATTTCTAATTTCCTAATAATTTCCGATAGGCATTTTCTTGAAAGAGCAATGTATTTCGTTAGTTTAGTTAGTTGTGTTTCATAAAAGCATGTATTGATCTCCAGAGGAAACTAAAATGATACTTCTCATCAATTCAGAAACGTATTAATTAAAAAAAAAATTCTCAGGGAGAAAGTTGTCTTTTGGTAGCCTATTGAATGCTGTCCTTCTTCAAACAATAACTTCACGGAAAATAAAATCTGACACTGCCACAGGGGTGACATGGTGGCGCAGGGGTTAGCGCTGTTGCCTCACAGCAAGAAGGTCACAGGTTCAAGTCCTGGGTCTGGGACCTTTCTGTGTGGAGTTTGCATGTTCTCCCCGTGTCTGCGTGGGTTTTCACCGGGTACTCCGGCTTCCTCCCACAGTCCAAAAACATGCTGAGGTTAATTGACAACTCTAAATTGCCCATAGGTGTGAGTGTGTGAGTGAATGGTGTGTGTGCCCCACGATTGGCTGGCGACCATCTGGGGTGTATCCCTGCCTCTCGCCGTAACGTGCTGGGATAGGCTCCAGCAGACCCCTGTGACCCTAATGAGGAATAAGCAGGTACAGAAGATGAATGACATTGCCACAAAATAAAAAAATGCATGATGTCACTTCCTGTTAGAGTGGCTGGTGATAAACTGAAGGGCATTTTTTTCTGTCAACAAACATTTGCACTGATGTGTGCTTGAGGAAAAACACTGGTTCAAATCAGCATCCTGGTTACTAAAGAAACATATTCTAAAGCATATAATAGTTGATTAATATCAAAATGTAGCCCTTGGACTTACATTATAACTCAATATTCTTAAAAATTGAAATTAATGGAGTGTCATTCTGCTCCAAAAATACTTTACTTTTTTGTGAAAGTGAAAGTTTAATACAAATGAAATGAAAGCTCTAAGAACAGAAAGAATAAAATATAAGAGCTTATATAAAAATAAGCAGGGCTTGTTCTGTCACGAGGATCTGTGCTGTGACATGTTGTGATGTCAACACTTGCCAGTTAAATCAACAGTGGTGTATTGTTTATTCCAACAGACAACCTGATGATGTAATTGGCTTCGATTCACCACCCACCTGTGAAAACCCCAAACCAAGGATGCCCTCTGGTGCATCGGAGCACAGGCACAGGCTGAAAGTCCATTATTCCAAATACAACCTGACAGCATACTGCTTCTGCAAAGCAATGTCAGTGACACACAGGGATTGGAACACACTTTACTGTGAGAAAACAGGATTTTTAATAAAACATAATTTTAATCTGTTCACACTTGTGCCCTGTTGTTTGGAGTTTTGCACAAGGTGTTATGAGAATATTCTAGAGGGGATTGAGTACACAGTTTGTCAGTGGTTTATGAATTTGTAGACATCTGGAAAATCTTACTGAGAAGATGACTCAAAATAGTTTTGTTTATTTTTCACGCAGTGTTGCATGATCCTTGGACTGACCACCCAAAAGAACTTTCCTTACAGCATTTGGTGATTTTCCAGACTTTTTGACCAGACTCAGTACAACTTTTCATGTCTCGACAGCAACAAGCCAAATAAAGCTCAATGCCACCATCTCCTGGTTCTTAAAAATACTGCAACAAATACTGCATTTATTTATTTTTCAAAACAAATTCTACGTGACTCTTTTCTACTTCCATGTGTATCAAGTTGACGATTTGAGAAAGAGTGAGGATTATACACATAGTCGTATATCTTGTGTCACACATAAACTGTTTAGACAGAAATACCAAAGAGTTATTTTAAATAAAACCTGTGAAATGTGTGTTTTATATTTAGTCAGTCAGTCAGTCATTTTCTATACCTGCTTATTCCTCATTAGGGTCGCAGGGGTCTGCTGGAGCCAATCCCAGCACATTACGGCAAGAGGCAGGGATACACCCCAGATGGTCGCCAGCCAATCGTGGGGCACACACACCATTCACTCACACACTCACACCTACGGGGAATTTAGAGTCACCAATTAACCTCAGCATGTTTTTGGACTGTGGGAGGAAGCCGGAGTACCTGGTGAAAACCCACGCAGACACGGGGAGAACATGCAAACTCCACACAGAAAGGTCCCAGACCCAGGACCAAGGAGGTCTTGAACCTGCGACCTTCTTGCTGTGAGGCAACAGCGCTAACCCCTACACCACCATGTCCATGTCGCCCTATATTTAGTCATTTCCGTATAATCTTGCATGTGTGACAATGCCTCATTCTTTTATGATACGAGTCACTCTGAAATAGCAGCCACATACATAAGCAGCACACACAAGAAGCTTCCTATTATTGCATGGTTGCGCCATTCTCAATTATTTCAAAAATTTGAATGAAACACCTCTCTAACTATCTAACTAGCCTGCTTTGTTACATTTTCGTGGGGATTATTGTTGAAGCTATGGGAGCAATCTTAAGATATTTATGGCACCCTATATACATTTTAATTTATTAATGGTAAACAATACTAAATAAGAACTGGATAGAGCAAATGCTAACGACGTGTCTGTAAATTGGCACAAATTTTTTGTTGCTTAAATGTCATTGTATGTTAAATATATGCATTCATCATAAAACTGCCTATCTAAATCATTAATCCTCACTGTGGTGTGATAAATTGTTCAACCTCTTTTAAAATAGCTCTTAGAAAATGGCCAAGACCATTTTTAAGTATTTAGAAAAAGTAGCTAGAATAAAATAATGAAAGTAGTTAGAATAAAATAGTAAAATACATTATATAAGTAACCCTGCAACACTGCTTATGATGATACAGTTTGTTCAATAATATTGCTTTTTATCCTGCAGTTTTCTGTATACTTGAGGAAGGCCGAGATCAACTGGCATCTTAGTTTTGCTAATTTATATACACTTTATCACATTTGGTTATATATCAAACTTGTTTTTTTATTTATATTTAAATGCTTTAAATGTACATTTGTATTTCATTTCATATTATTTGATCAGTTAATGTACAATTTTCTAATTTAGCAACAAAAATAAAGTACTAAGTGTTAACAGATGAATTTTGTTTGCCTTTGTTTGCCTTTCAGTGGAAGAATATACTGATGACAAATGACTGGAGGTTTGAAAATTGCTGCAAATCACATGTTCAGTCAACTTTATTTCATTTTAATCAAAAAACACAAACATTACAGTAAGTAAAACCGTTTCAAGGCATATTTCTGCCAAATCTCTGCTGGCCGCATTTATACCGGAACAGATAATCTGCGCTGATCTTTGTGGACAGAACTAATATATCATAGTATCTGAACATTAACTAAAATATAACATAAAAAAAAAAAAAAACTCAGTGTGACAAATGTGTGAATTCAGATGTAGTAATACTTTCTTCAAGTCTTACCATTTACAGTTTTACCTTCCAGAATGTCAGTGTCTACTTAAACATCAAATGGACCATTTATGAACGCACAAAGTTCACAGTTCAATGAATCATTCTCACATTTGGCACTAACATGTTCTTGGCCCTGATATTTAAAAATACTTGAACAGGTAAAACCACAAAAAATATATAGAATGGATGGAAAGGACAGGGTGGCTTCCAGTGGTCCCATTCTGTGTTACAGTGAAACGACATTCATTCTTCTACTGCAGTTATTATATGTGAAAAGTTGGAAAGTACAATATTAAAATTCTTAGTTATTAATTTTGAAATTTGTGATTGTTTTTTCTGTTATGACAATAGTTTTGTGCCCTTTTCTTTTACACCTGCTTCAGTTAAGCCTCTCTTCCAGGGTCTGTCATTCTGGTCTGTTCCAAAATCGATTCACGTTAATTCATTTACATTAATTTTATTTACAAGATAATTTAGGATATACCCTTTGTCTACACATTGATACTTTATATAACAAGTTAATTGTTCACAGCCTTTTTTTAATAATATAATTCCATATGATTTCTAGAAAAGCACTCAAATTCTGCATCAGGAATGACACAGGCATGACTAATTATTTATCGGTTTGAAATTGGTGCATCAAATTTAAAAATGAAACCCATATTTAGTAGATATAACGCTATATATTTTCATTGCACAGTATTTTTAGCCCTGTTCACTTGCCTTTTGACATAAAAGCTAGCTCTTGTGATATCTGGCAGGCGTAAAAGAGCAGATGGATTATGTGGTCTTAACGACATTTAATGAACAGCTCTTGTTTTGCAGCTGCTAGATATACATATTGAGAATTTAGTTTCTCAAAGCGGTTTGAACCATGCTCTTGTCGACATGTACTCTGGTAATTGGAATTTGTAAACACAGAAATGCTTAAAAGTCTAATATAATAATCCCTTTTTGACATTGCAATTAAAATTCTGAAAATACAATATTTACAGCACTTCTCAAGAGGTGTTTTCATCTTAACATGGCGGTATCCCCCAGTGTAACGAATCAGGTTATTCTCCGGATTTTCTGGATTTTCGCACAATTTGCAAATACCCAAAGCTGGAACCCACTGTGAAAATAGACCCGTTAGTGATATTAACAGGATGGAGCTGTTACGACAGACAAGGAATGTGGCTGGTTTTTATGGATAAACATGTTTGGAAAACAGGGAGAGCAAAAATTATGGCATAAAATGCTCAGTTTCCACTAATATCCAATATAGTTGAGTAACTGTTATCAGCTTTATCTTCCATACTAAAACCTGATAAACTGAGGTCATAAGCAGGGCGCTGTCTGTCCATTTCACACCAATCGCAAAGAGCAGGTTTTTTGATTGATCTTATTGATCCTCTTGTCCAGTCACACACTGCAAAATAAACAAAAACATCCCCAGACAAAGCAGATAAGCAGATGCTGACCTTTAAAAACACTTTCCACTATGAGATGGGATGAGAATCAAAAACCACAAGGGAGCGCCTGGTCCATTTACAACTAACTGACCAGAAACAATTATTTTTTTTCCTGTTGCATCTTGGACAATTAAACCAGCTCAGTTCATACAAGATGAAATCAACAAAGACCAAGGAGTACCAAATCTCAGAAGCTTTTTCCACTCTAGTCCTTGTGTGCCTTCCCTTTGGGTTTTTCATCATAAGAAACTCCATATTCATTTACTCTGGTCTTATCCACTGGATAGAGCCTGAGGAATGAGAGTGAAAGAGATGTAAAGTGTTAAATGTTTTGCTGTAAGCTCAGGAAATTAGTATTTTGTGTGTAGGTGTGTGTGTGTGTGTGTACCATCTCTGGTAGAGGTAAATGAGAAACACGACATCATCTCTGAAACAGGCCAGTCTGTGAGATGTCGGCATGGTGATGATGAAGGCAAACACATCGTCGATGAATGTATTGAATGCCTGGAAGCATAAATAAAATATTAATCTGTTAAAAAAACAGTAGTAAATAAGATATATTTTACATCTAAAATACTGCTGAAAAATGTTTTTTGAAACTTGATCTAGCTGACTGATCCAAGTATCTGTTGATTAAATCACCTGTGACAAAACATCACAACTTTATGTGATTGACCAATCAAACTACTGTGTTTACCTTGTATGTAAAAGCTTTCCAGGGCAGGTGGGCCACAGATTTCAGCTGTTAAATGAAAAACAGAACAGAGTATTAGGGAAAAGTTGTCGAGCTGCAACCACTGGGTTTTGGAGTTTTTCCTTGCAGAGAAGGAGAGTCTAAGGACGGGGGATGTCTGAATCACTTTGGACTGAATTTTGTGAAGCACTTTGAGACAACTGTGTTGTAATACTGGGCTATATAAATAAAATTGAATTGAATTAATCAATTAGTTGCCAACTATTACATTAACCGCCAACGATTTCGATAATCCATTGATCGGTTTGAGTAAAAAAATAGTATAATAGTAAAATGATAATATTTTAGTTGTGAACAATTGGTCTCAAAAAAATAAATAAATAAAAAAGGCATTTTAAATCTTCAGCTTTGGGAAACAGTGATTGACATTTTACACCAATTTATGAACCAAACAAATAATTGATTAATTGTTTCAATAAATAATAGATTGATCAACTATCAAAATAATCATTAGTTGCAGCCCTAAAATATTCAAATCAAACACAAAGGGTGATATTGATGGAGCTTGCTCTTTTTTTGGAATTTTACCACATTTTCTCAGGAATAGATTTCCTCTTTTTAAAATATTAGGAAACATAACACACACTATGAACTGACCTTATAGTTGACAAAGAGTTGAGGAAGCATGAAGAGGAAGCCAAATGCATATACACCTATAAATGTCAAAATGAGATAAGAATTTATTGAGATTATTATTATTATTATATTGATAAAGCTTTTTTATTTTGAAATAGATTAATGTAACCCAACAGTCTACAGACAGGTAATGATTTACTACTATTAATAATGCAATGTTAATTATTTCAGTAAAAGACATTTCATAGTGTTAGAGCTTACCGTTCACCAAACTGTTGATCAACCATGAGTACCAACTAAAACATGAAGGGACAGTCGTAACAAGTAAGAAATGGAAAACGAATGAATTTAGTATCATACAACATAATATTAGTATTGTTGTAGTAAATGCTGCCCCTACCTCTTGTATCGTTGGAATATGAGGGCGTACACAGCACCTCCAATACAAAGGGGGTAAAGGAGGTATGAGAGATACTTCATAGCCTACAGAGAAACACAGCAACAGTTAGGGAAAGCAATCGCCTTAGAACTATCTCAGTGGAACATTTCAGATTCCATTAAGGCTCAAATAAATTATGTTTTTTGTGATTTTGGGCGAACTGACCCTTCAAAGAATAGGTAATGTGCTTTAATGCTGCTCTCGGTGGATGACATTAAGATCTCATCCTTAAAATGCTGCTGAAATTTAACGGTGTCACTAGCACATCCTTTTTTGCCCACATTACATTCTTGTTCATTGTAGAAAAGTTTGTGGAAACTTTGTAAATGTCATCGCAGCTGCTCTGTTAAATGTCTTTGTGTGAGTGCACAGTGTCTTACCAGAGTATCGTACTCTTCTGTTCTCCTCTCCGATTCATCTAATTTACCGAACTGTGTTGCAGAAGAGAAGGAAAATGTATGATTTACATCTGGCACACTTTTCCTTAACCACTTGAGCTCCAGGCTTATTTTCAGTTTTCCTGTTCAAAATAACAATAAATATATCTCTACAACCACAAGGGTTATGTACATGTACCGGTATCAAAAGAAATCTTAGGATTTTAGTGGCCATGAAACATGGAAAACGCTGCAGTTACAAAGACAAGCAATACTTGTTCATTGTAGTGAGTGATCTGAGAAGAAACTGATACGCTATAATAGAGTAGGACGGAGACACTGCTTTTGGCTTCTATTTTTTGCAACTGTCATGCTCATATTGTTATCATAAGGCAAACAATGAGTGTAGAAGGCTCCCTATGTTTCGAGAGAATCTTGTGAGATAAGTCGGCTGTTTGGAAACTGAAGGGAGCCGAGTCACTGATAAACAGGGCTGTGCTGGAGGAATTTTTTTATTTATTTCTTCGCAGATCACTCCAACACATAATAAAAGTAGGAAAAATTGGGTAAATGTTAAAAAAAGCCAGGATTTTTCTTTAAACCCATATTAAAGCCAATAACTATATCCATCACATGTACGGTATACTACAGCATCATAACATTTGTTTAGTTTATTCATTTGTCACAGCCTCAAAATGTGTCTGTAACTCCACTTATCTACTTTGCAATTTCATTTCAACCCACAGTCATTTAGAAGACAGCTTTATGACAACAGCAGGCAGAGAACATGAATAAAATCTATTGATAGAAAGCTATACACTAAGAGGGAAAACGGTGGTGATGCTCCACATTTCAATTCATTTACCATCGACAAAATGTCAAACCCTGTAGAGCATCCTACACAGGCTTGATATGATTTATTCTGAGTGGCTAAATACATGGCAGGTAATAAAAAATTGATATTCCAGTCAGACACACACACACACGCACACCTACCAGGAATGTCGGTTTTCCTCCTTTCCAGAAAACTTGAATCTTAAAGGCCTTCTTCACTTTCCATACCTACAATAATAAACCATCCCCACAGAATATTGTCAGTTAATTATTAGACTCAATCATTTCAAATCAATTCAAGTTTTAAGAATGTTTAAGGTGAAGGAAAATATGGTAAATTACTTTTACACAAAAGCTTTTATTCTATCTAACAAGGGTGAATTAATGTGTGTTTATGTGCACTTTTGCTTTGCATACATTTCCTCCTCCTGTATTTGTTCTTACTTCAATAATGGAGCCGATGCCAGCAGGTATGAGGACAAGTAGGCTGGTCTGCTGGTCAAACAGATAGAGGAAGATCACTATGGTGCTGAAACACCGCCACAGCACTGAAAGATAAAGCACACAAATATATAATGTGACATGGTATCTGCCTCTTTTCAGGTGAACTATTTGGTCCAGATTACAATCAGATTTTCTCTAAATGACACTTTACCGACCAGAAAAATAAAACAATTATAAAAACCACAAGCCAAATATGAAATGGCTCAATATATCAAAAAGTAATAAAGAATAAAGACAAAATCAGTAGCAATAACAAATAATACTAATCAGAAAGGTTCCAATAACATACTAATTCAAAGTAACATGTTAGCAGAAATTAAAGCTGTGTTCTGTTAAGATGCCTACCTGCTTTGCTTGACATCCCGACCATGCTTTTCTTTTGTTTCCAGAAGCTGATGTCATTCTTGAAGGCCAGAAAGTCAAAGAGGAGCTGCAAAAAGTGACAAGACAGGACAAATAACAAAATCACAAGGCCTGCAAGTGCCTGAAGGAACAGTTAATAGTAAGTGTCCAACAGCTGTTTTACACACACATTTATTGCTACGCATATATTTAGTGGCTTTGACTCACATGGAAGGCGGCTACAAAGAAAGTCAGAGCCAGGAAGTACAGGTTGGTATCCACAAAGATCCCCTTAATCTCATCAGCATCCTTCTCTGTGAAACCTGCAGCACACAGGGACAAAGACAGACATAATATTAGGAGGGCACGGCTCCTGGACTGAATGTGCTGGATTATAGAGAAAGAAAGAGAGCATCATACCAAACTGCTGCAGAGAGTAAACAGCGTCTTGCATGTGGATCCAGAATCGCAGTCTTCCCAGAGAGATCGAGTCGTAGGAGATGGTCAGGGGAAGCTCCATGGAGGTACTGTTGATCTCCTAAACACATTAAACACCAAAATACCTTTGTCAGTTTATAAAAAAAATACTTTTGCTCTTCAAGAATGAGGTTCCAGTGTATTTTGTTTAGACATACATTGGTATTCTGGTTCCATGCTAAAGGTTTATGAGCGAAATGATAAATCAAATTTTAGGCAATCAAAAAAGTTAATGGTATCTTCTATACACTATTTTTAGTAAAGGTTTATTTCTGTGTTTTTCTATTTTTCACTGTGTCTGTGATATATCTGTAATATTTAGCTGCGACTAGCTTTAAATGACTCTGAAGACACAATGTAAACATAACAATTGCCCGGATCATTATAAACTTGGGTCATAGAGATAAAGAACTGTTTGCAGTCTTCTTCTAAAAGGAAAATAAATAGTCAAAAAGGAAAATACGCTGCAATAGGGCTGGCCGGTATACCGTTTCATACCAATTACCAGTGTTTTTTTTAAGCTGCAGGAGGCAACATGAGCAATTTGCTTCATCACCTGCACCACAACATGTCCTAGAATGTGAAAAATGCACCAAACTAAGAAGTACATCCTCTTCCATGGCTGCAGTTAATGTTGATGCTGACGTCATATTACGTCATTATATTATTATTTTTAGAAAAATATTTAACCAGAAATTCCATAATATTAGATAACATTTATTTAAAAATGAAAACTTACCACAAGGTCCTTGACCCGGTTGCTGAGCTCATCGACAAACAGCAGAGGTAGATACACCATCTTCTTACCATTTTGGAATCTGAAACACAAGAAAAACATACCGCAAATAAAAAATCCTCTGATCAGTTTTTAAAACCATTAAAAACATGCCCAGGTCAACGGTTTATCTTTGTGAATACCGCCATCTTACACTCTGAGGTATCTGTGGACGTCACTGGGCAGGTATTCTCTGTCGAACCGGAAGTGGTCGCTGACAATGTTAAGTGTGAGGCGGGAGCGCCAGTGAGAAACTGGGTGGTCTGATGCGGATGTGGGTCCGCTTCCTTCTCCTGCTGCAGGATTACCGTCACGCTGCTTCTTCTGCTGGGACGCTTCTTTCTGACCCTGACAAGTACATATGGAGAATAAATCAACCTTTTATTGAGGTTAAGTACGTAATGTCCTGCAGATCATTATGTTCTGACTATGATACAATAATAAAGGCCCGAGCTCCTCGAGCAGCTTTTACCCCCCCATGTGAATTCTGAAAACGGAAAAGCATACCTGTGTTTGATCCTCGCCGGATATCAGAGAGATCTCAGGGGGTTTAGGGACCATGTAAGTGGTGAGCTGAGCCACCAAGTGGACCTGTCTTGGATCCTGCCATGGAGTGACGTCAGCTTGGTGGACAAATATTAGTGCATATAAAGTTCCGTTGTTACGGGTCTTCTTAGGGAGGGAGACGTTGACGATCCTGGGAGAAGACACACAATCAAACAGATCATCTTTAGTACCAAAAACTGTCTACTGTTTAGTAACTGTTTAGTATCAAATTATGTTTAACTTCAATTCAGGATTCCTACAGGTTTCTTCAAGTAAAAATTTAACTTTTTAAAGACCATTTTCATAAAAATTAATATTACGGTAATTAATTTCACAGACCTACTGGCAAAAAAACTCCTTTTTTAATTTGTTAATTTAGATTTGTAGTAAATGCATACTACATCCATATAAAAAATATTACTTCATCTGTATTAGTTAGGGCATTATGTATATGATGTACTACAGCAAACAGAATGCTAAAAAGTGTATATATTGATTTTTAGTGAATATTTCCAGGTATTAAATATGTATTACGTCCATGAAAAAAGTTTTTCACCAAAACCTCACCTGTAGTAGTTAGGGCTATGTGAATATGATCTATTATAGCGAACAGAGTAAGGAAAAGTCATTTTGTTTGTCTTTGGTGAACATTTTTATCAATCAATTCATACTGAAACATGGAACTTGCAGATGGTCCCTAACAGGGACCACAGTAAATGACTGTAGATTGGCGACATGCAAATGCTGTTTTCTGGTAAAACTTAAAATGGTGAGTAAAGTTGACAGTAATATTATAGTATATCAGAGTATAATGATGTTGCTATATACTACACTCTTTATGTATGTTTACACTGCCTTGGTTACTGATTAAAAGCACAGATATCCAATAACTAACCAATTTCACTGCAATTTCCTTCCTGAGATAAATTATCTTGGCTCACACACGCAAAGCAACCATGCTGACAACGACACTAAAATTCTAGAACACAACTTCTGGCAAGGCACAACTTTTAAGGTTCCACTAATTTTATTTAGGCTACGTTATTTAATCAAAACAATAGTGGTTGACAAATGAAACTTTTGAGGAGAATGCAATATGGAGAAATTACAACCTTCAAAAATTCAAAAGTTAATTTAATGTATCATTTCCAAATTCATAAATTCAATGCTTTTAAGACTTTTTAAAACCCCTGCAGGAACCCTGTAATTACTGTAATGGCCAGTTTCTATACCTATTTAATTTGGATATACTGTGTATCAGAATGTGTCTTTTTTACTGCATTGCTATTACTGCTTACTATTTTTAACCGTTTCTTGCATTGTCTTTTCTGCTTCTCTGTTGTTGATGTTCATCCCTTGTTTTGGACAATTTGTTTGCCTAAAGTGTCTTTAAAAATGATCTATTATGTTTTCCAATGCATTATTAACTAATTGATAATTACCTGGATGGTAATATTAAGACAAACCCATCAATACCAAGTGTGCTTAATACCTCACTTTGTAAGAGTTGCACAAGTGGTTTGACGATTTTAATATAATTAAGAAATTATCAGCAATGTATTTTGTAGTAATACTCTTTTTTTAATATTTTAATTTGAATAAGAGTACATCTAACTAATCCAATCAAGTCTGATGACAGGAACATCATTTTTCAAGGTTCTTTAAAAAACTTTTATACTTTATATTCTCCATTTGATTCATTTGTTTTCTAAACAGCTATAATCCCACTAACCTCTCAAACTTATTGTTGACATCAAAGTCTTCCTCCTTGTGGATCAGAGTGTGTCCTCCCTCTGCATTGGGTCGCAGTGCAGTGTAGACACTCAGCTGCCAGACAGACAGACAGATATTATAGATACACGGATACATTCACACAGTAACTTAATGGAGTGAGATGTTGATGATTGAGTAACACAATCTGTGAGCCAGGTTTGAACCTAATATCACCCACAGAGATGAGTGAACATAATATCCATCATATTTCTCATCACTGACCTGTAGTTTTGGGTTCCCTGCCAGGAAGGGTGTGATACAGTTGTCACCTTTGGGGCTGTCACAGGGTTTGGTGTACACTATCCCGTACATCACCCAGCAGGTGTGAAGCACGTACACCACGAACACCCCCACGATCAGGGTGGTGAACGACGTTTTCAGGAACATGATGCTAGCGTCGTCTGGTCACGTTAGCTGAGGAGTGGTGCCATACGCCTGCAAATGAGGAGTCACAAAGATAGAGAGGTTGGCAGCTGCTTTTCTCCTCTACTACAGCTGATTACTTGTCACCCGAGAAATGAAATTACACTTCATGGCCAAAAGTATGCTGACGCCAAAATAATCTCATCAAAATGGTCTCAATTTATTTTCTTAATTTTTGTCTAGTTGTTTTTACAGTCTACATTTGTTTGGTTTTACTATGGGCTTGTCAGTCATCTGTGAGGTACTTTAAACCGCATTAACATGTATGAAAGGTCCAATACATATAAATTCTGATTGATTGATAGATTGGAATTTGCCCACCCAGAAGGTACTGTTATGTACAACTTTGGGTCTTGTGCCATGAACTTACCATTGGAGGTTAAAACTTCAGAGATGCTTGTAGTTTAAAGAAAAACTTTCATCCAGGTCAGGCTGAAGGCTACACGTTGTTCTCATAACAAAGTTGTTCTTTCTCTACCAAGTATTGCTGGAGGTTTTATGATTTCATTTCTTTTCTTCTCCTTGCACCTTAGAAGTAGGTAAAGTTGTGCCTAAAGTCTCTATTCTGGCTTCAGACTGTCAGACTAAACAAGCAAATTGAAAGACATCAATGTGGACTTTGACAAAAAAGTGAATTCCATTTTTTCCACTATTCTAATATTTAATTGAGAAACCAATGAATGGACAAAATAATCTGTATATCAATTAGTAG
This sequence comes from Lepturacanthus savala, assembly GCA_030544235.1. Taxonomy (NCBI): domain Eukaryota; kingdom Metazoa; phylum Chordata; class Actinopteri; order Scombriformes; family Trichiuridae; genus Lepturacanthus; species Lepturacanthus savala. The sequence goes on along the minus strand of CM060472.1, from coordinate 4,372,631 downwards.
AGAAAATAATTGTTAGTGGCAGCCCTACACACCAATGTCTAATGTCAAATATCATTGTATGCTGTTGTATTATTAACCTATTAACTAAGCCGCACCAAGCCTTGACCACTCGGTTTAAACTTATCTTTTGACAACATGCTTGAAACAACACATTTTTTTTTCTCTTTCGTGCCAAATCACCAAGGCTTAGAACATCAGAACCTGCTTATCTGGTTTTGTCATTGTTAACCTGCAACAAACCAAACCTGCATTCACAGGTAGGCATATCTTCTGCTTTGCATATCTGCCTGGTCTTATTGCTACAGTTCCAATGCATGTGTATACATACATATCTATGCATGCATAGTAGCTCTCTCACTACCCTCCATGTTACTGATTGTCATTTGTTATTGAACGTGTGATGATGATGATGATGATGATGATGTTGTTTTGTGTTGCTGTTTTTGCTCTTGAGCATCTAGATCCACTCCAGGTGCCAGAAGAGAATCAATTCAGATGGATTCTTATGCACTGCATCTATGATATAGTTTATTTTGTTCTTTTATCCAGTGACCCATGACACGCAACCAACACAATTCTGCACCTTGCAAATAGATAAGCCACTTTGGACACTGCATTTTAAATTGTTAATGTTTCTGCACTTTTGTATTAATTGTTTTATATATATATATATATATATATATATATATATATATATATATATATATATATATATATATATATATATATATATATATATATGTATATATATATATATTATTGGCATATTTAGCATCTGTTACTTGCCAATGTTGATTAATATCCACTTTCCCTTTTAATAAATAGATAAACTTCACGAATAAAGGTCAGACATTGACAAGAAACTTGCATTCACATACATTTCCCCATATTCTAATTATTAGACTTATTGAGGACAAAGTGGATAGTTAGTGACAGGTTTGTTACACTTCTACATCCACCACAGCGAGAAAAAACACGTTATTTGAATTTACCATCATTAGATTAATTTCAACAGAATAATTTGAAGCCATATGGTTGCTAATCACGACCAATGGATTCATTTTCTGCCTGTTTTTGATTTGTTTATTTTAAATCCACTGTCCTCAACTCATTCAACACGGGGTGTGGAACAAATCTTGACGGTTTTTATACTGATTTCGCTTTCAAATGTTGCGTCATCTCATAAAACGTGTTATAAAAGTGCTCTGCAGACACTGGGGTGAAACTCACCGGTGACAGGACACTCTCAGCGGGATCATCGGCTGGCTCTCCGTCCTTCCACTTCACGCATCCTGCTGCCTGCTCAAACGCGACGACATCGTTTCTTCAAAACCTGTCCGCCGTGTTTAGCTGGAGGCATAAGCTGCTATCTCGGCTGACCTCTCCATTCAGGGTGGAAAACAGACAGAACTCGCTCAACAATTGTGAAAGCGTGAGGTGGACCTATAGTATTTCCGCCATTCACTTCCTGGTTGGTTTATTGGACGGGATTTGGCAAGCTGGTAACGCGAGACTTCAGGTCACCGAGACACTTAGAAAAGCAACTGAGAACATTAAGAACGATAACTAACCCACTATAACGATTAGTATAAACCGATAAGAGTTCAAAAGAACTGTTCTTATAAATATTTCAGTACATATACTACTCAGCAGACATTTGTTGTTTTTCTTTTGAAAGTTCAAGACAGAACATTGTCAACACTTTGAGTTGGCCATTATTATTCAGCATTTTTATTTAGTATGGCAAACCATCAGCAGCAACAGACACACATCTACGTGTTGATATCGACAGTGGTGATGTCAGTGTCAATTGTTAAATGGCCCTTTCTGTTACGTGGATGTCTTTTGCCGTTTAAAACGAGGTGCCGTGACCCGGATTCGAACCGGGGTTGCTGCGGCCACAACGCAGAGTATTAACCTCTATACGATCACGGCTGAGAAATTAATACACCGAAAACTATAAAGATTCTTCACAATTCCAAGATCTATACAGTGTTATCTTTATGTATTAACGTGCGTATTTATTGTTTTACTTATTTCTTTTATTTAGATAAATTCGTTCTTTATTTATTTCTATACCTTTTTTGTTATTTTATGTTCTTAGAAAATAAAGTTAAGAAATAGAGAGAACACATTGAACTCAGCCTTGTCTGTTACTCCAGCAGACAGAGAGGGGGCTGCTCATGATAAACATTATTCCATTGATGTGGGGAGAATATCGGGGGAGTTGAATAAGTAAAGCGCAGGAGCCTCTTCTCACCCTCCTCTTCGTTTGTACTCACGTTCAGTGTGGAGGTGAAGAAAGGACACTCGACCATGTCAAAACAGACTGCCGTGACCCGGATTCGAACCGGGGTTGCTGCGGCCACAACGCAGAGTACTAACCACTATACGATCACGGCTGGCCACCGAGCAGGACACGCAGAGATTGCAGTCAGACGGAACTGTCACAGCCATACGTGCATAACGTCCCCTAAGCGCGTATTGGTTTTCTAAGTGGTTATTGATTTCATTAGCAGTTCCAACTAAAGGCCATTAACTAACAGTCAGTAAAACATATTATTTGTGTCCAAGTTCCAGCTGAACCAAAGCTCATAAACTAGTTTATATTTCATTAATTCATAAAATAATTTAATTAATTAATAAAGACTTATATGTTGTCTTGAAACACTGCATCTTTGTGTGCATGTTAAATTTTGTATTAAAGAAGCGGAACACGAAAATTGTATTGTGGTAAAAATGAATCTTTTTTGCCCGCTCATATATAGCTATTGTAAATAATAGGACAACTTTTCAATAAAATGCGCTCTAGTACACCACCACCACCCATTGTGCCCTCAGTAATAAACACCTTTCTGACAATGTCAACAAAACCTGAAAATGAATAAGCTTCATAAAAGTGGAATTTATGGCAGAGCTATTATATTGGATTGCTGAGGTGTTTCTAATGAAGTGCTCAGTGAGAGTGTGTATATACAACAACATAAAACCATGTGACAGGGGAGGTCAAGAAGCTGCAGGCTTATAGAATGCCCCTGTCCTCAAAAATGGGAAACAAACTGAACTAAACCAACTTTTAAAACTGAAGAATATTTTAAGTTTCACGAAACAGATGTCTACAAATGCCACAGTGACATTTAAACAGAATAGGCCCCCCTAAAAGTGACATCCTTACCTATCACAGTGTAATCATGAATCATTTCCTGTGCTGAAAAAGCTCGGCAGGCTGGTGATGCTGACCTCAGCCTTTAATGAAGTCCTTGTAGCTCTCTGCACATTCTTATCTTTCGTGTATCACATCCTCGCTCCTTGACCCCCTTGCAGTCGGTCAAAGAGCGAAGCGTCCGCTGTGTCAACACAAGTTCATAATTTGCCTGAGATCTCCAGTAACCTGACTCCGCCGTGTGGAATATACCGTAGCTGTGAATTGAGCACCCTAATCCTGGAAGTGCTCTGTGGGCAAATTTCCCAGCTGACCATCACTTCATAAATCTTCTGGTGGATTTTTATTAGACTTTCTGTATCAACCATGACCCCACCTGTCTGCAGAGAGATGTGTGCGCTCTCCCCCGTGCACCAAATGACTGCATCTCTCGATTCCTGTCTTTCAGACGTCCGAAAGTTCACGGATGACATGACTCTTTTGGGCCTCATCAATAAAGATGAGAACAGGCGTCCGGCATCAGCAGTGGAGCTGAAACTAGAGGTGAGGATACAATGTCAAATAGCAAATCTTGAAACTATCCACTAGAAATAAATACCGAATGCTAACTGTGAATTTTAGATGAAGACTTAAGATTCAAAGAACTTAATGTTTATGCGACTCAGACCAGATACTACTTCAGTATTTAATTTCAAAAATATTAAGCTAGACATTAGTTTTTGGGAACCTTTTTCTACTGACTACACATTTAATTAACTATTTTTGCCTTCTTCATGTCATATAAAACTTGTAAATAACATTGATATCAGTATCCCAGTCCTAACTATGACATATGTAATTCTGACATATCTATATTAAAGGCCACCTCCACTCAAAAATGTGTTGGATGTTTGAGCTTCACTCTGCAGAATGATGTATGTGCAGACACTAGAAGGATGGATGAATAGATAGATGTCTTTATTAATCCCTGAAAAGAAATTCAATTGTCATAGCAGCAGTTACAGTACATTTGAATACAATAAAAACACAATGGTAGAGGTAGATAAGGTAGATAAATATTTAATGGAAATAGAATAGAAATTAAATAATTCTACACAAGATAAATGTGTAGATAAGGTGCTATAATAATAATAATAACAGTAATAATATATAATAACATGATATATATAGTATAATTGTAACATAACAGTACACTAATAGCTGTATATAAAAAGAGCAGGTTTCAGAAGGCTGTTGACTGGAAAGTTTCTCTCCTTAAATCACAAAAAACTGGGAGCCAATTATGGTTGAGAATGCATTTTAAATCTTGTGATATAATAATACTCAATTATACTCAAAGGCCTCCTCAGATCAGTGAAAGTCCTTCATTTCCCGTTTCCACCATCTTATACGGTGTTATTCAGTGTACAGGATGGTGTTTATGTGGGGTAGATTAATGAACTACAGTGCCCATGTTCATCATACTTGAAGGAACATGTTACCCAGTCAACAGTGTTGTGTTTTTAATTATTGATGGAGAATAATGGGGGAATTTAAGATACACAAGGTTTGGCTGTGCAGACAATACCTGTTGGTTTTGAGTATTTTTAATGATAGTAATTATGTTTGCACATTCTGCTTTAGCACAGAGCACTAACAGAAATGAACAGAAATGTTTTAACCACTATGGAAAAAGTTGCATGACTAAGAGGGGTCTGCATTACAATCAAACTTCTCAAAGTAATAAAATACTCGCAGTCTGTGATTCCATTTCTGAGCCTTTGGGCGGAACAGTATGTCAAGAACAGCACAAGAGAAAGAAATGCAAAGAAAAATGGCACCATTTCAAATAAATGATCAGGAGAAGGGCAGAACTTTCCCCGATGCATTCCACGCCCATTTACTTGTCAGAAGTGATTAAACGGCTCCATCCTATCCCATACCAGTGATTTACTTGTTCCCTTCCCTCAGGAAACCTGAGTCACATACATTAGCTAAATTGCTGAATTTCTGGTCCCCTATGAGCCAGAGAGCAGGCGGGGATCCTCGGGCAGGTTCTTCTAAATGTTTTTCAGTTTCACTCTGAGACCAAAACATCACCAGACTTTTGCTGTCAGGTTCTCCGTCCGTCTTTCAATCACTTCTCTTCTTACTTTTATTCATAAAAAAGAATTATGTTCATTTGCTTTCTTGCTTTAAAGCTTGTTTAGTATAGAGAGTATAGAGATGGGATGTGACTAAGTACATTTTCTCATGCACATGTACTGTATATAAGTAACAAACTTTTCTTTCACTTTTACTTTCTACTTCTACTCTACTAAATTGCAAAGGGACATATTGCACTTTTAATGTATTGCATTTGTTTGTTAGTTAGACACAAAACATATAATCTAGTTATGCAGTAAAGTCAAATAATATATAAAGTAGTTTAAATTAGCATTATATCAAACAGCTCCAAAACCCTTTTAAATGTATAAACTCTTAGAGTAATAATCAAACAATATAATATATAATAATATTATTTGTTGCTACATAGTGAATATTTAGTTTTTACTAACAAAACTTACTTATTAGACTTTTACGTAAGTACAATGCTCCATTGTAATAGGGGATGTTGTATTGCTGGTGTACTCGGTGTGCTTTAAAGCCCCCTGAGGTGAATCTGTGATTTATGATTTTGAGCTATACGAATACAATTGTCTTGAAATTGAATTGACTAAAATGTTTTCAGTTGAAGAGTCTATTTCACATATAGAATAACCTTGCCACAGTTAGAATTCCACCACTCAGTGGCGCAACAGCCCTGTCTACAGAACCCCCTCAGATGGACTCAGTTCTGTCATTAACCATCCCGAGTCTCTCACTTTCTTGGTTTCCGTCTGTCTGTCTCTGTCCTTCCTCGATACGCCGCAATGATCCACAATCACCACTCTGTGTGTCTCCATCAATCGAGAGACAGAGGAAGCAGCCTTCCAGTCAGGGGCAGGGAGAAGGCTACTCAGCACTCTATTTCCAAATGACCTCCCACATAGAAAAGAATGTGTCCCTGTTCACACATTTTCAATCGCCAGTCTCAGGGTGGGCTATTAACCAGGCAGCCTTTTGCTCTCCAGTGGCCTGCTGACCTGCTCACTTTATTTGACTACATTCCTTTTTATAAATGTATCATTCTGAAACATATTCCATCACATCTGTGTAGTTCTTTTTAACCACATATGGCAAAAATGTGAGGCGTTATTGCGCTTTGATTAAAATGAAAGCTTCAGTGCTCACATGATTTAAATAACAGCTGCTGTATGTATCATTTAAAACTGACTGTTATTGGAAGGCATTATATATATATATATATATATATATATATATATATATATATATATATATATTAAACACAGCTACAGCAATTACAGTAAGTACCAAAAAGTAAAACAACACAAAGGTGCCGCACACACGAGAAGAGACACAGGTGCAGTTCTTTTAGCTTCTAGCAGCAGCTGGGAGGTTACAAATTGGTCCGTGTGCAGCATGTGGCCCTCATCTACACAGACTAGATGAACCCGACCGCAGTGTGCTTTGATCAGAATGTAGGTGGTGGAGCAAAGGTTAGTCACACCAGCAGGGGAGAACCGACCCTGTGGAAAAGTATGAATTCAGTGGTGGTCTCAGACTGTTTGAGGGGCAGGGGTGTAAGAAATAAAAAGGGCATCAGCTGTAGTATGCACATAGAAAGTTGTGCTGAGCTTCTCGCATTTTGAGTAGCCTCGAAGGCGATTTATCACTTGTCTTGCATATTGGGCCGCCACAGAGTTCACTATCTTGTTTTATCCACCCTCTTGGATGTCCCCCAGAGTTCATCCCTGATCGCGATGGTTGATATGCCAGCTGGGTGCGTCATCCAGATATACTTCCGGTGTTAGTCACGTAAACATTCATTATGGCTTTTAGTCATCACAGGAGAGTAGGCGTGCGAGGGGGAGAAGAGTGGTGAGCTAGAGAGTAATGAATGATCGCTGTTTTCTGTCCTCTGGCTGCATCAGTCATGGATAATATTATGGTTGTTTTGCCAGTCAGGCTATAAAATACGACCAAATAATGAATGTGAGGGATACTGGCTCCTTGCAGCAAATCCCCACAGCTTTGAATGTTTTCAAAATTGGGCTGGATCTTTTTTTCCTAACTTATCTGTGATATTAAAAGTTAATATATGAGCAAAACTATATTTGAGACTTGTATTAGGGGCCTATTCTATTATTTGAGTTTGTTGTAGGTGGGCTTACTATATTTATAACTGGCTCTAAATCCTGTATTGTTGTTAATACAGGAAAAAAGATGTTATGCATCTGTATCCTGGTGTTAACAGGTGAATGTTGTCTTGTTACCTGCTGTAAATCCTGTGTTGAAGAGCAGGTAAACCTGTTTCTTTTTATTGTGTAATAAGTTTTAAGTGTTCCGAATGGGACCTTAAGATCATAATCCACTTATGTGTTTGAGTAAGTGAACCAGATCCTTCTGACAAGATACAGGTGAATCTCTCTGTGAAGAGAGACTGTAGAGATAAGGCTGAAAATCACTGGAGTGGTTCTTTAGACAAGAGAGTTTGCATCATTCTGTTTAGTGCCAGACATCAGAGGTTCTGGTCGTAGGCTTAACAGCATCTGAGTGTAACTTTGTGACTGAGATGCAGGGGTGGCTGCTGAAAAAAGAGCGAGCATGTTCATTCAACCTTTTCTGGGTCAATAACACTAAAAAATCCCTCCCCCTCATCTCAATCAAAGATATTGCATTTGTAATTTAGAGCAGAGGTAAAAGGAAAATAACTTGCCTCATTTAAATGCTAATTTGTCTTCGGCTGAAGATTCAGTACAATGGCAACAGGTTGGCAGAATATGGAATATATTGTGTGAGAGCTCGTAGATCAGACACAAAGACAGTTTTCCAACCTGTTTCAACCATAAAAATATTTTATTTCTTCATGCTTCTTTTGTGGCCCAGCATTGCTGCATAAATACATAGGAACCAGTGGTCCGCACTGCTGCCGTGACTGAAAATCATTACCTTTTTTTTTTCAATCACATCATCTTTGTCAGTAGTGTTTTTTTTATAGTGACCCCCTGCTTCTGCTTCTGCATGTCCATGCATCTTTTTTGTCTTTTTTTTTAACTAAACCAAAAAAAAATGATTTCAGTTGACATAATGAGCATGTTCATGTTCAATGAGCAGGGAAATCACAGAATCAAGCCTGCACAGTAACTCCAAACCACAAATGTATTTGTTAAGATTTTTCCCTTTTTTATCCTTTCTCACTTCCCTTTCATTGTTTTCTGTCCTTCTTTCCTTTTCTCCTTCCTTTATTCCTAGCCTCTTCCTGTCTACACTTTCTTCCTTCATTCCTTCCCTTCTTCTCATTATATTTATCAACCCATCTTTGTATAAAATCCCAATATAAACCCCTTCTCTCCTTCCCCTCCACTATCCTCCACCCTTCTCATCTGCCTTTTTTTTTCTTAGCTCTTTTCCGATGCAGAGTGACACACAGAGGTTTTCTCTCTTCCCCTTCACCAATGCTGCCACTCTCCCCAAGTCTCCCACACTCTTCTTTTTAATTTCTCCCATCACTCCCCTCTTTGCCCCGTTCCCTCACAGTCTATCTGAATCTTTAACCTCGTTCCATCCGTCTCCGTGTCATCCTCTGTCTCTGTCACGATTTCTCTCTCCGTCACTCTCCGTCTGTCTCGCTCCATCTTTCTCATTCTCTCTGTCGGTCTGCAGCCACCCTCACTCTGTCTCTCTGTGATTGAGTAAGTTGAGAAGTTAGTTGGATACCCTTCTACTGTCCTCCAAGGTTAACTGCATACACACACACACACACATGCTCAGACCTGTGTATTATTTCATTGCCTTCTGCTCTTACCGGTATTTGAAATGCTCGACTTAGTGTATGGCATCTATCTATTATCACAGAATTACCTACCTGTGTGTGTGTGTATGTGTGTGTGTGTGTGTGTGTGTGTGTGTGTGTGTGTGTGTGTGTGTGTGTGTGTGTGGCTTGCTCATTTAGATTATGGACCTGATGAATTTCCCTTATGTACAGCTGACAAGGAAATGACCCAATTTTTAATTGGTGGGGATTCACCTGCAACGCAAGGTCATTGGCTGATAATATGTCAATTATCTGTCACACAGTTGAGAGCGCATGAAAGAGAGAGTGTGTGTGTGTGTCTGTGAGAAAGAGGGAGGTAAAGAAGAGAAATGAGATCCCAGTAGTGATCCAAGAGACCAAAACCCAGCGCACACACATGCACATGCACGTGCATGGCAAAGTCACCTGCAGGCATAACAGCAGGAACTCTTCAAAGCAGCATCAGTCAACCTTCTTACGTGCTCCTTCCATTTTGTCATCCAAGTTGTCGCAGCTTAGAAGCTTAGAAGGTTGTTTAATATGCTGAAGAGATGCAGCATGATGTGGATTTTAATTTCTCAGGCACTTGTGTTATCTATGATAACATATTGCATTGCATTATTAACATTAGAATTCAATAATTTATGAAATACTCTCTTTTCTCCTTCTACTTTTTCTTTTATAAAAAAATTCCAAATTCTCTCCAATGTAAATGTGACAATGTCAAAAATGTCACATGGTGTAATCCTAAAATCTTGAGATAGTTTCTTAAAAAACAAACAACTGACATGAAACCAAAATGTATATTTTGAGAGACACGATGAACGCTTTAAAAAGTTTCTTCATCTCACCAAAAAATTATTTGTCACTGACTCAAATATATTCTGGTGTCTCTATGTCTATGATAGCAAATTAAATATCTTTGGGCTGTGGATTGTTGCTCGGGACAACACAAGACATTTGTGGACGCCAACTCGGGCTGTGGGAAACAAGAGATTGTTCTGCTTTAAATCAAGTGAGTTGAGAATTTGAGCTTCTGGAGAACCGCTTGCAGGATTCTTGGTCATGTTCCTGTTGACAGGGGTGTTGTCCAGAAAAAATATCCATGTCGTATCCAGTGGGCTTTACATGGAGTTTCCACTTTTACAGCGTGCCGGCCTCCATACTGTGTCTGTTTGTGTGGTTAAAGCTTTGATTCCTTTTCTCTCCCGCCCTCCTCTCTTATCCTGAAGCTTTTCGCTCCTCACCTTTCTCCACATCCCACCCTCCTCTACTTTTCTCTCTGCCTCCTGCTATCCTTCCTCTCCCAATCTGTTCATCTCAGCATGTGTGTCAGTTTGGATATCGAGGCACTTGTCGCCGTGGCAATGGTGAGACGGGTGGATCATAGAGGGGAGGCATAATGGAGGGCCGAACGGACAGATGCACCGAGCGAGAGCTAGCGGATGAGAGATGGAGAGACATCTGAAGTTCTCTCGCTGGGGCAGCCATGAGTGTAGTTACAATCTGTAAAAAATACACACACACACAAGCACAGTTGGGAAATGAACACAGGGGAAATCTGTACCCTCTCAAACTGTGGAAATTAACACAACGGGAAAGCAGTTTCTGTTTTTTTGTGCAAAAGTGACAGTATATCCCCTGATAAATGATATATAAATGATATGTGTAATTTATTTAGCTACAAAGAAAGATGGTGAAGGCGATGGTTGGAATAGAAAATGAGCTAAAGAGAAACAAATTAAAAACTAAATTCTATTCATTTTAGGCAACAGAATATTTCAACATTTTAGAATAAACACTTTGTTCTTTGACAGAAGTGAGATGAGAAGAATGTGTGAAATATGAAGCTACAGCTAACAGGATTAGCTTAGCCCAGTGACTGCAAATAGTACAAGGACAGATGCCCAAAATAGTCTGTACAATGACAAATTCTATTTAAATGGTAAAGGACTTTATTTAGTTTGCGCCTTTCTCGTCTTCCATCCTCTCAAAGCACTTGTGAACATCCGTGCAGTGATCAGCATTTTGTCATTAAAGTACTGTAAACAAGGACACTTCAACATATGGACCAGAGGAGCTGGGAATCTGGAAAAATACCAATCTTTCAATAAGTGGATAACCTGCGCTACCTTCAGAGCCACAGCCGCCTCACTTTGATGTCTGTGTGTGACCTCTGCTGTGACTTATTGACGTGGTTGGTATTATTATTATGCACATTATTGTCATATATTACTGCAAATTATTTGATCAGAAATATCAGGAACCATTTCTTTGCTGATCACAATCATGTGATTCATCTTTCAGCTATTACTCTGTAAATCTGTAATTTTTTAGGCCCATGTGATCTGTGCTTGTGAGTCCTCCTCTCTCCATCCCTGACTCCCTCCACTGTTCCCTATTGAAGACAAAAGAGGCAAATCCCAAATTCACGCTGATCACTGGCACAAATATTTCATTATGAATAAGTTTAACAGATCATTAGTTCGTTCCCTCTCATTGACTTCAATACGGTAATTTACTGATTGTATGCACAACTCACTTAATCTAAAGTGTCGAAAACTGTTCGTCACTGTTTCATCCCGATGGTCTAGTGGTCTGAACACACACACACACCCTGTGGCTGTAAAGTCACCTGTTCGGATCCAGGCTGGCAGGTTATCTCTTTTCAGACTTGTACAACTCTGACAGAGTGTTCAGGCAACCTTGCCAGCCGAGAGATCAAACGTCATAGCAGCGAGTGACTTCTGTGATCATCGTGGATACGGTTAGACAGCCGACCTCTTTGTAGTGCCTGTTTGCATGTAACATGAGCGTGTGTGTGTATCTGTGTGTGTGTGTGTGTGTGTTACCAGGTTTGTCGGGTTGTACAGGAATCTGAGGAAAATGTTAGTGTGCCTGTGTGTGTGTGTGTGTCTTTATTTGATCGTCTTTTTGTGTGTCCACATGTGCGACTCCGGGTCTCCCCAGGCGCTTTTCTGATAGACCACTACTGGGTGTTGTGGAGATGAAAGGAATGCTGGGAACTCATCTCACGCTATGAATCCTGGGTAAGTGGCGTGTGATGTGAGTACATCCTCATCACTGAGTGAAAGCAGGCTTTCATCCCTTATCCATTCCCTCTATCAATATCCCCTCCTTCTGTCTACTCTCCTCCACCTCGCCCCATTTCTTTCTTCTCTCTCACTTGTTCTCAGTTTCTTCTTTCTTCTTTTGTTGTATTTTCTTGTCCCGTCTTTTCTTCTCCCATCTCATTTCCTTTCCTTACTTTCATACATATTTCCTTCTCCCTTTTTTATTCAGTTCTCCCCCATCCTCTCCTCCCCTTTCCTTTCCACACAACTCTTCTAAATTATTCTCCTTTCTTTTCCTCTCCCCTCCTCTTTTTCTTTTCATTTTGTTCATCTCCTCTATATTTATTTTTTCCTCTTCTCATTCTGATTTTCCTCTTCTTGTTCCTATTCCCATTTCTTTAGCTCTTCTTTCCTCGTTTTTCTTTTGCTTCTGTTTTTCATTTTCTTCTCTCCTCTGTTTCATCCCTTCTTTCTCCTCTTGTTTACTTCCTCCTTATATTTATTAACTTTACTTACATATTCTGTCCTTCATTGTTTGATTTCCTATTTTCTTTTTTCTTCTGTTTCCCCTTTCTTTTCCTTTCTTTTCCTTTCCCTGTCATTTTTCAACTCCTATGCATTTTCTTCTTTTTTCTATTTTTCTATTTTTTTCTACTTCTTCATTTCCTGTTTCCAGTCCTTTCCTCCTCTTTCCCTTTCCTCTCTTATCTTTCACTCACTCAATTCCTCCATTTTCTCTTTCCTCATATCTCCTCTCCATCTTCCTATATACCAGTTTTCTTTACCTCTCCTTTCCTGCCCTCATTTCTTCCCTTCTCTCCTCTCCTTTGCTTTCCATTTGATCCCTCTCTACATTCTTCTCCTCCCCTCTCTTGTGAACATAAAATGATCAAAGTGCCCATTCCGACCATGACAGTTCAAATTTATCAGGGCACACGTCTACACACACGCACATGGATGCGCCTACACACACACACACACACACACACACACACACACACACACACACACACACACACACACACACACACACACACACACACACACACACACACACACACACACACACACACACCTGCACCTCTAGATGTCAAACTTACAGCTTTTATACACATTTACTTGAACCACCAGAATCTTCCAGATTTATTCTCATAAAAAAGGTAGATTTTGCATTGACCTTTTCTGACCTCAAAGTTTTAGATTTGATTGACACATTTCTAGAGAATAACTTTTTATGAAACAAATACAATTTCTAATCTGGTTTGGTTGAGAGAGAAACAAAAAGGGGGAAGGGTGAATAATACAAAGCCTGACCTGGCCTGAACTATTTAGATAAACTTAAATTCTGTTTCAAGTTGTACTAATGTAATTTTCTTTTTTTTCTTCCTTTTTTGGAGTTTGGTTGATCGAGGGGATGTCTGGTCTCCATCATGTAAAAGATGGGCTGATCCATTAAGCACTATAAAACGGGTAGTTAAAATGAGTATGGGTATAATGAGCGTATATTATGGCAATGACATTTAATATCCTTTTACAGTTCTATTTTTAATTATCACACAGCTACAATAAAAATGTTGCTGTAAGCAAGCGGGGGCGACACAGAGCTCAGTAATCCACTGTCTCTGCAACACCATGATGCAAAAGCTTTCAGACATCTTGAAGCTCCTCAGCTATCAGTGTACAGAAAAAGTACATCCGCATCATACCATCAATGCATCTTCTAATAAAACAAGTAGGCTGAACATTATTATCCATTTTGCAATGTGACCCCAATGATGTTGGATAGTCTTTCCATGGCTGAATGGGGTTGTCAGTTCCCTGAAAAATGCCCCTTAGCTGTGATGTAATCACAACATGCCTAAATACCTGCACCTGGGCCCTGGACTATACCAGCCTGCTGCAACAGTAAAGGGGGGGTTAGGAGAAGGTGAGAGCATGTTGATTATATATTTGCAGTTATTGTAATTGTGTGAGTTTAATTAGGAGTTATAGTGTGTTGATGATGCTTAGTTAGAAGCAAATTGTAGTGTTTTATTGTAGTTTAATTGGGCTTTTGTGTTTTTTTTGCCCACCCCTCGTTTGTGTTAAATGTTTCAGCCCCACTGCCTGTCATTAGATGTTAGGGTGAGTTCAGGTTGCTGTGTTTTTAGGTCAGGTCTGTTGACCTTGTTTAGTGCCCAATTTAGTCATTACTGGCTTGAATTGCAGTTAATTTAACTAGCTAGTTGTAAATATACAAAGTAACAAGGGAACTGGACCCTGAGAAGACCAGTTGATGGAAACTACTAAGTTGAGTTAGTTTTCCAGAGGTTGTTGATATTAGAAACATAGCAACGAGGACTTCTGTGGTCTTTGATGGAAAACTATGTAAAATGACTGACAGAGGTTTATGTGGATTTAATTTGGATTTATTTTGAAATTGGACTTTGTTGGACTATATTGACAGGAGAGAGTTGGACACTCCAACAGAAATATCAACGTAATTTCAACGGAGGAATAACTCCAGCTTAAGGGGAAATGATTTGACGTTGGGCTTGGATTGGACACTTCTTCAGCCTTTAAACACTGGGAGGTGAAGCAAAAACACTCCTTCTCTTTCTTGACTCACTTTCTGTATGAATTAACCTGACTATGCATTGGTGGAAAAAGTATTAAGATCATTTACTTAAGTAAAAATTAAGTTAACAATTTTCATTACACAATGTATTATAGATTTATCATATAGAGCTGAGGTTGGGGTTAAATAAAATACCAAAAGATGTTTTTTTTTTTTTTTTATACTTTTTGCCTTCCTTCTATCCAATGTAGAAAAAGGTCAGAGGCTTCCTGCCCCTAAAAGATGGAGAGACGAGGTCATTGCAATTCTTTATTGTCAAGCTGCTCCAAAAAGTCCCTAAAGACTGTGGGTATATTAAGAGACACTAGAGGAAGAGATCATATCTCTCCAGTGAAATCAAGAATATAATTCAAAATCTTTCTCCTCACCTACAAAGCTCTTAATGGTCAGGCTCCATCCTATCTTACAGAGATCATAGTAAGCCTACATAATGTAGGCTTACTATGAAAAATGTAGGCTTACTAGAGGTAGAATAGAATGAGGAGCAGAGCCTTCAACTATCAGGCTCCTCTCCTGTGGAACCATCTCCTGATCTCAGTCCAACACCCTCCTTACATTTAAAAAATAGTCTAAAAACTTTCTGTTTTGATGGAGCTTATCAGTAGGTCTGGTCCTATAAAACATAGCTGTGCCACTAAAGGATT
This sequence comes from Lepturacanthus savala, assembly GCA_030544235.1. Classification (NCBI taxonomy): domain Eukaryota; kingdom Metazoa; phylum Chordata; class Actinopteri; order Scombriformes; family Trichiuridae; genus Lepturacanthus; species Lepturacanthus savala. The sequence continues at coordinate 4,357,258 of CM060472.1, read as the reverse complement.
AGACTGCATCTATTGTAAGCCAGATTCTCTTCCTGGGTCTTTTTCCCCCTCCCTGTTAAAGGAGGTTTCTTTGGGGTTTTTCCTTGTATGATGTGAGGGTCTAAGGACAGGGGCTGTTATGCTGCTGCTGTACAAACTGTAAAACCCCTGAGACAAATTTGTGATTTTGAGCCATACAGATAAAATTGACTTGACCTTATGTATGTTGCAGGCCTTGCACACTTTATTCAGTCCTTCCGATGGTCTTCCATCAGTATGCATGACCAGTCACACTCAAGCCCTTTAAACTCAGCAGGCCCACTCACACACGTTTTCTTAGGAAAATGGGGCTTCTCCAGGTTGTGTTTCTCCTCTACTCACCTGTCTCCCCCCTCCATGTCAGTTCTCACTCGTCTCTCTCTCTCTCTCTCTCTCTCTCTCTCTCTCTCTCTCTCTCTCTCTCCATCTTTCTCTCGCCCTGCCATTCTGCCATCCTCCTCTATTCCTCTGGGTCTCTCTCTCAATACTGATATATGATGCAATGGAACAAAACGAACAGTCAACTTTTCCCCCCACATTCTATTCCCCTCGGACCTGTCTCCTCTCCCCTGTTTCTTCTCTCCTCCATTATTTTTTTGTTATTTTTATCCCTTCCACCCTTCTTTCCTTTTGCTTTCTGTCTCCCCCTCTTCCCTCTTTCTCCTTCCTCTCCTCCTCATCTCTCTTCCTTGCTCCTCCTTTCCTTCTCTAGAGTCCTCTTCTTTCCGTCTGTTTCATTAACAAGATTTATCCTCTCTAGTAATTACAGTACACACACACACACACACACACACACACACACACACACACACACACACACACACACACACACACACACACACACACACACATTCAGACAATGCAGCACAACTCCTGAAACTGCAGTACTGTTTTTCCACCAATCAGGGGCACTGTGGCACTGTGATGGAAAGAGCGAGGGAGGGCTAGAAAGATTGATATAAAAAAAGTGTGTGTGTGTGTGTGTGTGTGTAAATGCAGGGAGGTTTTTACATGCATGCATGTGTGTTTATGTGTGTATTTGTGTATATGTGCGTTTCCATGACTCTGAGCTTGATGTGCTGATATAAATTGAAATTCTCCTGGTAACTTCTTCCTTTATATTCCAATTAATTTATGTCTGAATCCATAATAGACATCCATAATGCCTTAATGCCTTTCCTGAAGGCCACATCTGTGTATGTGTGTGTGTGTGTTTAGATAAAAACCATCAAGGGCCCCGATATTCTCGTCACGTGCAAGTGCTTTGAATTCAGAAACAGGCTTTATGACTGCAAATATTTGCACAGTTAGATGAGCTGCAGGGGGCGTTAATGGAGGCAGTTTTCAGAAGTTCAACGTTTATTTGTCTCTTGGTTTGTTAGCCCACAGGCCTACGATCTCTGATATCATAATCCCTTTAAAGTAATGGGGCCTGCTGCTGACAGAGCTTGATTGATGGAGGTTTTCCCTCCACGCGGAGCTAGCTAGCTAGTTGACATTGACAGAGTGACTGACAGAGAGGTTGACAGAGTGACAAAAGCGGTGTGACTGGCGTTCATCTTCGCAACCACTGACATGGATGCTGTTTTTTTGTACCATTTCCTTGCAAAAAATTATATAAATTGAACGTCAAAAAATAAATTAGCAATGAAAAATAACCTCACAACACATCCTAGATAAAGATAGTTAGCCTGGTTAAAACCATCCTGATCACATGTCATTTAGTAGCTCCTCTGGACCTTTTGATCATAACGCACACTCTTCCTCAGCAGATAATGGACCTTGTGGTGAGATGTTTTATTGCAGTAACAGGGTACCTCAATCCTAAATATAAAAATGACTTATTTCTTGCTTTTTTCGAGAAACAAACCATAAGTTATTTTCGAAGCAGCATGTGCAGACCTCCTCCTGCCTGCATCACACAGCGGTAGAGCACAGCAGCGACTGACAGATGGATCATCCACACACTTTGAATCAGGCACTTTCGGGGTCGCAGAGTTGCGGGTAACATGTCGTATATAAATAGTGTTTATTTTCACTGGAGCTTTACATTGTTACTCAGGCTATGTCAGTCAGCACACACACAAACACACAGATATGCTTTAGACAATTGTGTGTGTTCACTACTTGTATGTTCATGTTTTTGTGTGATGTCTAAGTGTTTGTGAGCGTGCAATGATGTGTGTCGTGTACTGAAGCCAGGAGTTTATTGTTGTCACCTCAGGCCCCCTAACATCATTTATATGGTTGCGCGCACACACACACACACACACACACACACACACACACACACACACACACACACACACACACACACACACACACACACACACACACACACACACACACACACACACACGCACACACACAAGCGGGTGTCTACCTTGTCAGGAGAGCAAAGCAAGAAGTGTGCCTCTGTGGATCTGTGTGCATGTGTGTGGTTGTGCACAGGTCTGTGTCGGTTGATAAAGTTTATCAGCTCGGGGCACGTTGCTGTCGGTAACCTGCGTCGTGAAGGGAAAAAGGCCACGGAGACAAAGTGCGAGCATGTGCGTGTTTGTGTGTGTGGGCGATGAGGATGGCAAACAAAAGCAGTGTTGGTGACCCGCCTTTCATCTTACCCCGTGTCGTGGCTCTTGATCGAAAAATTAATGATCAGAGTCTGAAACATCAATAGTTCAGCTTGTTCAGCCGTATACTTTTTGCTGGGAATTTTTTTCTGGGTACGGCTGGAGCATAATGCTCTCCGGGCATCAAGCCACGCTTGCCAAGCCAAGCATGTTGCATTTGCTGTGCATAAAGGACAATTTCTTTCTCTTCTCTGGGTGGCCAATTTTTTTTTATCCAAGCTATAACAGCACCCCCTACAGTATAATGGTATAAACAGACAAATTATTTATCAAGTAATGCTTTATATACATCTAAAAACATGTCTGGAGGTCAGTGGGTCAATGAGTCCCACCATTGAAAGATATATTCTGGCAATCCTTCATATTTTTTTCCACAAAAATTTTAGTTGAGGGAGATACAGTGGCGCAGGGGTTAGCGCTGTTGCCTCACTGCAAGAAAGTCCTTGGTCCTGGGTCTGGGATCTTTCTGTGTGGAGTTTGCATGTTCTCCCCGTGTCTGCACGGGTTTTCACTCCGGTTTCCTCCCACAGTCCAAAAACATGCTGAGGTTAATTGGCGACTCTAAATTATCCATAGGTATGAAATGTGAGTGAATGGTGTGTGTGCCCCATGATAGGCTGGCGACCATCTGGGGTGTATCCCTGCCTCTCGCTGTAGAGAGGCAGGGATACAGGGATACAGGAATAAGCGGGTACAGAAGATGACTGACTTTAATTGACAGCTACTTCAAAAATGATAGTGTCTATAAATATGCAAATATTTTCACTTATGAAGTTTTCCTGCTTGACACAAGCTGTCTTTTGCTTTACTGTAAAGTCAATTTTAAGTGTACAGTGCTCAGACTTTAAGTTTCCACATCGCACTTGTGTTAAGTAAAATACTAAATCAGAGTTGGCTTTCAAACTAGTTGTTATGTCACAAATCATGTCATCTTGTGAGCCCGCCCCTGAAAGTTGGTTTTTCAGTGAGCACAGAGAAACTTTCCGCTTTCAGCCAATGAATTTGGAAACAGCCTTCTAGTGTCAACCTCTGCACATGCATCATTCTACACAATGAGGCTCAAACATCCAAACTGAAGGAACAAAAAGAAAAATATGTTTTTGAAATCTAAATGTTGGCAGGTAAGCACACTTTGCCCTCCTAACTGCTACTGAAGTGCCTCTGGGCCAGGCACTTGACCTTCATTTGTTCTAGCTGCATCACAGCATGACTGTAGTGGGCAGCTTTTTGATAAGTCACAGTAAACCTCCAAAACTGCTTTATCATTGCGAAATATAATGGTTTTTGCTCAACTAGCCTGGTTTGTACGGATATTAAGTTTTAACCAGCCTAATTAAATATTCACACCATTTATATGCACAATCAAACCGGGATGCTCTGTCATGTATATTGGATTGTCTGTCTAAATGGTTTCAACTGGATAATGCTTCATTTGTTTTATTGGCTTCATCGTGCATGTAGAGAGAATATGAATACGAATTTTGAACAGCATTTTTTGGTGAAACTGTGATGTTTTGAGACTCAGCATAGTTTACTAATTCTTTGGCTGTCAAAACAATAAAGAACCGGTTCTAAATTAGGCATTTGCTCTGATCTGCCTACTGACTGGGTTCTGGGGACAATAAGGCACTTGAAAAATCACTCATCTTCCTATCTCTCACTTTTTTTTTTTGAACCAAAACAATATAATGGCTTTAATTTTTCAAAATAACATTGTATGAAATGACAATGATGTGTCACTTGTAATGATGAACTTAGAGAGAATTATCACTGAGTCTGCAGCTTCTGTCGGCTTTACAAAGCTTTATAGTGAGTTTCAGCTAAATTTGAAGTTCACATACCCATCTTAAGTAAGTTTTAGATCCTTCTATCGTCATCCTGTGTGATCAGAAGCAATTAGCATTCCTTCCCTTAACTCCTCTTCAACCATTAAACCTTAACTCGCCCTTCTTCATCAATCACCTTATCCAATATCCATTCATTCTTTGATCCAACCTCATTTAGTTCCTCTAAGAAGGCTTGGTTGACACAGGACCTGGTACAGTCTGATCCCTTGAGTCTTCTCATGAGTGATGGTGCACAACAGCACCATTAGTTTTGATTTTCCAATAGGTAGAAAACAAAATGACATGCAGGGGGAAGGTAAATAAATGAAAGCATTTTAGCACAATGTTTATGTGAATCATCTATAAGCTCCCTTGTATCTCATCAAAGCATAATGGACCCCTATACAATCTAAAAGGACAGGGTGTGTCATGAGTGTCACTTTCAGAGAATTACAATAAGCATGAATTAATTATATAATATATGTATTATTAAGGATGCTGGCTGGCAGCTGCCTACGACATTAAATGTCATGTGTTTGAGCATCCTTGAACGCACCATGGAGAACAGCTGATAAACAGTTTCTGCTCACAGCTGCAGTAGCATGCAATGATAATGTAACTGATAAAAAAAAATAAGGCTGATTAAATGTCGTTGTGATGGATTACCCATCTTAAGCTTCTCTCTGCAGATGCATCTGCATAGTACACTGAGAATGAATGTTTTGTGCTCAGTAAGTCAAAGAGACAAAACCAGTTAAATGAAGCATGTGCACGTGCACACACACACACACACACACACACACACACCCCACTGTCTTCAGACAGGCTGAATGGAATCTGGCTCAGGATGTTTATCATGCGTGATCCTGTCTGTCTGTGTCACCACTACTGTGAGCTGTTAAACACGATGGACACTGCTATGAAATAATCTGAAAAAACAGTGTGTGCAGTAGATGGCACTGTTGCCATTTCTCACTACACACACACATACACACACACATACACACAGAAGGTAGAGATTGGCAAACAACACTACGTACAGCTCAAGAGATGGAGGGGCGCTTTCTGTCTGTCTCTCCCTCTCTTTTTGACACACATATAGTACATTCACTCTTTCCCGGTCGGCTATTTTTTCTTCTTTCTTCCTTTCACACACACTTCTGTATTCATCCACCGTAATGTATCGTTACATTACAAAAACAGACACCCCATAATACTAAACCCACATTTACAGCAGGCAAGTGATTTATAGCCGGCATACACAGCATTGTGTGACTCGTGAAATTACAAAACGATGTAACATGTAATCATAAGCCTTCTGCAGTACAGACATTGGGGCTGATCCTTTCACAAAAGCCGAGCCTCACATGCATCCCTTACAGTCCATTCACTCGCACCTACGAGCCGAGCTGGATGCAGCTGCAGCCGTCTGCCGTCACTCTGCTCCGTTATTTTCCTTTTGGGTGAAATGCTTTGCTGAAGAGCACTTCAGTAGAGTGGGTTACCTCTCAGTCAGTACTCACAGTTTATTCTGACTGCGAGGATTTAAAGTGTCATCTGCCAGGTCACCAAACCACTTCTCTTCTTTGGAGGAGGCCGCCACCAGTGAGAGGCCAGATCTAATATGAGCATTTTTTTTCTGTAGTTCACCATGCAGAATAAACTTTATCCAATCTCAGTGAAGTGTGTCAGTGGGAGCGATAAGAGGCGCACGTGATGAGGGTTTGAACCACAACCTAGAACATGCTCCTCTCTACTTGGCTATAAATTCAGACTACACACTAAGAAGGAACCACATATGCAGATACAAGCGAGAGACTATTCCTTTCCCAGAAAAGACGGGACCATTTGTCATTTTCTATTATACATTTTGCTGTCAAGTAACTTTGTGGCCATGCCCATAGTGTCTGTCCCCTCTAAAAAGTGACACAGCATAACAGAATAATTGTTGATATTCATGTTGAGCCATCTTGTGGTCTTCTTGTCGCAATGAAATAACTCAAATCAAACCTCAATCAATTAACACATTTCTCAGTTTATTAGGCAGACTTCAGTTTATTAGGTAGACTTTAAAACAAATGCAGTCAAATATATATTTATATATTATATTTTATTCAAGTCATTGATTTTTTTCAAATGAAGGTTGATAAAATATTAGAAACACATCTTAGTATGATATGAAACAGCATCAAAAAGTACGGCTTCCATAACGACAATGAAGTTGAATCAACACTTCACACAGTTTCAACAAACATTGAACATTATATTCTTCTGTTGGTTATGTTAGTCATTGGATTATTGGATTTATTGTGTGCTTAATAAGCTGACAGCTGAGTGTGTGTATATAGAAGAAGAGGAAACAACAATTAAGTCAGGATTTGAAGACCGTAAATCACTATGTGAACAGGGCAAATTTCAAGTATGAAACCGCTGTAGAATCAGGAAGCTTAGGGAATTAATAAGCTTCAGCTCAGGGAATATTCTCCTCACCATGTGTTCACTACAGCTTTGAGACAACTTCTATGAAAGTAACATTGGCTTTATAATAAGTGATCAGAGAGAGAGTAATATATATTATCTTGTTTTTCATGTTCATATTATTTTTTTTAATTTCTTCCCATTTTCCCAACTTTCCCATCTTAAATGGGTCTTAAATGTTCTTCTAGCACTTAATTGCTCTTCTTTATGTTTTTCTTAACATGTTTTTAATGTTTTTTAATGTGTTTTTTTCCCATCAGTCAATATCACTTTGAGCTGCATTTCTGTATAGAACGTGCTATACAAAGGAAATTTATTGTTGTTATTCATCAACAAAATTTCAACCTCTGTTTATTTCACGTTGACCAGTGAAGTACACAGCTAAAACACAACACAAACAATTTTTCTCTTTTTTTGGAGCTGACCGTTAAAACACTTCGACGCTTGCCAAGAAACTGAATATTACACTGAGTCAGTGAAAGTAAACGAGTAAATCACAAACCCATGAACCCTGATTCTATTTGTGCCGCTGTTTTTCTGTGAAGCACTTTGCTACGACCACAATCGTTTTTAAATGTGCTCTATAAATAATAAAGTTTTTACTTACTTACTTACACCGAACCAAACTTTCCAACCAACCAGAAAGCAGTTTGCTCTGCATGACGGTGTTAAAGTAAAATAGGAAGTGAGGACAGCCTGACTGACTGCTCGCTTTAGTGAGACACAAAATGGCTCCGAAGTTTGGCCTTAGACGCCAGTGGCTGACAGTACAGCCATCACATCTGATCTAAGAAAAGTTGCTGGTGGACTCTGACATACTGCTGCTGCTGCTGCAGCTGACAGTGATCCCACAGGAAGTGTTACCCACCTGCCGTATATTCTGCAAACCACAATCCCGCTCATAGGCCTCGTATTAAAACCAGCTGACTCTAAAGGAAATGTTTTGACAGATATAATAGGATACAGTGTCTGGTTCATGCTTTTATGGACATACATGATGAGTTGTCATCTCATCTGTAAATTTAAAACAACCAGTTGTGAATGAAGCATTTAGGGCAGACTGAAACCAGCAGGTCAAGACTATCACTACAAAACCTATAATTATCAAAATACAAATCATGTTAAATAGCCAGAGAATACAGTTTACAGTACATAGGTTTTTTTTTCCCCTGAAGACATGTCAGTGTAGAGAAAGCACAGGTGTGAAAAATAAAATTAATGATGAATTAATTTGAATTCCATTTAGCCGCTTCAGTTTCAGGATTCTGGTATTGCGCCTGCAAACTGTCACTGTCATGACTCGCTGGGACAGTTTACGATGTCACTGCCTTCAGTGACGTGATAAGTAACACCTGTGATTTTCCTGCTATGAAAACATTTCTCCAGGAAATTGGTTTGCATAGCTGCTAAGCCACACATTTCCTTATACTCCTCATGTTGTGACCAGTTCAGTTAGCAGATAGATGGTCTGAACAGTAACTATTTATTTTATCTAATGTGTGAAATGACACATTCTCTTTGTTCTTGAAGGTTAATGTTACAATTAATTAAATTTATGGAAGGTTGCCACAATATAACACTCACTTGGGCGTTTTTGTTGCCTAATGAAGTCCTTTACTTTTGATACTATGAATATATATTTTTACATTATTGCTATATTTATGGAAGTGAAAGCTCTACATCCCTGACACCCCACCAAAAACCTTTCTTTCAGTTTTCAACGTGTATACAATAGCAGTCTCTGAACCTGCTGTTTGGCCATCTGCAATACTGCAAGTCAGGGATTCTTAAGCTTTTCAAGCTGGGATCCAAATCAGTAGTTTCTCCTCCTCCTCCTCTCTGAAGAACGAGAGACTCCTTTCCTCCCAACACCTTATACTCTCGCCCAGCATTAACCCTTACAACCTATATGACCAAGGCTCAGAAACAGAACATTTGTCATCTGTACCGAGGGAAGCAGTTTCCAATATCACCACAGAGAGATCCGTTAACCTATAGAGCGAATGACCTTGAATTATTGCAGAAAACGTGAAATGAACAGTGCGTTGCTGCCCATAGTCTCCTAGATGAGTGAACTGGGCTGGTTGCCAGTATTTCTGTCTAAGAGATCATCTTAATCTTCCAAATTAGAAACACTCAGCTACTGTGTTTTTAGACTATTAGGACAATGCGGTGGGGGTTGACTAATACTCCTAAACTACTGCTGAGCAAAGGTATTTACGCTCCCCAGAATGTTAACCAACCTGCTGCAGTGATGTAGCATGCTCCATTTACACATAAACATTCAGAAAAAGATGAAATACCATCTATTTTCTTGTGGTTAAAGGTCCCTCCCTTGGAGAGAAATAAAGCAGAAAGGTGGGGAGCAGATGTTGGAGAGAGTTAGAGAAGTGAGGAGGAGGAAAGGAAAAGGGAAAAGGGAGGACGGCAGTGTGTTTTTTAGCATGTCAACACATAGATATTTCCTCTGTAGCTCTCTGTCTCTCTTCATATCTCACCCGAATGTCAGGGGAGTGGGCGGCAGGCCCTGTCTGGAGGGACCACACACACATTTAGCCTCCAGAACCTTGGCAGTGCTGGTTGGTCTGGGGATGGCAGTGTCAGTCTGTCAGTTGTTGCTTTTTAAGAAACAGATGATATTTAAAAAAAAAAAGAACACAGCTTGATACGAAAGTGTTTAAATCAAATGACAAGGCGATAAACCACAAAACTGCTGGGGTTGCAAATAATTTTGATACAGGCTGCGAGAGGCTGTTGGGGCCCCCATAACTTCAGATTGTGCTACACAGACCTTAATGCAAACTGCAGAGAATTCCTCCACTGGTAATTTGATCCATACATTCTAGTATCTCCCAAATGGAATGAGTTATAGAGACAGTGACATCTTGCATTTACGCCGTACAGTCTTGCCCTTCAGAGAGACAACGTATTCGTCACGCTTGGACAGACAATTGCAGCCACTTTAGTGAAACATAAATTGACCATTCAAATTGGGGAAACAAGATTGCTGAGCTGTAACAGAGGTGATATATTAATTGGTGTCACAACAGACGTCTGAACAATTTCCAGATGGATTTAACTACTGTATAAAAAGCTGATAAAATATAATCTCTCAAAAAGAATCCCATATATCGCTGCTGTAATAGGCTCATAATTGTTGATTTAATGTTCCCAAACATGCACCAAATTGCTTCATGTAACAACTACAGCTGCGCTTTCAGTGTTTAGTGTTGATTAGGATTGATTGAAAAATACTTATCTGAATGACTCAAGGGGTTTTATTGAGATTCTCCTAATGCTCACCTAATTTGACATCACCTCAGCAGCTTTCAGTGACACAGACACAGATTTTGTCACTGCTTATTAGTGTTTATTGTGACAATGGATTAGGATAAGATGCATAATTTGTGTCTTTCGTAGGAAATAAACAAAGAAATCCAATCATGGTACCTGAGAGCAATAAACACAGGAGATAAAATTCAATTTTATATGAACAGCAGCACTGCAATGATTTCTTGATTAGTTACTAAACTATTGAAATAATTGCCAGCTAATGTATTTTTTTCTTGAGTGTCTGAGTTGATTTGGTGGCAAATGAGTTTCCCCACTGGGGAATACTTTGATAATTGATTAATCAGTTTGTTTAGAAAAGAAAAATAAGTCTCTTTTTCCTGCTCCTTAAATCTGAATATTCTGTTTGTAGAAACACTGTAGGATTGCAGAGTTTTTACTCCTCTGGGGAGTGTGACAGAAGGTTAGATAGATTCTGTGCTCTGGTAAAGAACTGAACTCACACTATAGTGAAAAGTGTTATGCCTATATCTGGCAGATGTCACAGCTCATCACCCATACAACAACACCTCTACTTCAAAGCACAGTTCTGTTACTTGGTTTTCAGTGGCAGCACATATAAAGTAAGGCTTGTATCAGTGGCATCATTTCAGTTTAAGGCAAGAAACACACTCTTCTAGGGGGTTAGTGTTTGAAATTTTTGAAATTTGCTAATTAAAATATAGCAACCTGGTGCAATTTGAGAGCAAAATCAAGAAGTTATAGACTATCAATAATCACTATTAATGCAAGATATAATCCTTCAGATCAAACTACTCGCAAATTAATTAGAAATTTAGATGTCTTCTAAATGTACCTAAAAGGATATTTTTCAAGTTTTTAATACTCTTAACATGTGAGTGGATAAATATACATTTTGCAAATGTCTGATTATGATTATTGGAGCATTGAAAAATAGTCTCAATAATAAAGTCAAACCTCAGTTCTGCTTTTGAAATGGTCAAAAAATATGTTGAACACAAACCAAACTTCAGTCATAATGACCAGTTTAACAATACTGAGTAATATGAGTCCTAGATGTAATTTGTAATGTGTCCTCCATAGTCAAGGTATGGTGAGTGCCATACATTGCTGTATCCAAACGATGCCCCTGGCTTGTGTAGATAGATGAAACAATGAATGAAGCCAAACACAGACACATCCTTCCGTTTGGGATTTTCGTCTTGGATGGGGATGATGAGGCGTTTTCTAAAATGAGTAAAACTAAGTATTGAAGCACATCAACACTGGAATAGGTTCAGAAGACATTTTAAAATTTGCAGGTGCACTGATGTATTCAATCACAAACATTTAGTGAAAATTGGGAAAAAACAAGCATTTTGACTGTAGGCTGTGACAAAAAAGATGCAAAAAGAAAACACAGGTTTTCAAGTGTGGAAGGAACTAAACACAGAATGATCTAAAAATAAATTGTCACAAGGAAGTTATTATTTTAAAAAATACTGATGCACCATTTTGAGAAGAATGCACCAATATGATGCAATTCATCACTAAACTTTGCTCTGTTTCTGTATACATGCACAAAATGATCGAATTCGTGGTTGTCTCTACCAGAGAGCACAGGATCATCTTGGTCTTTATTTTACGATACACTTTTTAGATCTTGGCTGTTTTTTAACTCTATCTTTTAACTGGATAAAGGATTTTAGGACATTGCAGTCAGACATAGTTACAAGATTACAGCTGATGTGATACATATAGAGTTTATATCTAGCCTTAATTCTCAACTCCAGTCCCTGATTGGGCTCTTCCACAACATTGTTGTCTGACATCTGCTGAACAAACGTTGGCAACAGCTTGGGTTGCAAACCCAGACTGCTTATTTATTTTAATATATAGTCGGCCCATGCCCATACGGAGCCTGTTCCTGGAGAGCTACTCCCCTGCATGTTTTAAGTATCTCCCCACTCTAACACACCTGATTCTAATTATTAACTTGTCAAGGGCTTAATAATGAGTTAATGATTCGAATCACATGTGTTAGAGTGGGGAGATTCCTAAAACATGCAGGTCAATAGCTCTCCAGGTGCAGGGTTGATCACCCCCGATAAAGGCTATACTTTATTTAGTCTTTTTTTACCAGCTCTGTTGTTGAGGAAAAGACCTCTGCCCCACTTTAAAAACCTAAATGATAAACACTGAAGGAATGCTAGTCTTGTGATAGCAGATGGTGATCTATCTGCCTAATAATCGTCTGGAGATTTCTGAATGAATGCAAGGTACTTTCCTGTACGGTGCTGAAAACAGAGCTAAAAAAACACGCCTCTGATTTTACGCTAAGAACATGCCTTTTCAGAATCGAGGCACTTCCCACACCTTTCTCCTCTGTAGTGAAACTTAAAATTCCTGTAATACCCTCCAAAGCAGAAAAGTAGTCCGGCCGGATGGATGAATCTCGTACTGCTGGTACGACACTACCTCACGCCAATATGAAGGTGTGCTCTAAAGACTTTCAGTGGATTCTGTAATGAATTTTTTTTATAAACTCTAATTGTTTCCACCCAGTTCTAGCAAAGAAAGCTGGGAAATTATCTTCAGTCTCTAGTTAAACAAAGTGGTTAGAGACTGACTTGTGAGTCTAAAGGAATTTTAACTGAGAGAAGCTGACTGCAGAGCATCTATTAAAGCCAGGCATATGCTGTGCAGGCTTTTGGTTTATTTTGACATGATTTTTTACTCGACTGTTATGTGAATCAGGCTGAGTTTTGGCTCAATCGTGAGTTGTACATCATGTAGTGTACATCGCGTAATGAGAAGCCATTAACACCTCATGACCAGCTCCCAATCAGCAATCGTACGGTCACATGAATATCAAACTTGTTTGAAATCCCGGTCGGCCCTCGTGAGGTAATCCGCTGTTTAAAGCTGTGTTTTGAGCAGTCAGATAGCATAAGGGCATTGGGACGTGTGAGAACAGGAATCGTGAGTTGTGAACGTTTAACCCCTGAGGTTCATTTGTGCTGTATGAGCAGGAGCAGAATAACATGATTTTAAAAAATCGTGCAGTGTATCCAAGCCATGACAATAGGTTATGGAAAGTAGATGGGAATAGGCTGCAGTAAAAGGCTGAAAAAAAGCTGCAGTCAAGTTGTCAATCGTGGCCACAGTTTAGATTTGGATCATACACGTTATTTAGTGTATTGTTTTGTTAAGGTAACTGTGTAACTTGTGAGTCTTTGTGTGGCATTGTTTGGCTCCTACGTTGTCCAAATGTCATTTTCCATTACTTTCCTTCATTATTTTCCAACATGGCTTCCATTCGGTCAGTGCTACTTTAAACATGTCTGGAAACAGATTATCTGAGCTCAGATGCAGCAACATTCAAAGAATATACAGGAAGTTACAGAAATATTTACATCCTCTTAAATCTGATCCAGACTTAATAAAATGTTAACAGATCAGACATCTCAAACGAGCCTAATGAACTCCTGCCATGATCCCACACTACTTTACAATGTCAGCAAACTTTTGTTATTTTTTTATTGAGAATTCCCTAGCAGCAGAAAATTATGTATTGTGTGTTTAAAAGCTTTAAATATCAGGTCGTACATTTTCAGCTGTGGCCAGACACTGTGTTCCATGTTCAGACACTTTGTTTGTGCTAATCTATGCTGAGAATCGCCCCTTACAAAAAACATTTAAAATCTTTATTTATAAAGAGCTTTAAAACAACCACAGCTGAAACAAAGTGCTGTACATACATGGACATAATCCAACAACAAGAAAGGCAAAGAAATCAAAAATAAAAACATAAAACAATAAAACAGACTAAGGTGTCGTGCTGGGTTTAAAAGCCAGTGAATAAAATATATAAAACAAATAAAACAGACCGAGGTCTCTTTGTGGGTGAAAAGCCAGTGAGTAAAAATGGGTTTCAAGCTTGGTTTTGGAAACAGACGGGAAAATGACGACACCCTGTGACTACTCATCAAAGGCAAGAGGTCAGAGAGAGGCAGAGCAGCCTGGATGATACAGAACCGACACTTTGAGTCAACCGCTTTTCTTCCTGTTGGGCTGCTGAGAGTCCTCAGCCATGTCTTAATAGATCGTCTGGTGTCTGGCGTAGTGACATTTAAATGGATTTCCATAAACCTAGCACATCAAAATATGAGAGAGGCTACATTTATCAATAAGCTACCCATCTGCAACAACTCACCCCCGGAGACTCGGCCTCGCTGCGCCACTGTGGGCAATGCTCAGCAGCGACTCAGTGAGAGAATAAGCAGCGTGTGTCGCAGCGACATTTAGCAACGACACTCAACAGAGCAATGTGTGCATCACAGATGTCACATTCAGGTTCTTTCAGTCTCTTTTAGCACAGCTGAACTTTGCTGGATGATTATGGTTTAATTGTAGTTAATGTGCCACTGATAGCTGTAGTTGGATAAATTTAAAGATCCCCTCCAGACCTGTTTTGTTGCTATAAAATATTCTACTTTGAATAATAATCTGTGTCTGATTTAAATTATTTTGTTAGAATCTTATTAGAATCTTAAAATTGCATCTAAGTCTTCTTGCTCTTTAAAAATTTCAGAATCTTTAAATTTGCAAATATTTCAGATACCTGTTTTCTGGAATGAGATGTAACCTAGTCAATTCTTAGTGTACAGTTGTGTTCAAAATAAGAGCAGTGTGTTTAAAAACAGAAGTAAAGCCAAAATCATTATGATTTTTTTTTTTATTTTGATGCATTGGGAAGACTGCATTTTATATCCTAAATCAAAATGTAAAGATTGTTCTTTTTGGAGGCAGGCAGTTTTTTCAGATTCTCAGGAATGCTAAATCGTGAAGATTTGACAGTTTATCCAGTAAATATTTAAGTTAGTAAAGAAAAATGGAGACACTGTTGAACAGCCTAATATTATGTTTTTTGTCATTTTCTGTAAAGTAATTAAAAAATGTACACATTTTTCTTCACATTTTGACTTAGGATATAAAGTACAGTGTTCCCAATGCATCAAAATAAAAATTATTATAAGAATTTTGGCTTTAAACACACTGCTATTATATTGAACATAATTGTTCATCTGCTGGCGGCAGAACACAACAACCTTCATGTCAAACAAAAAATGTCCAGCTTTAAACGTGTTGGATAT
Organism: Lepturacanthus savala; assembly: GCA_030544235.1. Classification (NCBI taxonomy): domain Eukaryota; kingdom Metazoa; phylum Chordata; class Actinopteri; order Scombriformes; family Trichiuridae; genus Lepturacanthus; species Lepturacanthus savala. Next base: position 4,341,859 of record CM060472.1, on the reverse strand, counting down.
TTCCGTCCACATGTCCAGTGGCTTCCCAGGAGCTGACGGACAATAAATAGCAGTGGCAGGGAGAAGGTGACAGAGTGCAGCAGGTCAGCTTCAAGGACACTGCTCAGAGAAACTTGTTGAAGTGTCACAGGAAGTCTATTTTCCACTCCAGGTGCTGTAGCTGATTGGGACTTCGGAGTTACCTGTGACCAATTAACACCCGGTGCACAGCCTGTTTGACCCGCCACTCTCTCAAGAGACATGGACGACTCTGGGAAGGACAGACTCTCTACATATCTCTGTCCTACAGTGTTAGTTCACAGGTCAGTGACAGCTGCTTTTACTGATGGGGCTGGGTCCTTGATGTGCTATTTCACCTCTAGAGAAAGGTCAGTTTCCCCCCTATCTCACCAATAGCTAGACCTGATGAGATGTGGGGTCAGCACTTGCCACGCTTCGTCTATATTTTTTCCAAGGTTGTACGTCTCTTCAGTCTTCAGTTGACTGTGGAAAACCCTGGATCCTGGGAGTTATTTTACTTCTACTTCCTTCCTCATCCTGCACCAGGGACTTATCAGTAAAGCTTACTCTTTATTCAAATGTCAAACCACTTGTCTTGGCCTCCTATTACAACCTTGTTCAGCACAAGGCTGTCCCACTTTAGCAGAGAATTTAGGCAAAGACGGTTGACAAAAGAGGCAGAGAGGTTTATTCATCCACTTACTGTGACCCAATAAACTCGTAAATTTCCATTTAAAAGTCCCTTTTAAAGGAGAGCAACAAATCCTACTGTATAACATTCGGTCATGTACTAAAACAACCAGTTCTATGTTCTAATTATTTAAATCAGAATCAGCTTTATTGGTTAAGTACATATCAAAATTAACTGATCTCATTACATAATCCCACCAAAGATCTTTTTGTTGTAGTTATTAACACCTAACTCCATGTTGATGGAGCTTTATTTCTCTTTCAGTACAACAATTCTCCTGCAGCTGTATTAATATTTTCTATCTGTTCGGGTCCAGTAATAAGATAACTGACACCTCTAAAAATTGTTATGTTTTTGTCTGCTTATTTCTGAAAGCAAGACCTGAAGATCCACTTTGTGAAACTCTTGTTTTTACACATTTTCTGTGAATGAAAGTTGCACAGCAGGTCATTTTATATGGTAGTTGTAGGGGTGTTGATTATACTAATGATAAAATGTTCCCAACGCTCAACTACCCTTCAACAGGTGACATTCATTAGGCTGAAACGAGCGATTTACGACAATGTTCGGGCAGAGTTCAGAGAGTTTATTGAATCCCCACCCGATCCTCACAGAAAATGCATTGATACTGAGCTTGAAGGTTCTTTACTGACACTGGAAAAAGCCGGTTGACAAGAAACTTTGAGCACTATATCGTAAAGAGAATCAAAGGTCCTCTTTCATGTGGCCTGGTTGCTGAGGAAAAGCAGCCCTAGTTTTGGTTTACACCTTTTAGTCAGCCTTTGTGCCATAAACATTTCCACTGAAATATGATCCAGTGGCACAGATCGTGAAGTGCAGCGTAGAGGTTTGCAGGGACCGGTCTTTTTGGGCAGTGATTGTTTTTGTTTATGCTAATTTGTCCCTGATCTGTCATGCAGTTAAACGCTGACATTAGCACCTTTTTAAAAGCCTGACTAATCAATGAAATTTCGCAAGAAGGTGGAAAATGGTATTTACATTGATGGATTTGTTAAATCTTGGAATAATCATTAGATGGAATTAACCACTAATTCTACGTAGTTTCTGATTCAGGAGAAATCGTAAGACATGTCATAGTTGCTCTACGTTTTCCGCTACCTCCTATAGCGTTTACCCACTGCAGTACTTTTCCATGTCAGTGTCCTGCATGAAATGTGGATTTCCATAAAGTAAAGTTTACAAATCCTGACGCTAAGCTAGTGTCCCGTTGATGCTAAAACTCTCCACCCATTTCTTCCACTTCTCCCCCGTCTAATCCTGGCCTCCTCTTCTCCTATCTCCAACCTTCCCTTTTTTTCCATCCCCTCCTCCTCCTTCTCCCCTCCTCCCCCCACCAGGTTCTTGGCAATGCTTGGCACTCGCCCACCTTGTCTAACTAGCAGGTTGCTGTGTGTGTGTGTGTGTTTGCACATTCATGGTGTCTCTGTCCAGCGTGTGTGCACAAGATTGTGTGTGTTTCTCTAATACGTGTGTGTGTCTAGCAGTAGTCTAGACGTGGTTTCCTCTCCTGTGTTTGTCTTTCTCCTCAGGCCAGCTGATCTGTTCAGCCAGGAATGTTACTGCTACTGCTGCCATACTGTTAACACACACTCTCTGTTTCTCTGCAGCTCCCCCTTTTTTCACTCCCACTTTATCTCTCCACGAATTTTCTCTCTTTCCTAATCTGCACATATCTGCCGTCTATCTATGTGGCTGCTGCTTCTTCTGTCTTTTCTGTCATCTCCCCGCTTTCTCTCTTGATTTCTTTCTTGCTTTCCGAAGCACAGATTCACAATTTATCTTCCTTTCTCTCACCTAAAAGGCATTTAATGCTGATCTTTGATCTCCTTTCTCTTTTTTATTCCCTCTTATTGTCTTTGTCTTACGCTTCCCCCTCCTCCATCTCTCCTCTTCCCCTCCTCCCTCTCAAGTTGTCTTCCACTGGAAAGAATAGCACACCTTAACATGCATGTGTGTGTATATCAACATGTGTGTATGCATTTACACAAATATTACATTTCTGTAAGTATTAACTGTATTTGATCACTAGTGTGAAAGAACCACTGTTAAATTAATTGTGTGCATGTCTGTGGCATTGCCAGGCAGCCAGACTGGCATCATGGTGGGACACCTCAAAGACTGGAGACAGCCCGAATTAGAAACACACACCAACACACAACGGATAACTTACACTGCTACACAGTGACCTGTTTTTCTATTTATTCTCTTTATTTATTCATCTTTTAAACTCATAATACATATTCAAACTCCCCAACCACCTCTGGGGAAAGTATGACTATATGTCTCTGTGTGTGCGTCATGTTCAGAAGCATATGCACAAACAATATATACAACCTAGTGTGAGATGTCAAGAATAGTCGTCATTATTCATAATCCATTATTAGTTCTTATCTCATGCACAACTGCATTCAAAAATATCATTTGTTGGGGGAACATAAAAAATATGGTAAGTATTTCCAACCAATTATAACACACTAATTCAGCAAGAAATTGTTTTGTTGAGTGAAATAAATGTAAATATGCTGGGTCGATATGACGTGTTTGTGTTACTGTGACTTAATTACAAGGGCTAAATCCAACATAACCTTTAAAGGTTATTTCAACCTAATTATACTGGGATAATCCATCATAACTTTTACGTGTTAGTGCAACATGTTGGATTTAACTGTGGGTGACCCAATTTAATGGAGTAGGTACAACTATGTTTAAAATGATCCCCAAAAAGATTTTCTTGCTAAATTAGCATATTATAATTGAGTGGAAATTCATTTATTTATCTTCTATACTCACTTATTCCTCATTAGGGTCGCGGGGTGAGATACACCCCAGATGGTTGCCAGCCTATCGAGGGGCATATACACCATGGGTGGAAATACTTTCCATATATATATATATATATATATATATATTATCTTCAGCCAACAAAAAATTATTATTACTTGTCATTTAATTGTCATTTATATTGCAATATTTTTACATCAGTCACTTTACCTATAAATACTTTTATATCAAGCACCTTGACATTGCCTGGTAGAAGGTTGATTTGTTGTTATTGTTTATTGTGTTGTGTTGTTTTGTGTTATGTTTTAGCTTTCTATACCGTGTTTTCTTTCTTTTATAACTGTGGTAACAACTAAATTTTCCCATTGTGGGATGAATAAAGTACCTCTAATCTAATCTAATCTAATCTAATCTAATCTAATCTAATCTAATCTAATCTAATCTAATCTAATAATGATATTTGGTTGTCTTGTTTTTGTTTTTATGTTCACTTTAAAAACACAAGAATGACATACAAATATTAACGAAAATGTATGTAAAGGGGCAAGAAAAACTGTTAATAAATTCACATGATCGACAAAAACCTATAATGCAGAAGTATTTTACAAAAACACTGTCTAAATGTGCTTACATTATCAGCTGCATCATCATTACTGTTGCATCTGTGAAATGGTGGATAGACTTTTTAAAGCCTCACATCACCCCTGCACAATGAATCCTTTCACTATCATAGTTTGATCAATTCAGTCTGATAACATTCAGAGAGTCTATTAGAGTTGGTTTTAAATTATTTAGCTAAGTGGAAGTTTGCAATCATTCAGCCAGCAGGGAGTGATACCACAGACATCAGGTTAAAAATCACTAAGTACTGTGAAATACAGAGATTTACCTGGTGGTGATTGGTTTAATCAGCACTGCGTGAACCCGTTTGGCAAGATGTGAGTGTAATGGATGTTCATTTATATGTAAAAGTTGCACACTACACTTTTAAACAGTTACATTTTTGTGTGGTGGATTGTTTTAAAGATTAGTTAATTATTGTTTTATTGGTAACATATAGGAAATTGGTAAATATAGCAGTATAATATTAACTTACTGTTTTGGTAGCTCGAGCTGTGTCTTTTTGGCTGCAGCATTCAGCTGTAGTGGAAAAAAAAACAACAAAAAAAACACAGTGCTCAGTCCCTGCTCAGCACCAAACAGCAAACAGATACAGTTAGAGATGAGCAGATGAACATAGTGGAGCAGTAAATAGTTAAAGAGACAGATATTTCCTACCAGGAATAGATATAGACCTAAAACAGAGCTAAAGGGGAGTAAATTGACTCACTTTCATTCACCAGCAGGCCAAAAACCTAACTCCTAAAGAATTATAATAATCCTCTTCAACTACTGGACATGAAAATAAACTGTTTCTTAACAAATTCGTCATATCAACGTTAAAATGGCCAGGTTTAAGACTTAGGTTCAGGAGCAAGAACAACTCAGCAAAGGTTAGGAAAACATCACGGCTTGGGTTAAAACAACTACTTAGTGTCTGTCTCTTGTGCCAAAGTTTATTGTTTTAAAGTAAGATCATGATGCTCTGCTCAGTTTGAATCTTGATCAAAAGAAAAGTAAAATCTCCATCCCTCCATTTCACCCCGACTCGCTCTCTCTTTCCCTCTCCCTCTGCTTGCTTTAGGCCTTCAGGTTGTGAAAATCAATCTTCATAAAAAGGAAAAAATAAGTTTCTTCTTTCATCTCCCTTGGTCCTCATCCTGTAGACACACACACACACCTTGGCACTGACCACACACCTCACATAAATAAGCAATGTTGAAGGGAATAAGAAAAAAGAAAAGATGCAGGGTAGGTAGAAAACAAAAAAAGAAGTTGGTGTCCCAGAGTTCCTCACCTGTTCTCTCACCTCACTGGAACAACATGAATAAATTAAAAGACTAGAGAGAGACATTATCACCACAGATTCAAAACGGGGGCTGGATGACACTGAGGGAACTCTGCCTAGACACACACACACACACACACACACACACACACACACACACACACACACACACACACACACACACACACACACACACACACACACACACACACACACACACACACACTCATTTTTCTCTCGGTCTTTAACCATCTGGATAACTTATCAGCTCGTTCTCTTGTGGTTGCTGTGGCAACCAAAGCAAACAGCGAACGGGGGCTGCCCACAGCACAATGCCTCTCTGTCTTTCCCTCCTTCTTCCCCTCTCTCTCTTACACACCCCCGGTCCCTAAATCCCGCCATCCCTCGCTCCCTCTCTGCATCATTTCTCCTCTCCCTCCCTCCCTCCCTCCCTCCCTCCCTCCCTCCCTCCCTCCCTCCCTCCCTCCCTCGTCTCCTCTCCCCCTTCCATGCTCTCCTTCTTCTCTCCTTCTCCTCCCAGTCTAGATTCCTCCTCCTCGCTTTGCTAACTTTGTTTTCTGTCTTCTTTCTTGTGTGTTTTTCCCCCAGCTTCTCTCCCCCTTCTCACTTTTCTCTTTCTCTCTCTGTCTTTTCTCCCAAAGGCAAGTCTGCCAATCAGGCTACTAAATTGAATTTCTGTTTCTCCTTTCTACATGAAATGGAAAAAGAGTTATGGATTTCACATGAGAAACAGAAGGAATTTGTGTGTGTGTGTGCGTTTGAGTCAAATTGTTCTTTTTTCTAGCATTCAGTCCAGTATTTTTATGTTATGACTTTATATTTTGAGTGTTGAAGGAGTTCATTAATCTACTGTTTAATCTGGAATTCATTTTCCCCCAGCAACATCTCAAGGATAAATTTGACTAATTTCCCCGACCACTATGTTATCGTTACTCTCAGTGCTGGTTTTTCCATAACTTTTTTTCCCTTCAGTTGTTTTTTATTTACTAGCTATCTTACATTACAGCCATATATAGTCATTTCTATAGCTACACAGTAATATGTAACTCCAGACATGTAGCCTACAGGTTGGTTTCTCTGATTCAAACACCCACACAAGTTTTTTTATAAATGCTTATATGTTCATTGTTTTCACTGACTGTTTTTGTGAGACGATTTCTGGTGTATTGCACTGTAAAAACTGGATTTTAATTTTAAATCTCCTAGCAGTGTAAAAGGATTAGTGATGTACCAATCCAGGTTTTTCCGATCCAATCCGATACCATCCATGGGCTGAACATATGAACATATCGGCCGATATGGGTATCGGATCGGTGCATCTCTAAATAGGATATTCGGTTTGGACAAGAACTATGACTGCCTTAAATAGAACTGAAATGATGTGCATTTGTCGGATTGTTTGCTGCAAGGATTTGGGTTCATGTGTCTTATTTTAATTTTTTTGATGAAATAGAATCGAAGAATAGAAGTGGATGAAGCAGGAAGAGTTTGAAAAAGGAGAACTAATGATGAAATGATGGCTGACAGATCATCACTTTGCTATGTGACAAGCAAATGAACTTTGTAGTTGTGAGTGTGAAAGTTTGGTCATCGCCTGTTTTGCGTCTGAGTGACGACCTTTATGTCACTTACTTAATGTCCAGTTCTCTGGTCCAAGACTCTCAGCTCTGTCCTTGTTGAGAACTAACGGTTCAAAATTCCTCGAGATTTGTTTATGCCGAATGTTCTCCTGTTAATGTCAACACAGGCGGCAGCCGTTGTGACGTCTGTGTCATTTCGTCCTCTTCTTCTCCGTGAGCAAACTAATAATGAGGTGTGTTTCGCTGTATTCTGGGTTCAGTGTTTTCTCCCTGAGCAGGTGCTGGAGGATAAAATGACAAAGAGAGCAGGTTGTTGCAGGTTTGTTTTTCATCCTCTGATAGACAAAACATTTACATGACACCAAAACTTGGGAAGTATTTTTTTTTTTCATTCAAATTCAGACTAGTCTGATTTACATTAATAGCACCGACTATTGCAGATATCTGCATGAACCAACTGCTGTGTCTCCGCTTGTTTTGTGCTTCATACAACCTGCTGAATGTTTCTGGATGCTGCAAGATTTATTTTAGATTCGATTTGATTAGATTGCTCAAAAGCATGTTGTTTTTTTTTTTTTCTGAAAAGAGTCCTCCCAGAAAATGACAGTTGAACATCCTGTTTCATGAGTAAATGTTGAAGTCATGAGAAGAACAAGGAGGTCAGGGTGAGTTTTAGGGGATATTGACACTAAAGACTGCAGCTTATAGTCAAATAATAGCCAACACTGCTTTCTTTTCACCAAGAAGTTTTTTTATCAGATGGTTCACTGCAGTTGCACATCAGAAAATGCGCATTTAAATTGTGTTGGTGATGGTGTTTTTTATGAAGGTGCAGTAAAATGACTGGAGGTCATTGAGTCCTTTGATAGTTTTTTTGATAATTAATTTGCTAATTTATTATATTTATGTCGTTCTTTTCATGGCAAGAATTGCTGACATCACATATAAAACCTCAAAAGCTGCTGTAGTGATGTCTTAGTGAAACAGAGTGAGTCATTTGCAGCTTTACAACCGGTGGAAGGGGTCAAGGTCTGCAAACAGACTATATTTCAGCAAATCATTTCGTTCAATTTCTGAGCTTGTGCATGATTGTGCCTGCACTGCACCACTGTGTTTTGCATATTTGTACGTGGGCGAGTCTCTTCTCCTGCCTATGCTGTTGCCCTTGCCTAAGACTGTTGCTCTGTGTGTGTGTGTGTGTGTGTGTATGTGTGTGTGTGTGTGTGTGTGTGTGTGTGTGTGATGGATGTGTTAGGTGAGCAGGTTAATCTCTTGCTAATGCAGATGAATCGTCCACAGCCCATGTTACAGAAAAAAGTGAAAACACCCACCACCCACCCACACATACACACACCCACCCACACACACGCACACACACGCACACACACACACACACACACACACACACACACACACACACACACACACACACACACACACACACACACACACACACACACACACACACCCACACACCCACACACACACACACACACACACACACACACACACATACACACACACACACACACACACACGCACACACACACACACATACACACACACGCACAGATGCATTATCCCAATCATGAAAAACATTAGAGACACCCCCTCACAGACACACAAACTATAGATAAATGGTCAGTGTACCACACAAAGAGCAAGGAGTAGTGCAGGGTGAAGGGTACCGGTCAGGCAGCGAGGGAACGCTGCATTAATGTCTTTGTTCTTAAAGAAAGGATTTACTTTTATTTCAACTTTTCTTGTTTATACTTTTTCTATTTTCCTTTGTGCACCTACTGTAGCTGTCATTCTATTTTTTTGTGTTACTCTGGTGCTAGTTTCGTCAGCCAAAATGTACCCACTCTAGACTCTGGAGACTGTCATGATGTGTGTGTGTGTGTGTTGCTCCTCTTGGTTTGACTGACAGGCAGCAGTCAAGACTTTGAAGTCGCTCTGCACGGCTGCACAGAGCTGCTACTAAAACGGACGTCCTGCCACCTGTTGATGCTCCCATGAAAACCTCATTAACACTCCCACCAGCTTTGTCAGTGATGCCAGAAGCCACTGGCCTGGAGCCAGTCGCTGCAGGCAAGCCCGCGCCACTCACATTACCCATCTCTGTTTATCCTAAACAACAGTTTGTGATATTTACTGGGAGAATAAAAAAATCATACACATACAGAAAATATTGTTAAGTTGATATAGGCAGGGAAGATTTTTTCATGGATGCAGCGTTTCTTAAAATTGATGTTCATTTGTTGTTGATTGCATTATGGTCACAGATTATAGTGTTTGGTGGTAGAATATTACATCATATTTAACTCAGATTTTCTTTAAGTAAAAAAGGAAATATGTTTTATCTATGAAGTTACTTAAAGGTGGAACATCTAAAATGAGCACAATACCTACATCAAGTGTCTCAAAACCGTAGTTGCAAAGAAAAACAATCCAGCAGTCGGGTTGCCAGGTTTGTTGTCAACTGCATCAATCAGCCTGCACCGTGTGTGTCAAGTGATGAATCATACAGGGTAACGAGAAATTTCAACTGATTAATACATATCTGAAAACAAGTAATGTTGTTGAAGAGGAATTTGACCAACAAGTAACAATAGCTATCATCTAGCATGTGCTTCATTGACTGACTGTTTTTTGCTTTTCTCTGGTCACTCTACTTCTGTGATTCATGACATATCATACACCGGGGCTTTGAAGCTGCTGTAGGACTTGCAGACTCTGCCATTTTTACCCAGTAGCCTTGCTGTACCGATCATAGAGATCTGGCAACTCGCAATGCCCCAGTCATTATTAGCAACATGGTGGCACATGGGTTAGAACTGTTTCTCACAGCAAGAAGGTCACAGGTTCAAGACTTCCTTTGTCTTTGTGGATTTTCTCCAGGTTTCCCGGCTTCCTTCCACAGTCCAAAAAAATGCTGACGTTAATTGGAGACTCTAAATTGTCCATAGGTGTGAGTGTGTGAGTCAATGGTGTGTGTGTGTATGTGCCCCACGATGTACTGAGATTGGCTCCAATAGACCCCCCGACCCTAATGAGGAATAAGCGGGTATAGAAGATGAATGGATGAATAATTCACACTACATATACATTTTTAGAGCTAAATATATCTTTTACTAAAAGTTCTACAAATTCAATCTTTAATTTAAGTGTTTGATAGTGTAATGTTTAGAGTGAAGACAAAATTTAACCAAATGTAGTGTATACTCATGAAATATAATATGTTTGTGTCAAATTATGTACAGTATACTGCAGCATACTGCATGAATGTTGTATTAACATGAATTAGAGAAGGCAAAAAAAAATCTATTTTATTTGACTGTGAGATAACCGTTTCATGTTGTTTAGCATTGCTTTTTACCTCAGTTTATTAAAAACATTTAGGCCTTTCGTGCCAAATTTGAGTCTGTATCTGAGAGTGAACCGTGTTGTCAACAAGCACATAATCCCATTTCACACTTCCTACTAGGCACTTAAATCACAGCAGGGCCACAAGGAGGCTGCAAATGCTGAGAAATTCAGTGTTGGAACTTTTGTGAGTATAATCTAAATGAATTAGTTTTGTCCTCTGTATCAGTGGATGTGTGATGACGGTGTGTGTAATTGCTTTAACCCTCATATCCTCTGGCATTTTTGGACATTTTTGTCAACTTTTTTGGGGGGGATTTGTTGATTGTTTTGGCTGTGTTACAGCTTTTGACATATTTTTTTGCAGAACCTCTTTGTTTTAGTTGAATTTTTTAAATCTATTATCTTTTACTCTTACATGTCTTTGTGTCTTACATGTATTTGTGGACAAATTTTGCACCTTTCAACACCTTTGTGACAAAAAACAACACACAAAAAACAACTGCTATAAAATCATCATACAACGCTATTATTTTCTTGCTTTTTTTTCATAAATCTCCTGAACTTCTTACCTGCTCAAAAGTAAAAAACATTCAAGGATTTTAACCCTTTACTGTAATCAGAGGATTTATTTAAAGGTTTAAAATTATAAAAAGATTGAATGTTTTGTAGTTTTAAGCATGTATGAAGTTGTTTAAGATATCTATGACAAAAAAATTGATGTGTGATGATTTTATTTCATGAGTTTGTTTATATGTGAACATTTTTGCCACAAAGGTGTCAAGAGGGTGCTAAAATTAGTGCTAAAAGTCTTCTGCTCGTTATTCATCTAAATACCGTTCTTTTGGTTTAATTCTATAATGTCAGTCTCGAGAACTTGATTTTTGTATAAAAACCAGAAAAGTTAAATGAACTAAACAACACTGCAGCACATCAAAATGAGGTGAACCTGTTTTTGAAAGTCTGAGTACATGAGCTTATGAAATATTGAAGGAAATGCTGAGAACTAACAGCCTCCTGGAAGATTTCAGAAATTTTGTGGAAAACTCTGCAATTAATCACATACAGAGACACTTTACATTCAAGAGCACACATTCAGCAATCCAGTTCTGGAGAGAGAAAGACATAGTTATACAGGAAAAGAAAGAGATAATGACAGCATCAAAGCTTCTACAGCTTTTTCTGATTTATCCTGTCTTCATCCATCATTCCTCAATCTATCTTAATATAATTGCAATGTCTATTTTGTATTTTTCCCTCCCGTTCATTTCTTTCATCCGTTCCATCTTACTTTTTCATTTTATCTCGCAGAATGTCAGGGATCTATTTTTGTTTTAAATTGAGTTTGTCCACCCAGACCTTTAGTGTGAATTTAGTATCGGGCTCCATGCAGGAAGCGATATATGAACAAATTTACTCTTATTGTTTGTGATCACATCCATGATCTGTTCATATTTTGTTAGTGTTAAGAAATAAACTTGTTTTCACAGTCATCTTATTGTTTGTCCAACACTAGGGACAAGGAAGGAACATAAGTTAAAATGCATGAATATCATATAATCAAATTGGCATTATTATATTGTATATATACTATTACTATATATACAGTACTGTATAACATCAGTATAAACACAATATTTTTGCTCCCATACACCAGCCTCCTGTCTCCTTCAGGCCAGACTTTAAATTTCCTCTCCTGATCTATCAGTGTATCTATAGAAATACACAGTGTACCTCAGCCAACAGCCAAGAACTGCTCACCCCAAAATTCAGATTTGATAACTTTTTGACCCTTTGCACCTCCAACACTAAGCCCTGCACTGTAGGAAAAAAATAAAAACACATCAGATTCTTTTTTATACTTTTTCTGTTCTATTCTTTGTTCCTCAGCACGTAATAATTCTAATTTTATTATTTTTATTTGAATTTAATGATTATCCCACCCTGCTTGTTAGTGTGCCTTTAAATTGCAGCACTTTGAGATTTGTCTTTTAATGAAAAATGCATTGTGAATATTTTCACATTTTGTCTGTTTGCTTTCACTGCATCTTTTTATTCTAAGCTTTCAGTTCAGTTTAAGAACAGATTGAGATTAATTTTCATTTTAAAGTTTTGTTTCTGTTTCTTTTATTATTCATGTTGTGACTTTATAGCTAAAACCTGTTATGCATGGGCGTGTTTGTTTTTATTTCACCTGGCATTTGGTTAAAAGTCACATGAGCATTAACCAGCTCTGAGTCCTGTAAGATCACTGTAACAGTTTCACAGCATTTCTACTATTTATTATTTAGGGCATTCATGCAACACTGATTCTAGTGGTATCTCATACAGGACCGGTGTCTTGCAGTGAAAAATGTTGCACCATCTCTATGCAAGCATAGACATCCTTCCTTCCTTCCCTGTAGCTCTATTTCTGTGAATAATTTATACAAAAAAAAGATACGGAGCTGAATTTTATTATCTGATTCCAAATTTCCAGCATCTTCTCTCGCTCACTCTTTCCCCTCACTCTTTCTTTTATGTGTCTTCACATTTAATTGCCTCTTATACCAGAGAGCCTCTCCACACTTGTTGAAACATTTGTCAAGGAACAGTTAGCCCTACAGTGACGTGTCTGATGCTAAATCCTGAGGCTTTGACCTTAACCATAACTGACCCTTATCACCGTTGTAATCTTAACCCCTAATCCTGAAATAGGTGCAGCATTTGATCCTTTTAAGATGCTCACAACTCTTTTTTTTTTTCTCCTGGTGGTAAATATGTCATACACACGTACACAGACAGCCCAAGGCCATGAAGTAAATGTAGTAAATTCAGGGTCAAAGCAGCAAGGTGACAGTAGATTAATTTACCAGCAATCTCCAAACTTCATGGCACACATTGTGACTGCACATCCTGTAAAAGACACTGTAAACGCACACACTGGAAACAAAAACAGCTAAATAATGCAGAAACATGGGTTTGGAAGGTTGTGTGTAATAGGAAACAACTGCTGTGCTAAATAAATCAGCTGAATATCACAACCAAAGTACCAAACTTTCATGAGCTACAAGCTTTTACCCTTCATCTATTTACTGCCACGCTGTAACTCCCCGACGCAGTAATTGTTTGTCCAACGTGAGCGTTACTCACTGAGCCTTCAAGGGCGGCACAGCACAGCACCTGCAGTGAACTGATGCCTCGGATTATCATTTCACTTTATCATCGCTGCTCTTGTTTTTTGGATTTACTGCTACGGGCCCCGTTTCAGCTGCGCCGCTCCAGCAGATTGAGGCCGTCTTTGATGCATTGAGTATAACAGCACTTTTTTTTTTTTATCTTTATCTGCATAGACCAGGGTTTTCTCTTAAAGAGAGCCTTTAGACCAAGTGGTGTCAAACATGCGGCTCGGGGGCCAGGACCGGCCCGCTAAAGGGTCCAATCCGGCCCACTGGATGATTGTATAAAGTCAGACAATAAACAATTCCAGACAATAATCCAGTTCCTGTTTTTCATAGAAATGTAAAGTCAGTAAGGATTTTTGGGGGATCAAGAGATAAAATATTTACAGTTCTGATTAGTAAATGGTTTGTAAGGCAGGAGATAACTTTACCTGCTTCCTCAAAGACTAAATATCTTTCAGTGCCCTGCAAAAAATGAGTATTTTCGGGTGAAAATGTCTTATTTAATACAATTAGTCCAATATGTATTATCTTGAATTGGCAGATACTTTTGCTTATTTTCAAGCGAAATCAAAAACTGATAGAAGCAAAACTATTTCCCAATGGAATATGATATTTCAAGATAATTTCATTATTGGACTAATTGCACTAAAAACATGATATTTTCAGTTTTCAATATGGAATAACCATAGTGTTGAAATTGTATTTTTTGTTATCTCGTGTTATCTCCCCTGTTTTGTAAATTGAAGGTTAATTAATAGTGCAAATATGTATTTCTCCACATAAAAAGCAGGAGATACATTTACAGGTTGTTATTTATATGTTAGTTTTTACTGTTCCAGCCCTTTTGATATTAAATATCACTGAATGTGGCCCATAAACTATGTTTGAGATCACTGCTTCAGACAGAAAAGACATACAAGATTAGTCGGGATTGATTTGATTTCTATAAACACTGGGCAGACTTGGACAAAGTTATGGACACTTAATTCTCTAAATGAAGACAGTAAAAAGAAGACATGATTAGATCGGTTTTCAGACCTCAAGTGTATCTCATTCCAACATAAACCATTTTTTTATGTATTTATTTGAATTAAGAAAGAAACCTAAACCATCTGGATGCTCCTGTTTGCTAACGAGGTTGTACAGACTATAGACGTGGTCAATTGTGCAATATTCGGCACTAGAGTTTCTTTGATTTTTACTCAGGACCAGCTCATTAAAGATGTTGATCAGTCCGTTGTTTTTATTGCAGCTTAATCTCTATTCCAGACTACTGCTCACACACCTACCTCAGTAATTACTCATGTTCAGTTGTCTTATAAATAGGCATTGGGGATATAAACTCTTGATGCCAAATGAAAGAAACTTGGCTTAACTGAACGCTGAGTTGAATAGCAGGAGTGTAACAGCTAGCAAATCCTTTCAGCTGTTCAGAACCTGTCACTCTGTCTGTTTCCAACAAATCATCCTCAAGGCCCATCCAATGCACCTGATATTTGAAAAGTAAACTAAGTTTTGATTGTTCAAAATATTTTTGATTGATTGTGGAACAATACTTTGCTGCTGCATAAAAGGTGCAGGTGCTTCAGATGCATGGAATGGTTATCAAAGTTCATAAAATATGGAGGGAAAAAGTCAAGGAAAACTATACAAAATTGATGTACTACTTGATAGAAACAAGACTAATATGTACAGACCACACAGTGAACTTCATGAGTCTCAAATAATTATGCACTTTAGACAAGTAATTTAAATATAAGCTTCTAGTCTCAGAGCCCAGTGTGAGTCATGACTCTTTTGTGGAATTCATTCCCCTTTTTTGTGGACAATTGTTTCACTAATGACTTGGACATTTTATGATTCTTGTTTGTTTTTACTGGTAATTTCTATTGACTCCTTGATTACATCTGTATACCATTTGTCCTTTAAGTGATTAAACATGAATTTAATCAATGGGGAGAGCTTATGTTTAGCATTTCTTTAAAAAAAAAAGGAAAAAGAATGTGGTGTTGACTCCAAGAATCTGGTGCTGACTCCATCTCCTTCAACTTACAGTAGAAATGAAATCCCTCCTCATCACACTGAATGGAGTAATGATGCCTTTTCTGCCTGTAGATGCACAGCTGTGCAGCAAGTGAAACGCTTCCAATAAAAGTTGAAGACAGCAGTCGGCCTTTGAAGTTTTTTTTTTTTTTTTTTTTCTAGAAGCAGTTGTGAAACTGGTAAAACCAGAGGAAGACCAAATGTAATGTTAAAAAGAAAAAAGACAAGAAAAAATGAATTAGTAGATTAACAAATGGATTTACAATATAGACTAGCTGCCAAATTAGTTATAGCGTTCCTTGTGCCAGAAAGACTTCAAATATCAAAAATAAAATATCAACATGAAGTTGCCAGTGAAGGACAGCGCAGTAATTAAGCTACAGCAGTAAATATACACAGTGTCCACAAAGTAAAAGTAAGTGGAAGTAAAAACACAAAAAATTGTCCAACAAAACCTAACTAAATAAGTGGCTGCTTAGTTGTTACATTAACAAAACATTAGTCTCTAACAATTAATGAATTGGTCAAGGTTAAACTGAATCATCTACAATATACACAGATGTTTAACAGTGACTGGCAATGTATTGTGGTGGTCTTAGAGAAGCAGGTTTCTGATCGGAAGGTTGTTGGTTCAAGCCCCCCAGACCACCAGTATAATTTTAGATGGGGAAAATGAGAAAAAAAACAGCACCCCCTCATTAGAAGCCCTAGAACAAGACCCTTAACCCCAACTGCTGCAGTGGATCTGACCTGTAGATCAGACTGAGCTGTGCTGGCAGCTTCCAGGTGTGAATGTGTGTAACTGTGTGGATGAGGCTTCCTCACAGTGAAACTTCCCTGAATAAATGAAGGTTAAAAAAAAAAAAGTTTGAGTTTGAAAAAGCAGATGTAGGCTTGAAAATCCTTTTTTTTTTGAGGCAGAGTGCCCATCTGAAATTCCGTGCAAGGGGAATCACACCTGTTTCCTCTTATGAACCCAGTATGTCACTGGACGTCAAACGTGGTGGAGCGCGTTTGTGTTTTTTTTTTTTTTTTTTTTTTAATGGAAGACTTTGATTTTGGAAGATTTTGACCTGTCACAGTTAAAAAAGCACAGCTGTAAATGATACACTCGGCAATGGCCAAATTCCATTTCACCGCTTCACTGTTTAAAAGGTCTCTGGATTGTGTATGCTGGCTTGTTGTCATGGTAACTGGGACACTCGAATTTGGTCTAGAGACAAAAGAAAATTACATAAGTCAACTTGCTGACATCTTCAAACAGCAAAAGTCACTTTTTTCTTCCTTTTCTCATCTATTTACATGATGACGTGTTGTCTTTGTTCCCACTGTTGAATTCTTTCTTCTCTGCATACATTCTAAAGCCAATATTAACAATGAACTTCCATCAGTACCTGTTTCACATATTCTATACCGGCACTTGTCTTCTGAGCATAAAATATCCTGAAAACTCTTCTCGTCACCTTGAAAGGACCCTGTCCTTTATCTGAATTTCTTCCTAAAGCTAGCGCCATCACCCGGAGTTATTTTGTTATCCCTAATTGAGCTTAACGTCATTGTAGAGCCGACAGGTGTGAAGCAGGAAAAAAATGTCCCCGTATCCCCGAAAAATCACACCGGGTGCTGCCACTGTGACCACAAATTCAGCCTCCTTTTCATCGCCACTGAAGCAGCTTACGGATTTGTCTCGCAGCTTGAGGATTTATGTCCTGATGGCATAATAAAATAAAGATAGCCTTGTTCAGCTGTTTCCAACCTTCAAGAAAGAGTCTCTGGCTTATGCTCACAACTCTCGAATGAACCGGGATCGTCGGGTAATGCGATACCGTGTTCATCCTTCCAGCAAAATTCAACATGTCTGTCCTCTCCATTGACAGAGGTTAAAGGTTGTGGCAGCTCAAATGCAGCTGGGGATGGAAGCCCTCGCACGCTGTCAGATGTTGACGTATCGGGGAGTTGGATCACAATAGATTTCTGATCTCGGAAACTGACAGGCATCATTAAATCCACCCGTACGTTCAGCTGCAGTACAGAAAAAAACATGCCTCAGGGAGAGCTCTTGACCTGGGGCTTGTTCCTGAAAGGCATTTATACAGTTAAAGAAGACCTGAAAAAAACCATATTGTACAGTCCAGATGTAGTACATTTGGGACCTATAACTGGAAGAGAGACATATATTTATGAAGTTTTTGTGCACTTATCCATAAAATACAGTAATCTATCAATAGCGGAGGCTGTCACAAATCGGTATGTTTTGTCTTCCATGTTAATGTGAAAACAAGATGCTGTTCCAAAAGCAGTGGCTTGTACTGTCATTTAGAGTTTTGCATGTTTTTATGAATTATTGCATTATGCTTAAGACATGTTATCGTTCCAGTTAAATCTGGAAAAGGTTCTCCGCGCAAACAAGTGTTTTAATCTGATTAGACTCGCTGAGGTGCTTGATTAGACATTAGCTCTGGGTGAAGATGGGTGGGGCTATGCCATGATAATCATCCAGTAAGAACACTCCAGAGGTCAATCGTCCCGCCTTTACAGGTGCTACAGGAAAGCAAGGCAGATGTCCATGACCACAGAGCTGTGGTCTAATCAGAATAAGTTAAAACACCTGGTGGGATTAGACCGTGGCTGTGTGGGCTCTTTAACCTGATCAGACCTGACTTAAATAGACGATACACAAAAGTATTTGAGGCTTTTTGAGCCTTGATCACTATGTAGTTTTGCAAGTTCAGGAACCTGTTTAAATACATGCAAAATAATATCACTGAGTGCTCTCATCTATCCAGCCATAACAAGCACAACTTTTAATCAACCCTATAATCTATGTCAGAGGTATCAAATTCATTTGATTTTATGTGGGCTGGACCATTAAAACCGATTCCTAATAACCACTTGTATAAATAATGACACCTAGAAATTTCTCATTTTTTCACATAAAGAGGGAAAACTATCTAATAACAAGCACCACATTTCTGTGGAGAAATAGAAACTGCTCCATTTTGTTTTTTAAGAAAATCCAAAACTCTGTGTCCACTTTTTTTCATCCAGCGGCCAGATTTGACCCTTTGGCGGGCCATTTCTGTCCCTCTGTCCCCCCGCTTGTTTAGCAACTCTGTTCTAGGTAGTCCTGTGAAGGAGCCAACAAGACAGTGAGCTGGGAAATCAGTTCCAATGCATCCTTTGGGCTTATTCGTACAATAACAGGAATTATGGCTCAAATGAGGAAGTTAAAAAAGAAGGAAAAGGTAGATACTTGTTGTTGTTGTTACTTTGCTGCATTTTTTTTGTTGTTATTGATGTACGTGATCTGTGTTGTGTGTCTCATAGGCCACTATAAAACAGTAAATGACAGACATGATGAACACTCATAAGGCTAATTGATAACAAAAGCTTCTCTGCGGAGACATGACGGAGAGCAACATCACTCACCTGTCAGCTGCGCCCTGCAATTACCTAAAGAAATATATATAACATATGAGTAATACACAGTGCTCTGCTGCATCTGGATTTTATATTTTTATATCAGGGGGGACTCCTCCTTTAATATTCCTATATATATGCTGGAAATGGCACCAGGATTTTTTTTTACTGTCCCCAACCTTAGCCTCCAAGCTGACGTTTGAGACTATTCCTTCAGACAAAAACTGTCTGCAGCCAGCACCGGACCTTTGACCAGTAACGACCTGTTTAATGCACCATACCGGCCATCACACACACACACACACACACACACACACACACACACACACACACACACACACACACACACACACACACACACACACAGACAGAATGTGTGTGTGTGTGTGTGTTTTAGACAGAGGGAGAAAAAGTGTTGTGTTCAGGAGTAGTTAATTTGCTATGTTGCGGAGAAAGTGTGTATAAATAACATGGTACCTTGGACAGGGTGATGCAGTTAGACACAAATTGTGTGTGTGTGTGTGTATGGATGTTGGACAGTGTGACTCAGTTACAGATAGTATTTATAGTTTTAGAATGAGGTGAACAGAGGACACAAACGGACACTAAAAACACAAAAAATTGAGTTAACTATACGTGAAAATCTCTTTGCTGGCACACACACTCACACACAGTAGAGAATATTTTACAATTGACAGTCGGCTATCTGTTATTGCCACATAGTGCTAATCAATACTGTCTCTATTGGATACATACATCATTGGCAATGAGCTGGACTGCCTGAGTGTTTGTCTGTGTTAGCGTGTGTGACTTTGTATGTGTGTCATTGTAATGGAGGCGTAGATCAATGACAATAGGCAATGTGCATCTGTGTGTTTGTTGTGTGGATGTTTATGGAGGTTTGTTAATTTATTTCCATTCACATTTGTATGATTTTCTATTTTCAAAAGTATTTTGTATTTTTATCATTATTTTAAAAATTACTTTCCAAGAATCCAGCTGGTTTTCTGTCATATTTTCTTCTTTCAGCAGGAAAAAACTTTTTGATGTATAAATGTAAAAAATGTAAAAGGGACATTCAGTATGCCTTTTGTGATCCCCCTAAATAAGAACTGAACTGTAAATCATGCAAAGCTATTCCAGGAGAGCCCCAGAGTAAAAATATAGACGTGGAAATATGCATTATGTGTCGCCTTTAAAATATAAAATTCTGGTTGAATATATCAGCGAAATTACACAATAATATGTCAGTATGAGCCTGTCTGTTGCAGAGAGAAATCTAGATAATACAATAACAGAATATGTTTGTGTGCATTTATGCAGCTGATATGGGTTGCTGTTGTTTTGTTTGTATGTGCATATGGGTTATTTACCACATATTATTTCCAATGAGCTACTAAATAAAAGGCTGTCAGGTCTGCTCAGTAGAAAATCGCCTTTTTCTTCTCTTTGACATTTATTCACAGGTTGAGCAGTCATATCTGCTATAATGCATACTTGCCAATTTTACATTTTTACATCATGCAGCTTGACTGCCAAGGAGCACAGCAGCCGAATAAGCTTCACTTCCTAAATCATCATTAGCAGCAACCAACAGGCCCCGGCTCACTGCCCTGAAAATCCTCTTCTGACCCTCAAATGGTCCTCCGGAGAGATGAGCTAAGAATTAAAAAAACAAAAAAAAACTGAATAAGCACGGAGACGGAGAGCGTTATTTGTCTCAGGAATAACAGGCCTATTCGTTCTTCACCATTTGCTGAACCGTTTCGCCGAGCAAGATGAACAGCAGCAATGAATAGCGCCATTCTTTACAGATGCGAGAGTAGATAAAAAAAAATAAATAAATAAAATACGGTAATGCAATACCTTATGAGACGCTCCAGCTTGGAAGGTGGGCTGTCAGCCACGCTGCTGCTGCTGCTGCTGGACGGGCCGGTGCAGGGGAGGCACTGAGAAATGTTCCAATATCTCTCAATGGTTATAGTCAAGGTTCCTGTCCAGTGTCGGTGCATGTAGCGGAATTTACTTTTTTCTTTGTGATTACACAAGACTATTCTAAAGATATATTTAGGGCCGCCCCATCATGCACCACAGTTGCCTTTGAGTACCCTTTCTGCTGAGGTTTATGGCTCCTTTTTCCGCAACGATGTACCTTAAAAAACAGGGCAACAACATAAAAGTAGGACGACCACAACATCTATATAGTTTTACAACAAGAGAGTTGGTATGTCATTATTAAAGAATGAGATACTTCCATGCATGCATAATACATGTGCTGTAGTGCAACTATTCTTTCCTCTAACTGACAGTTGTCGAAAACCCTTCATAACACATTGTGCAATAATTAAACACATTTGTCTTAAAGGGAAACTGTTTGGTTTTACCACAAATCTTAAAAAACAAATTGTTTTCACCACAAGTGGTAAACAGTGTCAACTGTAAAATTAAAAGAAAAATAAATTTAAAAAAATTGGCATAGAAGGAGTCAGGTTTTCAACTGAAATGTGGATTACATGAGTAATATTTCCAAATCTATCTGTCTCGCCATAACAACCTTATATGTATCCGGTCTGCTTGCCTCCACAACATGAATAATAAATTCAATATTCCAGCCAAGCACACAAACCTGCTATTATTCACTATGTGTGTGTTTGTGTTTGAGAGTGTGAGAGTAGGTGTGTGTGTGTGTGTGTGTGTGTGCAGGTTACATGTGAATGTGTGTCGCTCTCACCAACTGCTGTTTCTAATACATGAGCCCTTTCTGTATTTGAACCACATGTGTTACATGCCTGCTGTTCTACTTTTATATTAATAAAATCTGTGTGTGTGTGTGTGTGTGTGCAATCCTGCTCCTGCTAGAGAGTGTTACAGTAATAAAATCATCACACAACCTCATTGTTTCTGACATTTAACCAGAAACTGAAAGAGAGTAGAGGAGAGGCGAAAACATCCTGAGGGAAACATTCCCCTGTGGTTAAGGGTTTCCAGTCGAAGTGATTATTCTCCATGTGATGGCAGGTTTATTTTCATACTAATTTCCAAGCATCACCCTGTGAATTAGATAGTTCTGTCTACAGACGATACACAGGCAATCCAGCAGGGATGGGAGTCTGGAAATTGTGTCCGTATATCCCTGTGTCATGATTCGTAGCGGATAAATCTCTGAGTTTTATTGTTGATGGTGCAAACTAGCATTGTCAAAAGTGCTCATGTGCAGCTGGCAGAATAGTAAATACTGGACACAGAGGAGAAGAATCACATTTAATCTGCTACAGGAGGGGAATACCTAAACAAAAGGCCTAAAAGTTTTCCAGATATCTATCTGAAAATGAGAATAATTGTATTTCTGACAAATTAGGAAGAAATCCACCTGAAATTTTTTTCATGAAGAATTCTGGGTCCTATTTGGGTTTTCTGCTTATTGTTGTGCCTCATTGTTTCAGGTTTCAATAATGCAATAACTGCTCTCTATATGGAGAGAAAAAAGAAAGACCCAAAATAGCTGAGTAATATTCCTTTTTAGAAGGAAAATAAAACGGTTTTCACAATTTCAAATATTTATAAGGTTTGCTATGAAAATAAAAACATAAATCAGCGTAAGTCTTTTTAAAACATAGTTAAAGTACTAACAAAATGAGAAAAAGAGTTCTAAAAGAAGCTCAATATTTTGTTGGAAATTGGGTTATTACATGGCATCAAAACTAGTTAAAATTCATAATCATATATTGTACCTAATTTTTTAAAGGCGATCCTTACATTTATTAGTCTTTAGTTAATGTGACTCTATCAGTTGCAGTTTAGAGAAACAACATTTAGACCTAAATGTAGGAAGAAAATGAAAGTCCAAATGACCGTATAAATAGATTTTCTGTTTGTAAGAAATTGGAGACAAAGATTAGATGATTAGTCTAAAAGCTAATTTTACTCAACCGCTGCCGCGAAATGATCTGGTAGCGTTCGTTGATAAGAGCCCTAATTTGGAAAATATAAATATATTGAATATGAATAATGCAAGAAGCCGAAGACGTAGTCACATCCTACTGTGATATTCCTGGTGCAGCTAAGTAGATTTTAATGGCAACAACATATTTCAGCAGGCAAAACGTCAGTCAACCTTCAGCTCCTCTTTTTAAGACCTTTTTAATTAACAGTCAACAATAATCACTGAGCAGGAACTGCGTATGAATTCCTCCACCCACGGCTGCCTGGACAGTCTGTAATGAATCGCAGCACCAAGACACGTTGCATTTCAACTGCAGAGTGTGACTCACTTTTCCTTGATAGGAACAAATCTCACTCCCTCGCTGACACTGCTCCCTCCACCTACATAGAAAGCAACAAGTTCATTTTGGATCTGAGGGGGATTGGTCAGAGTCGTTCTGGGAAATGCAAGGAAAGCATTAACCGAAGTAGATGGCAGGTTGAGAGGAAGTGGGTACACGGAGTGCATTGCAACACTTAATCACAAAATAACTGCTGGAATTTGCTGAGCGTCACAGATTGATGAAATCTCGAGGGGGAAAAGAGTACCTGAGGGTGGAAATTTCCTTTTTTTCTATCGTGCAGTCGACATCCTCTGACTCAAAGCTCTGACATGATGACAGTGGGTAATACAAGGAGACTGCTGTCCAGTTGTGTGTTATGTTCTGTATCTGTGTGTGGGTTTGTGTGTGTGTGGGAGGGCAGTGGTGGTGGTGGCAACGCAGACTGGAAACGAACTGTACTTTCTGCAAAATCAACAGGCTGCGTCCAAGCTGCAGCAGAAGAGTCGTGGTGGCCATGCTGGCGACACTGCTGCGGGACACAAACAGCACTGAAATGAATTATGTCCATTTTGGCCTCGTACATTTCTCATGCAAGAAGTTAGGAAAGTTACCCTCAATGTTTAATCCATTACAGGTTACTGATTTCCTGCCGAGAACAGTAATCAGTCACATAATCAGTCACAGAATCTTTACATTTAATTTCCATTACGCTGTCGCCTCAACCCATATTACATCCTTCTGAGACAACAATTATTTAAATATGTGCATTTTGTATTCAAGAGGAATGTTATGCATCTAAAAATATTACAAACATTTACATCCATTAGTTATTTAGACTTATCAGATGCCAAAGCACTGCAGTGCACCCCTGCTGTTCCCATTCACTGGATCAATTGATGCATTTTTGATGCTGTTGTCAGTCTGAACAAGGCCCTGGTGTTGGCTCCACAAATTACTGACAAATTAGCAAATGAAGTGCATTATTTATTTCTTAAATTAATTACCTACTGTTTTTCACATCTGAATAATGCAGCTTTCGGTATTGTTGTTCTTAAATACACCTGTGTTTTCCCAATTATGTGTCAAAATGTCTGCCATGAAAAGGCCTGTTTGAATCCACATTTTATTAGCTTTGCTTGTTTACTTGTAACACAAGCAGCAGAAAATACAAACACTGAGGGAGCGACAGATCAGGTCATAGCTAATTTAAATCAGCACCTTGGGTTTATTACAATTTTATTGTGATTTTTAGATGGAGACACAGCACATGGAAATTATACACATTATTTTTAATACCCCTTAAAGGTTAGAAGTCTTTATTTTACTCCTGATACCTGCTGGACATAGATTACTTTATTCCCATTAAGAGCAAATGTGATTTGCTGGATTTCCAGTATGAGAGCAGGAAAGACAGCAGAGCATCTGTTCTGAGCAATTACTTTTCATGCTTCTATTGAATATCTGATAGCATTTCTCTGTGGCTTCCTGCATACAAAGGCTTCTTTGCGGCTGTGTGTATTTCATAAATTTAAAAGCTTCATTCAAAAATGTTAATACATTTTATTACTATAAGCCTTTTATTACCCTCAACAAAAGTGGTTGTTATTACTACAAAGCTTTGAGTGTCTGCAGCTTAGAGCAACTAATGGCTTTGCCATGTGTGTGTACAGAGTGTGTGTATACTGTGTGCGTGTGTGTGTGTGTGTGTGATCTACATGACTAATACTGTAGTATAGATGAATTACTGGCGCCCATCCATGACTGTGCACTACTGTGCCACAGGGGTCTTTAACATGCGTGTTTGTGTGTGTTTTTGTGTGCAGAGGAGATGATGGCCTTGCATGTGTGTGTGTGTGTATGTGTATGTGTGTCTATGTGTGTGAGCGTGTGCGTGTGTGTGTGTGTGTGTAAACCAATAGCTTTTATATACTGGCTGGCAGACAAAAACAACAACCCTGAAGGTAAAGGAGACAAATCTAATCACACAAAAGAGGGTGAAAGCAATCACACACACAATCAGCCCCCCCCCCTCCGCACACACACGTACCCACACGCACACACGCACACACGCACACTATGAATACACAGGCACTCTTTCTCTTTTCCCCTCTTTTACACATACATGCATACTCACAGACCTGGATATATGACAACTGTGGAAAGTCTGGGAACTGGCTATTTTTTTAAGAAAGTGTCAGTTCAGTGGACCATTACCATAGTTCAGCAGGGTTTGGCCACAGCTCCTGTCCCTTTTCCTTTGCAAATTCACCAAGATAAACAAACACGCCTATGTATTTTAAACTCACATATTAAGTTATTTTTTTATAGTTCTTGGTCAAACAGGAATGAGAAGCAAGAAGTTGTTTATAATAACGTGTGGCTCTGGTCGGAGTACGAGAGGCAGAACAAAATAATCGTGTTTCATTTTTTATTTTTCTATATATTTTGCTAAAGTGTAAAGAACAATAATGTTTCTAAACGCATGTCTATGAGTCGGCGAAACAGGCTGCAGGATAGTGAAAGCGCTACAGTCTGGATTTATTCTGGCCTGGAGACATGAAACAACTTTTGTATAAAAACTGTCATAAACATAACAGCACATAACAACATAAAGAAGGAGCTGCAACATCTGAACAGATGTTGCAGAAAAGAAAACTCAACAGCTCAAAAAAGGGGGGAAAAACATTTCAAGACAGCATAAAAACAGAGTTACACTGTACATCACAGCAAGTGTATTGGTTTAAGAAATCAATAGTTTGAAGGTTTTTCATAGACTTTGTAATGCAACATTTACAGTTTTTGGAAGCTAGTTTAACGCTGACAAGCCACAAACAAAAGCCTTTCTATTCTCTTTTTTTCAATTTTCTTCCTCTCAACCTATGATCAGAGATTTTTGATCATTACAAGCTTCTTCTGACAATACCAGCTTGCACAAATATGATGAGCACAGCATGACGTCCTGCATGTCTCCCAAGACAGAACCACACAGTTATGAAAAGAAAACCACACGCTTATATACATGAATCACTAACTCAAACAGAAAGTAGGTAAACAGGGGACACGGCCCAAAAGACAGAGAGAAATATAAAATTGCATGAATATAAGAAGACAAGAAGGTTGATAATATTGATATAGGGGCCAAAATGGGACGCAAGAACCGACTGATGGTCTAAAGAGGTGGCATGCTGTTATTTAGATATTTGGAGAAGTATAATTACTTAACATCACAAAACTACAATGATGGGTCTAGAAGATAAAAGAGGTGAAAGCGGTGCAGAGGAGTGCTACGGGTGAGAGAAATACAGCGGAGGAGAAAGAGAGAGGATCATAGTTTCCATTTTCCAGTGCGTCACATGAAAACAGTCTATTCATTAGAGCATCAAAACTAACACGCAATGTTATGACCACTTCAAAGACCGGGATGAATATAAACAGAAATATACAGAGAGAGAGAGACGGAGGGAGGAATGACAAAGATGTCTCTGTCTCTGTTGCCAACCCAAAGCAGTAGTGTGTGTATGGATATGCTTATGTGTGTATTTGTATACATACAGTATGTGTTGGCAGGGGCACATTCAGGGATAGAGGCCAGAGTCACCGCTCCAACCATTACTCAATTCATATTTCAAAACCTATAATAAACAGAGGTGTTTCTTCTTGAACTAATCTATACCATAAAAGCTTAATTGAGGTGCTAAAGATCCAATATCATACCCTTTACCTGGGTTTTATTTGACATTTTGATATCCTTAACATGATATACTTGTGGTTTTAAGCACCAGAGATCTTCTCCTCTCTCCAGCTTCTCTCTGCAGCGCTATAGGAACATGTTGTTTTTGTCTTGGTCTCATTAATTTTAATGAACCTTTCCTCTGATTGATTTTACGTTTAAGTCCCTTTTAAAGGCACAGTTTCTGAATATGCACTGTGCATTTCTCTGTATTACTGTATACATGGTACAATATTTATAGAACATTGGTTCTCAAACCTTTTCATGTCAGGGACCCCACAAATACTAGACCATGGACCCCATTTGATAAGATTTTTAGTTTTAGATCTATTTATAAAAGAAAGTAAAAAAAAAAAAAAAAAAAAAAACATGGCTAAAAATAAATATGGAGGTCTAAAGCTGCCATAATCAAAAATAAATAAATAAATACATAAATGGCCCGTTTCATAAATTTCATAATTTTATGTAATAATTATGTAATAATAATGCTGAACTCATTTAATTGTACATTTTATTTATTATTTTTTTTATTTTATTTTTTTCTTTAATTGGAAAAAAAAGTTATTTATTTTAATTATGGCAATCCTCCACACAAATGGTCCTACATTCAGTCATTGTTATTTATGGATGAAATTAATGTAAAAATAAATGAGTCCCCCTTTTTTCTGGGGACCCTCCCCCAAGGACCGCTGGGGTTCCTTGGACCCCATTTTTAGAACCACTGTTATAGAACACCAAGACCTTCTTATAATCAAATATCAATTAAAACCCCTTTCTAGCATAGTGAACTTTCCAGATGTTCTGCTTGAATCTCAAATACTTGTATTATGTGCATTCAGCAGCGGAGAAGTCCTGCTTGTACTTGTAGTCTGGTTCTCTGAACATGAGTCAGTCCTTGCTTGGCATTGTAAAATGACTTCAGAGACATTAGAGACATTAGAGGTTCATACAGTACTAAGCTGTGAACAGATTGTTAGACAGTGTTTGCTAAAGTTTTAGGTCTTTGACTAGACGCTGATGAACAGTACATTTTTAAGCCGATTATATTATCCATGTTTGAGAGTAAAAAAAAAATTAGAGTTAAAAATGTAATAACAATCTATCAAGTGGCTATATTTAGGTTTAAACAGAAAGAATGAAAGAAAGAAAGAAAGAAAGAAAGAAAGAAAGAAAGAAAGAAAGAAAGAAAGAAAGAGAGAAAGAAAAGTAAAATATGTGTTCAAGGAACCCAGAAATTGCAAATTCATCAAAAGATGTAAGATATTTTTTAGTATTTAGATATTTTAGTCTTGAAAGAGAAACCTATCAGTACTTTTTGCTGGATCACTGTTTCTACATCTTTCCCAGAAAAATGAGGTAACTGGACGTCCACTTAAAGGTCTTGTAAATAATGTCTGAATGTTGCTGGGTTGGCATTTCTGTACTACATATTTCTTGTTATTTTTGGTAAATATAGGCCATCCATTATATTGAATAACCTATTAGGCTGATTAATTATTGGTCTCTACCCCAGATAACCTGTGACTCAAAATTAAAAATCGTGACATTAAAGTTTTGAGCAGTTTGACCAAACAGGGTCAAATAAACAAATTGGATTTTTACAGACCTGAAGAGAAAAATGAAAAACAATTGAGAAAAGACAGAAAAACTTATTTACTTTGTGTAACATAAATTCTTTCTGTCTGTTTCTTCTCATTTTATTCATCTTTTGGGGCCCCTGACCTCCACTGTAGTGAACCACTGCTCCAGGCAAACAACACATTCTTGACTTACTTTGGATCATACTCAAATTTATTTTTCCAATTGATACACACATTTTAAATTTGTAATAATTCACCCTTTGCCCGCAGGCCTGTGACTGCTAGAAGTCTCGCCTTCAGTTCTGCCCAGGATTAGATCTCCATGGTAAAAGAACTTGGGGTGATTCCCCCTTTGATCTGCTCAGTAATCCATACTCACCTACACAGTAAGAAAGAATAA
The DNA here is from genome assembly GCA_030544235.1 of Lepturacanthus savala. Lineage (NCBI taxonomy): Eukaryota > Metazoa > Chordata > Actinopteri > Scombriformes > Trichiuridae > Lepturacanthus > Lepturacanthus savala. The sequence continues at coordinate 4,312,909 of CM060472.1, read as the reverse complement.
GAAATACATAAGAAATGTATGTGCCAAATTTGACAAATACCCTTCTCTTCCTTCAATCACCGCTATCATTCTCTTCTTTGCTCAATCCCTGTTTTCCTTCTGTCTTTTTTTTCTCTCCCCCTCTGGCACCATCTTACCTTACCACCATGTGATTAACCCCATGAATGGAAAAGCTGCCCCTGTCCACTTTGTGTAAAATTACATAGCCCTGGGATATTTTGAAGGGTGGATTGTCTAAACAGACATTTCCATGTAAACGAGGATGTATGAACAGTGTTCAGAAGAACAGGCTGCATTGATCAGTTTGCTTTCAACAAAGCGCTCGCAGCTATGGACTAATTTAACAGTTGTTAAACACACACACACACACACACACACACACACACACACACACACACACACTGGGATTTCGGGAGTTTGGCCCACCAATGAACTCGCCTGCTCAATGATGAGAATACAGACATCGAAATCATCCATAGTGCAACTTTACGCACCGCAACAGAGTTTATGTTGTGTCAGGTGTGGACAAACGACAGAAATCCTATAAAAGGTGGCCACACACTGAGTTTTGGGAGCATTGATTTCTAGAATAACAGCACAGTGCTGAACAGTAGCTGAATAGAATCATTTCAGCAGTGTGTGAATGTGTTGCCCATGTCTATTATTCCTGTGTTCCAGGCCTCCTGCGGCACAGAAGAGTCCAATATACACCATACTCCATACTCCATTCTTCTCTCCACTTTCTTCACCGGATCATTTTTGTCGACTGTGTCCACATGTTGTTTGTTGCTGGCAGGTCGCGTACAGTGGGTTTATCGGAGGTGCCTGCTACAAGGTTGATAAGAGCGGTGAGATGAACCAAAACGGCGAGAATGTGGGCTGTAAAACCGAAAACAATGAGCCGAGGAATGCTGAATGAAACAGCAGCGTCACGTGGTGATTCTTTCTGGTTTCATCACAACAACCAGTGCCGTTTAAAATATAGCCATTTAATCCACTGTTAATATAAAAATATTCATTAGCTGTCATGCTTATTTCACACCAAGGCTCTCATGCAGCTTTTCTTTCAGGGCACACACTGTAAAACTTTGCCGTGGAATCTGCAGTTATTTACTGTGTTATACACAACAACATTACTGTAAATAATTATTACAGTAGATTGATGAATATTTTACAATAAGTCACAGTAGTTAGAATATAAAAAATCACAGTAGTGAAGATTTACTATAGTAAATCACAGTAGTCAAAGAGCTACTCTACTATATCACCGGTAATCACCCAATACTGTATACAACTGAAATCATAATATTTAATTGATTTTAAATTTACAGTTAATCACCCAATACTATAAATACAACTGAAATCATACTATTTATTTAGTTATTACTATAATTTTATTTTACAGTAAAGGCACAAGTACAGTCCTTCTACTGTAAAAAATATATATATTTACAGTAACTTTCTGGATAATTTCTCCCTGTGAATTTGAAAGTTTAACAGTGCAGTTTTACCAAAAAGGCTTAGAGGCTTATATCTAAAAAAATTTGACTTGTAACTTATATAGACTTATAGACTTTATTATAGACTGTTGTAAAGTAGGTGTAAAGACAGACATCTAATATCACAGCTTCCTCCTCACTTGTGTTCTGGTTCTTTCAGTCTCTTGAATAAGATGATTTGGAATTGGCCAACAGCACCATCTTAAAAGAAAACATAAAGCTTAGGTTAGTTTATTACATTCCTGAGTCCAGATATAAAATACATTTGTATGGGGAGAATAAATGTCAAAACGTGCTGTCTACAAAATGCCCAGAAGTCAGAATGGATGGCATGTATACAGAGGTGCACGCATACACAAACACACATGCAGACAATTGGTTTTTATTCCATTAACTCTCATTTTCTTTCTCACACACACGTACACACACATACATCCAGATGCCCACTATAACCAGAAAGCCACCCCAGTCTAACAAACAAAAGAAAAAAAAAACACAGATCCACTTAAACCAAAATTAAACATTTTATCATGCTTTAAGCACATTTCACTCCAGCGATCACATAAACACATATAAATATATTTAGGAATATTTTCCCTCCGTGAAACATTGCAACGATTATCGGATTATCGTTTCATCCTTTGTTTTGGTGGATCTGGACTGGCGATTTTTAAAATTCTAAACAGATCGGATAAAAGGAAGCTTTGAAGTCTGATGACTGCTTCACTTTGGTTCTCCTCTCTTTACCCTTTTCTTTTTTCTCCTTGTCAGTCTCTTTTCTCTTTCTTGTTTTTTTTTAAATCTCTCTTTCACTGTCTTGAGTCAAGGTAAGCTTTGCTCTTTGTTCAGACATCTCCTCAACAAGCTGCTTTTGCCTCTTGTACACACCTGGCATCCTGTGAAGTTATATATATATATATATATTATCTGAATCAACCCCTGAAAGAATATTCTCTTCCTGGTTTTTCCACTCCAGGCAAAGATGAGGATGAACACATCAGAGAGGCGAATGTTTGGAGGATAAATTCTTGATAAAGATTTCTTTCTTCTCCTTGCTCCTCTTTTTTTCCCGTCCTCATTCCCCCCACACATGCATCTCCCTTTCTCTCCCGTTGCTCTTCATGCTTCTCTGCCATTCTCGTTTTCCTCTCACATATGTTGCGGTAGTGACACTAATTGACCATTCTTAAACATCCCATAACCTAATCCTTGTTTCTATGACGACATAATTCAATTCCACAGTCAGATTATTTAACAAATTCTTCGTAGGATGAGGTATACATGCACGCATATACACCCCACACACACACACACACACACACACACACACACACACACACACACACACACACACACACACATCTGCTTAGTCACTTTCCCAGTTGGCATGTTGCTCCAGAAGTAAATAATAAGGAACACCAACGTAGAATCAATGTGTGTGTATGTGTTTTAGGGAACACCAGCATTGATGGTTGATAGAGAAATGATGGAACCATTAAGTTCATTAAAACACAGATTCGGCAGTCATGCTTTACTGGGAGACTGATACAAACACACAGTGAGCAGCCTACATGCTACCACACATACGGAGCAACACACACTCATACAAGACTGATTGATTTGTTAGGAATTTTAGGCAAAGATTTATACATATTGGTATCTATATTTATGGTCTTTTGCTTCTGAAATGACCCAGACCTCCACCAGGGAATCATTAGTCTTTAATTTTATGCGTGAAGAGTGATATACTGTGAGTTGGATGGAAAAGTAGCGCATCGATATGTGCGGTCCTAACTTTTGAAAGTGTTGTAGACGACAGATATACTGTAGCTCTCTCAGTCTGACTGGCTGTAGCGTTAAATGTGTAAATTCCAGCAGTTATTCAGATTTGATTATAAATCATGTGTAGCAGTAAGCTGCCGGTGTCATTAACCCTTATCAAAGCTTTTAACAGATTTTATTTCAGTTAAATGCACAATATGTAATTTTTCGGCTGCTAGGGGGCACTAGCAGCCTCACTGAGCAATAACGAAATGCATCAAAAGCGGAAATACAGCTCTCTGTATATTAACCCTGTATTGCATAATGTTGCAATATGGATATCTGTCGGTTGCATATCTGTCTCTTTCCAATTTTGGCTCGAAATGCACTGTGGTATTTGGATTTGCTGCAGCAAATGTTCCCCAGAGGTTCAAAAGATTTTTTAACAGTCTATGCAAAAAGGAATCACTTCCTGATCAAGTGATGTGATTTTTTTTTGTCCTTCAAAGTAAAAGACAAAAATTTTACAACTAAAACTGTAAAACATAGATTTTACGTTCCTACTTTTTAGTATATTGAGCCAAAATAATTGTTTCCATTTAGCAACGCTATGCAATAGACGGTTAAATTATTGTATTATTAAAAACATGCATTCAAGTGAACTGCAGCGAAAATAGAAGCTCAGAGATTAGCCCCGTGAAAAAAACCCTGAGTCCGTTTTTCTGAGTCACTAATTCAGCTTTAAAAGTTCAGGCCCTGAAGTAGCAGTAATGGCGGACTTTAGCAATGAATCACATAGCAGTAATGATTCATTTTTTTCTCCCCAACACACAAAAGCATTATGCTTAGCCCTGAAAAAAAGAGCCAGCATACACATGCAAGCACAAAATAGCTTATTCACATTAGAAACTTATTACAGATAAGCAATATTAGTGGTTCTCTTTGCTCCGCCTTTAAATATGAACATTCTATCTAACACACACAAAGACATGGATAATAGTACATGCTGTTTGCTCTTTCTCTGAGCACATTGCCTGTCTCTGGTTATCATTCATGTCTACATTTCCTGTCTAATTTGAATGAGAGCACACAGTTGAAAGCCTGCTTGGAGCCCACTGACCCGAAACTCACTAAATGACAGAGCGCGTGGAGCTCGTGAACATAATGACAAAGAGACATGCGATAAGCCGACCCTGTTAAGACGTATATCTGAATACTAATCAGTGTCAGTGATTCCTTTATTTACCCAGGGGCTGTTTGCTGAGAGCCCGGCCCCCTGCTCCTCATTCCCACAGCCGAGTGACTTCTGCACTGTAAAAAGACATTACACGGCTGCTTCTCTGGATGAACTGTGGGGTCATTAAAATGCTCAAGGGCACTTTAGCGTTACAGCATTAAACCTGCTTTAATCAATATTTTTAGATTGCAGTTGAACTGGATGAATTTTTCCTGTCCTGGAATCACCCGGACTGGAGCGAAAGAGGTTTATGACCTAAATGGGGCTCATAGGTTGTTTGAACATAGAGGCAGAGGTAGGCGGCTGCCTGCCCACCAGTGGTTGTAATAGGGGGGGTTCCAATCAACCTAAAAAAAATAAAATAAAAAAAATAAAATAAAAAAGCCTTCAAAAACATACTCAATTTTATTATTAGTCTGAAGAAATGTGTTGAAATATTTTGTAGCAGTTAAAATGCCCAGTTCATAGTTATCTGTCCCTACACACACACACACACACACCCTAATTTCACAATGACTAGTATATAACATGCCCCTTGCAACACATTGATTCGCTCACACACACTCACCCACTCTCTCTCTCTTTCTCTCTCACACACACACACTTGCTCGCTCACACACACATGCATTCAGTCACAGAATCATATGCATATGTTTATAAAATGTTTGAAACAGTACTGAATAAACAGTGCTGGATTTCTGGTTATCTGAAATCTCTTGGGTTCTATTGTGATTATTAGCTTTCCATCTTTATTTTGGAGTAAATAAGTGTTTAAAGGTAAAGTTGTTTTTCTCCTGTCCAATAACCTTTACTTTATATTACATCCTCATACATGTAAAGTATGAGGATGATTATGAGGGGGAGGCCCATGCATACTTTCGCCCTGGGGCCCCCAATATGTTAAATCCATTACTGATGAGGCTGGGTTAGGGTTAGGGTTAGGGTTAGTTAGGGTTAGATAATTGTTAAATAACTAAAAATGAAAAGTTTCTGTCCAATATGCTCTCTTATAAGCTCTTGCTTTTTTGCTTGTTTTTAGTCTTCATCACCTCCTGAGGGAAATATCTTGCTCTTCAGATACTTAACACTCAACTGCGCTCACCAGCTAGTAGTTAAGTATGTCTGTCTGCCATTTGGTGCTGGCCAGGTAGCGTTCAGTGGAATATCTGAGCTTTTTTTCCTGAATACAGATGCTAGTTGCAGCCGCAGGCAGCACTAATGAGAGTGGGGAGAGTGAATCAAAAAGTAAAAGTTCTGGGCAGTAAAATCAAAACGATGACCTTGATGAACTCGAGGGGAACTGCTGTCAGGTGAAACAGTAATTCTCTGCCAATTGACCCAATTGGTGACATAAAAAAAGAAAATTAAGTATGCCTTTGAAATCTTATCTCTGCTCTTTCAAAATATCCAAAAAATGCACTTCATTGTGTCCTGCAGCGGCGATGTATATGTCCTGCAATAAAGTTCTGTCTGCTAGCTAAACACTTTCTCCCTGAAGCATAAATTACTCCTTCATTAATTCCTCCTCCTGCTCTGACTTTTTCAGGCCCTGCAGGTTGTTCACCTGTTGACCTTTCACGTCCCTCATTAATGTAATAAGTAAACACCGGTTTCTGAGTCCTAATATGACCAAGAGGCTCCGCTAATGTACCTTAATAGGACTAATATGCAAATGACCCCATAATCACACTTCACACGGTTTGACGGCTGAAAGAGTTTGTCGAATCTCTGTAGCACATTGGAGGTCTAATTAATTATGTGGTCAAGCCTCATTACCATATTTTTTGGAACCAAAAATTATTTGCATAGTTTCCAGGCTCCTAGCCGGAGTCCTGATAATGAGGGTTAAGGGCAAATGCAGGCTTGCATATTTGTTTACAGCCATAACACATGGATTCATACTTTATTTAAGCATTCCTCTACACATACACACACACACACAAATATGTATCACAGCTGTGAAAAACACATGGATACACACATGATATCTATCTGTGTGTTCATCAACACATTAATGATTTTCTGATCAAACGTTGCCTCGTGTATATTCATGATCACTCAACACTGAGTGCAGTAAAGCGTAGCCTATCAGATTCTGCCCTGACATTCCTGGATTTGCATATTTTAATTGCTGCCTCAACGAGTATATTACTGACGCATCACCTACGTCCTCGTGCCCGCAAACATGCACACACAAGTGGACGTGGACACACACACACATACACTTAATGTGACAGAATACTGCTTCTCTGTTAAATTGAAATGTTTAAGATTGGACTCTTTCAGTCTCTAATCCTCCTTTTCTCCCTCTCGGTCTCTATTTCACTGGTAATATCAGTAATTATTCTGGCTACTTCCCAATAATCTGCTTGGAATTGAATTTGGCTATCTCTCTCTCTCTTTCTCTCTCACTGTGTGTGTGTGTTTTCTAGAGTGTGTATTTCCCACTTCCTGTGTAATTGCTTGTTAAGCCGTTTCAAAAGCAGGTGCAGTTTGCAGCCTGAATGACTTCTCTGTTTTCCAAGTAGCTAACTGCTTTAACCTGCCAACTTACTTGTGTGCATTTGTGTGTGTGCATTTGTGTGTGTGTATGGATATGTACATAATGAGGGTGACACACCTAAGAAAACACACCACCATGCACATATGTGGCGGGTACACATGGCCCCTCACAAACGCGCATGTACCTTTTCACAGGACCCAGATGCTTGTGTACAAGCAGACACTCTTGCAAACTCTCTCTTTTCAAAACACAACACACCTCATGTTGCTGACAGATGAAAACCCGACGTCTCCGAAAAAGTAAACATTTCACTCTGCGACCTTTTCTGATTGATAGCCCTGTTTGGAGAATTCAGTTTTGAATGAGTCCAATGACTCCCACAAGTCAGAGCACACAAGAGGAAACCTACAAAACCTTGTTTTTAAACGTATAAAACACGACAGGGACAGCAGTTAAAGGACAACAATTTTTTTGTTGCAACTTTTGAATGCGATAAAAGGGAGTGTTGTGATTTAGATTCCATTTAATGAGCTAAGATAAAAAAAAACCTCTATGCTCAGTTTCACTTTATTGTGCTAAACAGCAGCAGACAAAGAAGAAACAGGATAGACACGTTCATATTCAATGTGGTAAGGACCACAATCCCAATTTTGAAACCACAATGTTGTCACGCGGTGAGGTCATGTTGGGTTTTGTCTTGTCATTTCCTGTTTTATTTTGAAAGATAACTCTCCTCTCGTTTCAGGTCACTTGCCCTTCCTCATGTGTCATCGGTCTGATTGTCGGCCCCGCCCTGATTGTTTCCACCTTTTTTTTGACCTCGTAAGAGTGATTTTCTGTTGTAGTTTTGTAGCGTAGCCATTTGTTTTCCCTCGTTAGTATAGTTAATGTTTTTCAGCCGGTTGTTTTCCTCTTTATGAGGATATATTCAGTTAATGTTGTTTAGCCTTTTTGTTTTTCCTCGCAAAGAGTGATTTTGAGTTTGATAAATTTTATAGAACAGATTACCCTTTTTTCCTCTTTGGAGTGATTTTCATTTTTTCTAGGCTAGGTCTGCCTTTCATAGCCTCACTCTGTCGAGGGATCTTTTTGCCTGAAATAAAGAGACTCACCCAACACCTCTGCGCCTGAGTTCATATTTACGATGGGTCCTGACAAATGTCATAAATCAACATTATGTTGAAGGGGACATAACATGCTTTTTTGTGATTTTCTGTCATTTACGTACACTAATAATGTTTTATTTCTATGTTTAAAAAATTCAAAAACTTAAGGTTGATTCTATATAAAAACTTAAAAGATTTCAAGTTAAAAGCTCAGGCTTCAGTCTGCTTCAAGCTGCTTCTATTTCCCTATTGGACTGACGTCAGATTGTTCACACGTTCCCACAATCTGCTCAAGTTTGTTCACCAGATTCAGGAAGGAATATGTACAGATGTATTTAAGAAGTTTATATTTTTAGAAAATGAGAAAACGGGGGAAACAAGCTAAATGTGACTACTTTGTTTGTTTATGTAACCTCTGGAGCTAAGGAGGGAACCAGGAGCCAAAACAGCCTGTACAAGGAGTATTTAGTAAATCATGCTAATAGAGTCCTAGTACATAAATATAAAAACATGTGCATGTTTTATTTGTTTTTGAGAAGTATTTTACCAAGAGTAAAGCATTACAAATGCAAAAATATTAGTACCCTCTAAATACTTTAGGCCCCGACTGCACAAATCTAAGGAAAAATAAGGGCACATATAATGTGTCTTTGCCACTGAAGAGGGTACTTTAGCACACATTCTGACTCCTAGAGTGCACTTTAGCACCCACTTTGTCTCCTAGAGGGCAGTTTAGCATGTGTTAGGCCCCCCCAAAGGGCATTTTAATACACTTTTTTACACCCAAAGTGTACTTTAGGACACATTTTTCAACAATTTGCCCCCCACCCTAAGGCTTTTAGGCAGATTGTATTCATGTTGAGGTTTCCATGTAGTCGGACAGCATGTGTAAGATTTTATTTTTATATATCTGATTATAAAAAAAACAAAAACAAAAAAAAACAAGACTAAACTAATGAGACCATCACCAACAGGTTTAGTGATGTCACTTTACTTTCTAAAACAAGCATCTGGATTTCTTTACCAGGTTCTCTTGACAATGACAATGAATTAATAACTCAGTACTGACAAGGATATGCTGTTTGAATAAAGAAATGCATAATAAACAAAGAGCTTTGTACTGAAAAGATAGAAAAACACAGTCCTTTAGATAGACAGGTACACAAACACAGTCAAAGCTTAATAGGTACAAGAGCTGAGAAGAGTCAGAGGAGAGAAAAAATGAAACTTGTTGCAGGCCAGGGGTTCCCTGCTTTCCAGCCTCATTGTAAATTCCCCTCATTTAAAAATGGTGAAATTCATTTCTCACACAGATGGGAACAGGCAAGGCTGATTTCATTAAAATAGCCCATCTGTTGGAAGGAAGGAGAGAGAGAGCTGGGCAGCGAGAGAGGGAGAGAAAACAAACAAGGGTAAAACAAACAAAACAGTTCTCCTGTCCTAGAATAATTTGTTTCCTGTGTGTGTGTGTGTGCATGTGTTAGTGTGTGTGTGTGTGGTACTGATGGAGGCTGGATTTGAACAGACAGGCCGCCATTTCTACGAGGGCCAGCTAGAGAGAGAGAAACAGAAATATGTGTAGGAAAGGAGAGGGATGTGTGAGGGTGAGAAAGAGGCAGTGAAGGAGAACAATACACAGCTTGAGTGGAGAGTAAAAGAGATGGAAACAGGTAGAGAGCCGTGTCTTTGAGATGACTGTCAGAGGGATGGAAAGACTACGTTCAGACCAGCATATATTTCTGACCTTTATTCCAACCCAGTCGCCAGACAGGAATATTAATGTTGGAGTATTCTGCTAAATCCTGCATAATAACACTGTCCTTAACCTTTCTGCACCTATCAGCGTATAGAAACTATATGGTGGTGATGTGCAGTTGCTACTCTACATCTTGCATTGGCACTAAAAATTGCCATTGGTTTGTAAAATCAAGAGACGTTGAGTTGTTCACTATAGATTAAGATTGGTTATTTCTCTATGTATATATGCATGATATTGGATTTTGGCAGATATCTGATATGGCAATAATGTCCGATTCATTTTGGCTGATTGCGGATACCGATGTATGCACAGATTTTTTTTTTACACTAATTGCAGAGAACATAAAGCCCTCCTGTAGTGAAAGTGACATGTTATTATGCCTCTTACTGGCAGAAGCAGAGATAAAATACAATGCTTTCAAAATATAGTTATATAATTACTAACTACATAACTACTTCTATATGTAAAACATGCCATTTTTATTCATTTCTAATATTCTCAAGATTCCTCAAGTGATCAGTCAGCAATCAGAAACAACTCATATTCAGCATGAACAAGTGATTAGAAAACTCTGATGAAGCTGTATAGTTTGCCTTCCAAAATGACAAAATCCCCTTCTTCAGGACAACTTTAGAACAGTCAGCCTTCTATTAGAGTTGTAAACTCTGGAACTCACTGCAATCAGAAATAAAACCCATGTATTGTACTGCAGTGTTGTGGAAGAGCCCAACCAGGGACTGGAGTTGAGAATCGGTGCTAGCTATAAACTCTATGCATCACATCGGCTGCAACTTCTATGTTTGAGTGCATTGTCCCTGTTGAATAAACTTATACATTAAGTAAAACTAAAGTCCTTCATCCAGTTTAAAGAAAACGTTAAAAACAACCAAGATCTAAAAAGTGCATCGTAAAAATGTTGCTTAAAGTAAAATTAAAGTAGTTACCTGGGTGTAACTCCAGTTCTGAGTATGTGCTGAACCTCAGTGAAGCAGAACACCTCGTGTTAATGAGGGTCTCTCTGCAGCAGGTCACCCCGCCCTCTCTCACCTCTCTTAATCTTTTCAAACAAAATGTTTCCATTAAAAATTACCTGAAAATGCAAGTTCAAAGTACATTATCAAATGTGTCCTGAGATATGAAATGCTATAAATGATAGATGGAGGAAGATGAGAAGTGATGTGAGTGAGCGTGAGAGCGGAGAGCTGGTGCTGTGTTTTACATTTGTTTTCAACTGCTTTGACTTTCAATGAAGCCTAATCTCTCTTGTGTGTGGGTGGTGGTGTGTGTGCGAGTGTGTGTGTTCATGCATGTGCAGATGCACACAGGGTGGTGTGAGGGCTTCAAGGGCACATGTGTACACGGGCGAGCATGTGATTGATGTTTGAGTGGGAGTTAAGGGTGAGTTCAGATTTCTGTATAATTCATTGTGCATCCTTTTTTTTATTGCATTTGACCAACAAAGTTTCCCTACAGAGGTAATAAAGTTCCTCGTCTAAAAAAGGCATAAACTGAGGGCTAATGAGGGGAGCAAGATGAAGAAACGCAGAAGAAGAGTTATTAACAGCTTCTGTTTCTGAACCTTTGTCCCTCTGCCTCTCCAGGAGCGGTAAAAGTTCAACAAAAAAGAGTTAAAAAAGTAAAAAAGTAAAAGTTTCATCCCTTCCAGAGCTGCAGGCATGACCTAGTTTGTTGTTTTCAGGCCCAGAGGAAAAGAGTTGTCATCCCATTTAATGTGTGTTTTCACTGACAGCAGTTCAGAGGGAAAGTCATACTGCAGCTGCCACAAAACATCCAAAGAGTTGTCTTTGTATGCCCCAACAGATTGTGCTGATGTGGTCATGGGTTATATGGGGTTATTTACTTATTACTTTCTGAAATTTGGTTGAGCACCATGTTTATTTATGGGTCTTTCTTTTTTGGTAATTAAGGCAGATTTACAGCATGATGAAACCCAGGACTTTCCCCACAGGGACAATAAAGTACATCAGACTAAATGAAGTAATAATGCAGCAGGATTTTGAACACCGCTGATAGTGCGGACGGTCAGCTGGTGCCAGCCTCCTGTGACAGAGTTAAAGTTGTAATCCTCAGGATTTCATTCCTCGTTAATTTGGCAACACCTGTGGTAACCATGGTGACAGCAAGTGTGGTTTAATGCCATGACAAACACTCCTTGAGCAGCTACTTAATAAAATAAATAATTAAAAATAACAGACGAGCAGCTGGTGTGTCTGTTTACAGGGGATGCCAGCAAACCTGTTTTAATAAAGAAGTCAGTAAATAATAAGAGCAGAACACAGTAAAGCTGGTTATCTTGTTAGAGGAGCTGGAGATGTGCAGCCTGTCTCCTACACTGTCGCTCTTCTTGTTCTATTACTTGCTGGCGGAAACAAAAAATGATTCGCTGACAAAAAAGATGCTAAAAACGAGTCTTGTCTTGTTTTGCAGATGTTTTTTTTTTTTTTTTTTTTTGCTGAAGTCAGTGCTAACTTCAATAACAGACACATTGGGCAAGGGTGGAGGAAGGGCAGTAAGGAGGAAGGAAGGAAGGAAGGAAGGAAGGAAGGAAGGAATGAAGGAAGGAAGGAAGGAAGGAAGGAAGGAAGGAAGGAAGGAAGGAAGGAAGGAAGGAAGGAAGGAAGGAAGGAAGGAAGGAAGGAAGGAAGGAAGGAAGGAAGGAAGGAAGGAAGGAAGGAAGGAAGGAAGGAAGGAAAAACAGTGAGGTCAATTTGACCATGAAGGACAACAGGAAGGTTAAAGCTACTTGGGTTTTTATACATATTAACTGCTGGGTTTCACTTTCTGAGATCTAGTCAAAATGTCTATTTCTACAATAGAAATGGAAATATGTAATAATATAGTCAACAATCTATTCTAACTCCACTAAGTACTACAGTATATGCCAGGAATTAATAAACACATGTGCTGACGCTAACTAACGTATATTTAGAAAGCTTTTACTCCTTGTTATCCAAGGAAGGTTAAATCGAGGGCGACTGGGTACTTGAGTCCACTTACCCTCCATCCAACCTTCCCTGGATAACCGTGACCTAGACAACTGAGAATATTTATACACGTCTTTACACCTTGTTGTGTTGGTGATGCTCATTAAATAAAGGCTCTGATCCTGCTGATTCTTTTTCAATAAAGCTGATCGATTGTGCTCATTTCACCCTCATATTTCTCACAACATAGAAGTGCCAAACATAACCTTTGGATGATGGAATGAACTAACAAAACACACAAGGGACCTGCAGTCACATTTCACAAACACGCTTAAAACACTTCACAAACATCTCAAAGGAAAGAACATGAAAACACAGAAAACTCGCCCTAAACCGCTTGCTTTGCTGTTTTGAAGAAAGCATTTTTCCCCTCAAGCCTTAAGGTTTGAAAGTGAAATATTATTTTTTGGATAATATAATATCATGATAATATTTGACAGTAAACTGCCTGGAGTATTTGTGGATGTCTATCCTTTAGTTGTGATGTCACTCCAACATGGAGACTCAGCATTAATATAAACACACACTTTCTCTCACTTTCTTTAAAACACACACACACACACAGCAGCCAGCTGCACAGACTCTGTGATAATGCACACTGGGCATTTATCTTTACAGTGAATTATGGTACACTGTGGTCTCATTGACTGTGCACAAATGTGTGAGTGTGTGTCTCAACGAGTGTATATGCAAAAGTGTTGAATTATGGCCCACACTCTGTGGTGTGTGTGTGTGTCTGTGCATGAGAATGCGTTGAATTGAATTATGGCATTGCGCTATCTCATTGACTTCAACTGAGTCCCATTCATCACAACTTAACCATGGAAATAGACTTCATGGATAAAATGCTGTTTTAGCAGTGTGTGTGTGTGTGTGTGTGTTTGTGAGAGAGACAGAGCCTGTGCTCATATGCAAGTGTGTGTGTGTGTGTGTGTGTGTGTGTGTGTGTGTGTGTGTGTGTGTGTGACCGTGGAAACACCCCTAATGAACATTACTGCATGTCAGAGAGAAAGAGAATGGATCAGTATGTGCAGACGTAGTGTACGTGAGTGAGAAAAAATGTTATTGCTTTTGATTTATTCCTGATTCATTCTACCTGCATTGAGAAATCATTTTTCCAGCAACTATGCAATTACAGATCCAGAACCTGAAAGTGAACACACACACACACATGCTTGCACATACGTGGTTAGTCCAAGTCAGTTATAGAACCTGCAATAGAAAGATTTATCAGGCTGTTTGCAGTCACCAAATATACATATGCACATGTGCACGCACACACACATATGCACACACGTACATATATACACACTTTCACATTCAGTATGTGCAAGCTGTTCCCACTGACCTTTCACAACAATCAATTGTTGCTATTTCTGTATGTACAGTATGTGCGCATAAAGGTCAGCACAAAGTAAAAGTACATGTGAGGTTCACAGCCACAGACGGCAGGAATCATGTTCTCTGATAGAAGCAGAATAGAAGTCCGAAGAAAAGAAAGTTTAGAGTCCTGTAAAAAATTTAACTACAGCAATAATTTCTGCACCCTTCCGAATAATATCCTCATGTGTGTCACAAAGGATGATGGGGATATCATGAATAGAAAAAGGAGGAGGATGGGATTATTCAACAGACCACCATAGAATTATTTTGTATATTTCCTTGTGAGCAGGAACACAACAGCTAGAAAATGTAAGAGTTTCTAGCATTTGTAGTTGACCTCTTCTATAGTAACCTTTGTCACTTAACAAACTATTGTATTCCACAGTCTGTGCTGCAAACCATGGTGTTCCAAGCCATATTTAGATGTACAGGCACAGGGGAATCTACGATAAAAATAAGAACCACCACGTTATCTCATCAAACAGATTTCTTGGTGGATATTGGATATTGCCTGTTTTGATCAGGGCTGATGATGCACTAATTATCCACTGGTCACATAGTGATCAAAACAGGAAAGCAATACACACACATGTCCTGGACACTTTATAAACCACACCTTACAATGTGATTTTTGGAGAATCTTCATGCTTGTCCTGAGACTGTCAACCATCAATAAAGTAAAACTTTTTCTCCCCCAGATCGACCTCACGCCTTCTTCCTCTGTCTCACTCTGTTCTCTGTAAAGTGTTGTATTTGGACCAGATTGGTAATTATTTCTCTCCTACAAAAACACCCAAAAAGAACAGTTTGATTTAGATTTTTTACTCTGATATGTCCACATTCTGTGGCGGCGAGTTTACCTCCACAGTGACAGGTCAATAACAGCAGTTGTCTGTTAGCTTTATGGCCGGCGGCAACAATCACGCCGATGTTCTCCCTATGTCTGCTGCTCATTTTAGAAACATTGAGCGGCCTCTGTCACAGAATCGTTACCTTCCTCTCCTCTATCCGTCTTTTGCGGGTTTATGTCTTGTAAAGTCCCCCGTTCCCACCGCTCCTGCCTGGCTTGATTGCGACCGAGGTGTTTTTATTTGTCCTGTTGAAGCTTAAGTGTCGGTCGATGCCCTTTCATCTCCATCCAATCTCTTTTTCCCGGTGTTTATCATGGCCGTTAGAACTTTTCATCCCTCTCTTTCAATCTTTGAATCTCTCTGCTGCCTCATCTGGCTTTGGGATTACTTCTTGGATGTGGCTGCAGTTTGTTACAATACACAGAGTGTGCCAGGGCTACACACTGCACTCATTTCTCATCTGACCAATTAATTTTAGAAAATGAAACCCAAGCATGTATTTATGACTTTTGTAAAGCTGCTGTAATAATAATGGCAACATCATTGTTTCATAACAGATTGAAAAATGAAAAAATACCGAACACATGTAACCGACCTGGTTATTATTGACTTCCAGATGGAGAGGAAGGTGATCGTGGTGCCTGAATTAAGGAGATGAATTGTTTTTAAGGTAAGATTTCCAATTTCTCGCCTGAGGAAGCACATAGATAAAACAGCAACACCGAAGCTGTACAATGTGCCAACATGCAGCCATTAGAGAGCCATAACAACTCTCACATAGACAAGTATATACACATTAGTACCATGCCCACTAAGATGCAGAAGATGGCACATGGTTTAGCACTGGGATCATATTGAGCCTTTAAGTTAAAGGCTCCCTGAGGTCTAACAAATGTGTTGAGTGGTTTTTATTTCTGAGATAACATTTGAAAAGATTTCTTTTAGCTTTTGCTCCTACATTGTTACACCCATGTTTACCAACTTGCAGTCCTTATTTTAATTTTTTCACCCCGTGATAGGCTGAATCAGCATTAGGCGAACTTGTCTGGCAAAAGCTTGAAAATATGTAAAAGTACTGCACTGCAGCTTTAACGTTTCACGAAAAGGCATTTTCTGGCATTAGATTCCTAGCAGATATCACAAAATTGCACTTAACTACAAGTATTATTATTATTATATATTATTATTATTATTATTGTAGTATCTGCAAGTTCATTAACTGCTTTTGAATATCATGTGGCCTAAAAAGTGACTTTGGAGGTGCTAAATGTAAAATGGTAAGGTGCTAGAATGTGAAATTTGCAGCATGTGACAACAAGCTGGGGCACATTATTAAAAAAAAAAAAAGAAACACACACACACACACACACACACACACACACACACACACACACACACACACACACACACACACACACACACACACACACACACACACACACACACACACACACACACACACACACACACACAAATGCCGAGAAATGCTCCCGACCATGTATTCCAAAATATGCTGAGCCAATGAACTAAGCCAACCGCTGTTTATAATTATAGATTTGCTCTGTGTGTGTTGGGACTTCTGTCTGGCTTTTTCTTTTGACTTCACCTGACCTCAATTTACCTGCCGCTCGCCTCTAAACACAACGCCAACTCACGCACAAGCAGATGCAGTTTTTCACTCCCTTTTGTCCACGCACACATACACATTCTCCATCCCAGACTCTGTCATACAGACACACACAACCACACCGAGTCTTCATATGAATAATACATTAGTATATACTGTAAAAGCTGTCCTAAATAGAACCAGAGACGGCGTGAATGTGTGTGAGAAAGTTTCTGAGTTACTTAGTTTATTAGATAACTGGTTCTGACTTTCTGCACAAAGTTACACATAGAGAACAGCACAGTGCTGCATTCATCTCTGACTGTCTCCATGTCTGAAAGCAAAATGATCACACTCTGATCTGTGTGTGTACATATCGCTGTGTGTGTGTGTTAGTGTGTGTGTGTGTGTGTGTGTGTGTGTGTGTGGGCACTGTACTAGGGTGATGATGGTTGATTTGTCTTTCTCTTGTCAACTCCAGCTGACTGTTTTCTGACCGTGTGTCATAGAACATTTTCATTTTGACTCATCTCTGGTATAGCGCAAAACTTAGAGATATAAAAATCTAAGATCACAATCTTGAAAGCAGCTTTGGAGAATGAGAGCAGTAACCTAACTTAGACAAAAGTTAATACAAACTGATGCATTATTCAGTTCAAAATGTTTCGGGAGGCCATTGATTTTCTCAGTAAAGAGAGAATCCAGAGAAACCAATTGGTCCTTGGACAGTAGGAAAATATAGCTGTGATGCTGCTGCCGGCGGGGCCTGTCCCTGTGTTTAAGGTTACTAAATGTCAGACGCATATAATAACATATCTGAGCTCATTGGTGGCAAAAACAACACTGACAGACAGCAAAATCTGACATGTGGCAGGAACAGGACCGAAAAAAGGACCGAAGAAAAGTGGAGGGCAAAACAAATCAACTCTTATGGAAGTGTTTGATAAATGGTGAAAAAATAAAAACTAAAAAAATCTTAATATCATGCTTAAAGGTAGATTTGAAGCAGGCAGTACTCTATTCTAAATCTAATCTATTACTCAAAGTTTAATGGTTCAAACTATCTAGAATAAAGCATAATAAAGTATAATGGCAAAGATTGTCCATACATCCATCTGCTGCCAAACTGCTTCTGCTGCTGAGCTCTGTCACCATCTGCTTCTGCTAACAAACACCAGTGGAATTTAATATTTCTCTCATTCCAGCCCAGGTTTTGAAGCCTGCTGTTGTTTAGTGTGTGTGTGTGTGTGTGTGTGTGTGTGTGTGTTTCCTTTGTTACGATGTCGATCACACATGGAGGGCTGCTTGTTTGCATATTGTTAACTTCCCCCTCTCACTGTGTCCGGTTGTGCATCCCTGCGTGTTTCTCCATGATTCGCGTGTCTGTAGTGGAGAGGTCCTTGTGGCTGACACTCGATTTGACAGGCCTTCAGACACCCGTCACACACACACTCAGTGTTTAGCTGTGTGTGTGTGTGCATGTGTGTGTTTGTGTGCGCTATGAGTGACAAGGTGTGACACTAGCATTTGTCTCGTAAATGCCAGAGAACAGAGAACTGACACCAAAGGGCGGAGAGAGAAACATACCTCAGAGAGAAGGGACAGGGAGATGGAAATACTTGTGTTTCCTATGTTCTCACTGGCAAATATGATTCTTTTTAAACCAAGAGTTGATCTCTGCTAATCTGCCTTTAAACTGTGACAGTCTCACACCTGCTGTGGTGATTGTCTGGCTATGACACTTTTCATTTCAGATGTCAAGAAATCCTTTTTTCACGGTGCACACACAGCAGCGACTTTCCTCAAAAGTTCTACTTTATAATACAAAAAATCACCAATTTAATAAATTCTCATCTTATTTTCAATACAAATATTTGTCAGTTTGTCTAGAAATGAAGCTGGCGCTCTCTGAACTGATGTTGTTGCTCTCAGCAGCAAAGGAGCTGTCCGAGGTACTCGTCTGCACTGGGAGGGAAGTTCCAGCTAATGATTACTCAATATAATAACTGCTATCACTTGTTTGTCAGGCTATATACTACTGTGTAATATGTTGTTTACTTTGTTGCTGTGTTGCTGGAGTCACATGTGACAACTTGCTGCTGGGATCAGAAGATGATTGAAGCCTGATAATGGCCCAGCCTGAAGAAATTAGTGTTGGCATCTACATTTATCTACTGCCGCGTGTCAAAGAAGAAGACAGCTATTGATACCTATAGACATCATGTCTATAGACGTCAATAGTCGGTCCCTGTGAGCTTTAATGCTTTTTGAATGATGCCAAGCAGTGCAGGCTTTCAGGTGATGTCTTTATTGTGTGTTGTGTTGATGCATGAGTGTTTTCTTTAACGATCCACTTTAAAGATTAGAGAAGATTCTCTCAGTTATTGGGAATGTTTCTATGCACACAGTAATGTTGCTAGAGGAAATATTGTGAGACTTTTAAAGAGAAAAAGTAAAAACTGGCGCTTTCCAGGGGAAATAGAAAATTCAACTCTGTGCTTTTGAAAGACATTATTTAGACAGTTCTAAAGGATCTAATAATAATAATCCAAACATATTGATTTAAATTGATCTAGAAAACACCACTTTCTCTCTCAAATGTAAACAAGTTCAAGACTTTATGAACCCTTTCTGTTTCTGAGCTGCCAATATGTACACTATCGCTGGCAGCTGTGGACCTTGTAACCCCATTTTTTCACATTTTTTTTAAATTTATTTTTATCAGAGCATCAGAGTTTATCCAATGGGACACAGCATCACTGTATATTTAACAGTGATTATTTTGATTTCTACTCCATGGATTAGCATTGTTTAAGAACATCTGGGGAGGCTTTGATGACATAAAATTATACATAACATATTTTCACATTTGTTTTTCACAAGGTTTGATCAGGAAGGAAGACAGCTGTGGTGATGTAATGCAACGCACATTACTGCCTTTGAATTAATGAATGATAAAATCAACCATAATGTACCATATTTCCACCTTTCTCTTGTAAATCCTTCAGGAAGTTTAACCAACATGACTCCATTTAAGCTTTATTCAAAGAAAAACTCAATTATTTATATTAAAAATGTTAATAATATAATGAAAAATGCAAGTAAGACACTGTGCCAACTATGGTGATGTGATGTTCAATTATGTTAAAACCATTTTTTTCATGTCCTGAAAAATTGTGTTTTCAGAGTCACAAGGTTTCATCCTGCATCGACGACATAAGTATGTTGAACATGCTCGATCAGGGCAGATATTCATTTGAGAAGAGTCTTTTAGGATCTCAGCCTGGGAGCCGGGATGAGTAAATGCAGCCACTCTGTCTCGCACTGGTTCATCAAAACATATTAATTCTCCCGCATGTGGGGGCCCAAACAGAGTCAATGCAGTTTCTCACCCAGGGAGCCACTCTCATTAAAATATGACTGCACTTGTGTTATGCAGGGATTCAGCGTGACCCATGTTGAGCCCCGGATTATAAGAAAGCATTAATGAACCTGCCATGGAAAAGTAAACATTATCAAACTAATTGATTTCTAATTAACATTCCTAATTAAGCATGGTGGGTCTCGTTGTTTTTGCTGATGACTTATCATTAACTTAATGTTGGACTCAGCCACATCTGAACGTGACATATGAGACTTTGAAAAACACTTTTTGAATTACTAACACAAAATGTTATTGGATTCAGAAGTTATTTAGGGGTATTTTTGTTACGTGTGGTTTGTGTCTGATGTTGTCCTCTCACTCTTTTCCTCTGTCATACGGTTTATAGTCGGCTGTTAAACCGTCAAATACCAAAAGGATCTTTATGACTTTAGCAGGTACAACTCAGGGTGTATTTATTATGTAGAAAAATGATTTATTAAAAAGCTGTGGTGCACAGGAAGCAAAATGTTTAGTTTCAGCAGCAGATGAATAAATGAAACATTGTGCAAACATGGTCAAATAAATCCTGTAAGTAATTAAATATTATTTGCTGTTTTAAAGGGGCAGTTATTTTACTATTGCAGTATCATAAAGCTCAGTGACTCGCAAGACACAAACTTAAAGAAGAATAGTCAAAATTAAGGTGGAACATTGAACTATTTGTCTCCAGTGTGGGTCAGTCAGTCAGTCATTTTCTATACCTGCTTATTCCTCATTAGGGTCGCAGGGGTCTGCTAGAGCCTATCGCATTACAGCGAGAGGCAGGGATACACCCCAGATGGTTGCCAGCCAATCGTGGAGCACACACACCATTCACTCACACACTCACACCTACGGGCAATTTAGAGCCAGTGTGGGTCAAAGTCTAAAAAAACTGAATCATAAAAGTCCCATTAATGCTACTTGATAGCATCTTTTATACAACACTCCCTGCCTGGTAAATAATTATGTTTTATTCTTAAATGCTTATGTTGTGCTGTAGAGACTACAAATCACCTAGGGCTGTAACTAATGATGATTTTCATTATCAATTAAGTTGCTGATTAGTCAAGTAATCGTTTAGTCTATGAAATATTAAAAAAATAGATCGACTTTTTGAGTGACCATGGTGATGTCTACAGTTTCTGGTTTTGTGTTAAGATCTTAAGATATTCAACTATTCAGCTGTCACACATGACAAAACAACAAATCACATTTAATCAGCTTTTTTCTTTCAAAATAACTGAATCTATTAATCATTTCAGCTCTAAAGCCAATGCATCTTCATGTGAAAAAGGGGCCGTATTTTGCCCTTTTAATAATTTAAATTTTATGGCCTACTTTTAAAAAATAGCATGTTTTCATGATTCAAACGGCTGCCATCTCCCACACACTGTCCTCCCAACACGCCCACTCTGTGGTGATTGGCCTTAAGCTGTCAGGAATGTCGCGCCCCTCAGAGAACCGAGGTCAGTCAGAGAAATAAATGTCAAGTTCAAGCTACATGGATCCGGGGGCAGTTATTATTAACTGCCACTAACTGTTTCTAAATGGTTTGTGTTCTGCCAGATTTCGGCAACACTACAAATGAGCAACAGAAGGAGCATTTGGTCTTATTTCACAGTCAACAGGAACATCAGAGACACTGAAAAAGACAGAAAGTGTAAGTTTCTTTATAGGGACCCTTTTTTAATTTAAAAGAGACACATTTCTTTTACTCTTATTGTTGCTATGAATCTTTCAAAGCAGACTTCAGGTGTTTTTCAAGGATGAAATACAAACGTTATTCATGCACACATGCTCTAAAACACATTGTGTACATGTGTGTTTTTTATTCATTTTAGTTATTACTGTAATAATATAATAATCAACAGTAATAATTTTTTTAAAAAGCCTACTTCTTGCCTTTTAGTGTGTGTTTTGCATATAGTGTATTCATCATGGTTGGAACAAAAGTCTGTGTGTTTGTGTGTGTTTGGGAATGACATTCTTTTAGGGAAACATGGGACAAAAATGACAAATGGGTTTTTAAACTCACTCTGACACTCTAAATGTGTTGTGTGTTTTTATGTGTCAAGAGAGCAAAGTTGTACGAGAGCAAGCATGTGCACAGTGTGTGTGTGTGTGTGTGTGTGCGCACGCGTGTGTGTGGTACTGCAGCCCCGCTTTATATTTCTCTCTCAAAGGGTCATGCCTCATCCAACCATCCTCTATATAAGCATCTTCACTTATCACAGGCGAAAACAACTTCAAGTTGACCAAGTTTGGAGTTAACATGGAAAAGAGCTTTTTCATTTCTGGCTCGGTGTCTGCAAAGAGCCACTTTAATATCACTCCCGCTGCGGAGCATCTGCATCCCATTTTTCTCACAGAAAGCATGTAAAGTATTCATTCATTCATTTTTTAAACACATTTTAACCAAAGAAAGTCGGTCAGTTAGCAATGGTTTTCATCCAAATATTATGTCCACAGGCATTAAAAAGATGTTTACTTTTGCAAGAGAACACCACAATTTACAGTAAACAAGGTGCTCATGTGGTCCGGACTGTTCCGATTTAGTTTCTAGTTATTGAAAGTGAAGGGAAAGAAGATGAAAGCGTTTGTCCCTCCAAGTCCCTTAAAGTCATGAGCAAGAAACAACAATGATGCTAGCTGCTCTGAGGATACCAACTACCAAATGCTAACAGCAATATGCTCACAGTGACAATGATAGCATGCTGATGTTTAGCAGGTATATTGATAATTAAGCTCATTATACTAATCAAACAGTGCCCAACTTAGGAACACAATAGGTTT